>OZ020248.1:17162116-17550379 GCA_963971285.1 Astropecten irregularis
GTAAGGAACATACTGACACTTGTTTCATGCTTGCACTCGAAATTATGATTTAAGTGTATAGGCCTATTTTGGGGTGACTTTAATTATAAGGGGCCGAGCCAACTTCCAACGCAACACTCGCGCAACTTAAGAAATCACTTTTTGCACTAAGTCTAAGTCAGCCCTATTCCACACTTCAAACCTTTTGCACTTGAAATTATGATTAATAATAAATCCTTGCCCTGCAACCTCCCAGTTTACAGCTCATTAGTCCTAACTATAACAACATACCTTGCTTTGCGGGACTTTTCCCAGTAGCTGTAGCCGCAGTATTAATAACCTCATCAACACCCGTAACACCACCACTACTACCTCCTTTAATATCAGCTATCTCCTTCTTCAGCTGCATAATACAGGAGATACATTAGTCATGCATGAACGTGAATCGGGATATGGGGACATTTGAAAACACAATAGAAAATGAAACACGTGTTATAATTATGTTATATCTACACTCCAAAATTAAGCAGTATTGGAAGACCTTAGCTGGGTACTCAAATCAAATGTTATTATGATGGTTTATTTAAAAAAGAACTACTCATTGAAGCCTATCAGCTGAATTACAAGATCGTTTACAATAAAAATACAAACATAGACACAGAATTTAGATGTAATAAACAAAATCACAACAGAGAAACTATTTATGAATGAAAAGGAAGACATTAAAACAAAATTGAAGCAGAATTTAAAGGAGTAAAAATTAATATTGCACAACAAACAACACGCTAAACATTCATTGAGTTGAGTTATGGTGGCAATGGGAGTGTGTTTAGAGCATTGTTAAAGGTATAAAGGTCACAGAACAGCATTCACACTTTGTCTGATCCAGCATGTGCATGAAATGATAAACCTGTGAAAATGTGAGTCACGAGAAAACAACGAAAACCCGACACAAGTTTTCTTAAAAAAACACCGTGAAGAATGGTTTTGATCTTACGGCCCGAGATCAAAACTGTTTTCGGCCTTTGTTTGACCAATTTTTGAATAAATAAACAATTCCTGGCGGAAATATTTTAACAATATATTTCTACCAGCACCATCTTCAGATCCGGAAAATCATACGTAAATCTGTGAACATTTCTGTTTGGGTATTATGTTACCAATCCTGTACTGTACCTTTAACAAGTCTGTTTAAGTATATGGAACTAGACCGTTTTTTATAAAGAGTATGTCACTTCACGGAGAGTTATTTTTGACCTGAGATTCATAGAATGTGAGCTTTTTGATTTGACAAACCATTGGTTACATTTATTTGAATTTCATGATTGTAATGCAAAATTGGTACATAGCCTGGTTCTTCTTCTCCTATAGATTAAGGTTTCAGACCCAGGTTAGTGCGGCGTGATCATCATGGACTCATGGTTATACTTATGACTTCAAATAATGCGACATATTTCTTTTGGATATCTGATATATAAAGAGCATCAATTACTTTAAGAAAACGATGGAGTTGACAGTTTTATCTTTCCACTTAAGTGCAGTTTAATATCTGAATACAATCGTACCGGCGAATTGAAGCAGTTTGATTTTATTAAGCGGCAACGCCAACTGATGAGCGTATAGTTGGCCCTCGATAGTTAACATCTAGTGCAGCACATTATGCAATACGAAACAGTACTTTGTGGCCATTGTGGCGATGTAATTTTTTACTGTACCAGCGAACGTTTCATACGTTTGAAGGCATGTAATTTCATATTCCTTGTTTTGGCGTTAAATGTTGCTGGAGTGGTGGACATAAAGCTTGTATACTACATTCAGTATATAGGCCTACATTCATATGTAGAAAGAAATTTCTCCACATCAAATAATTGTCAAGTGCAGAAAATTATCATAATGATAAAATACATGTACACCAGAAAAAGTGATGTGAACTGCATTGCTGCTTTTCAGACCTAAACCAACAATACAATGGCGAAAGGGTGTGTATATTGAGGGATACATGCTAAAAGCACATTACGCTATAACGTCATAGGAAACACTGCACGGATCAGACCAAGTGCACAGAAAACCTACGATGGTGCTTATAGGCCTATTTACACGACAATTGTCGATGAAAAAGCTACACGCTCCCCACTTTGGTCGACTAATATTATCATTGATCTTACGGAACATGTCAATAAATGCAGGTAAAATATTGCAAAGGAGCTAAACACACTGCTTGGTCGGCCTGTGCCACACTAATAAGTAATATTTTACTTGCGTAGAATACTCTAACGAGCATTTTGAACTTTGAGGTAGTCCAACTGCTCGTATTGCGCCAGAGACCTAACTACTGAATGCTCATTAATGTCGTCAAAAATCTGAATATCAGCTAAAAGTGTAGATATAAGGGGAAAAGAAGAAAGAATCACCAAGCTTGACAGGAAACAATAAACTGTCGTTTTACAAAATTTCTGATTTGGTTTCTTACAAAAGTATGCTACTAATTTAAAGCTAGTATCATACTTTGGTAAGAAACCAAATCAGAACTTTTTCACAGATTTACGTATAACTTACATGGTATGAAGATGGTGATGGTAGAAGCATACCGTTAAAATATTTCCGCCTGAAATTGTGTATTTATCTAGAAATTCGTAAAACAACGATCAAAAATAAAAGAGAAAAGACTTAAGAAATACTGTGGCTGTTTTTCACTGTTTTCTCAAAAAGTGGGCACCGTATGAGACTGAAATTTTCACAGGTGACTGTTACTGTATCTGTCTTGATATTTTTTTGCCCATGAATCTGTATTTCTTTGATAAAAACCAAAGTATGATATTACCTTTAATTTAAGTGGTTAAGAATTAAAAAGATAACCAGCGTAGGTGTGTGAACCGAATCCAAATAGTACCCAAAGGGGTTGAATCTTCGGGAATGCATTTTCTTTCATTCTCGGACTCATCAGCTGCTACGGTGATATTGATGAGTTACAATGGGAACAATTGGAATAATTTTCAAAAATAGCTGTATCCTGAGTGGATTTGGGATGCCAAGTAGGTGGTGGTTTAAACGGTCTCTGTTTTGAACGCTGTGTTACATTACATACGCGTCCTGCCAGTTATGGATATCGTGAATGAGTGACAGGCGGGTTGGTATGGGTGGGGTGGAAACTGTTAACTTATACAATTGTCTCACAGTCGAAGAGTTGGTATATAGGTTGGAGGACAGGTTGGTAATGAACTGTTTGCTCCAATGGACCACATTCTTCTGCTGTATGGCATGGGATTGATTGTTCTCTACAAATGGGCCCACGATAGTTCAATTTAATGTTTAAATTAAATGTGTGCAAATTTTCACGTTTTCGGATCATTAATTTTCGCACCCATCGCCTGGACTTGTCAGGGAAAAGAGGACAAAGGTTGTGGGCAGGGTATTCAAGTTGAAAGGTGAAAGATAAAAACGATGGAGATGCAGACAGGTTCTAGGTGAACTCTGTTTTTTTAACGCAGGCTGACCCACACAGTCCAGTATCTCCACAGCTCATCTTTCCATCACCCTAGAGTGAAATCCTCAGTCAACCGAGCCCTAGTACAATGGCCATAAAAGATCTGTGACTATGAACACGTGTAAACAGATCAAGAAAATAAAAAAATGCTATAAATTCACAGAGAGCTACCTCCTCATTCCTCAGAAGAAACAGGGTACTTGCAGACATCTATCATTGCATAGCATTAGAGTATACTATTTATCTTACTGACTCATTGTACAGCATCTATCAACCTTGTCCAAGTACGTCCACTGCCAAGAGCCAGGAGCAAGAAGAACTTGACCACATCTTTACAGCAATAGAAACTCAATAGAAACAAACGATGGCAGATAAATACCCAAGACCTCCAAAGCACTACCTATTGTGTCCCCTATACCCAATGTTGACAATTTCTAACTCACTGACCACATTGCAATATTCTTCTTCTTTTTTTAACCTAATCAATTGTAACTTAATAATGATACTTTAGAGTAGTCCCTGTTTATGGAAAAAAGAATTGGGGGGGAAATTCACTTCTCCCCAAAGAATGATTACTAATGAGAAAGGATTTCTTCTCAGCCATTACCAATACTTGAGAGTACTAATGCAGTCATTGTAAAGCTGCTTCAAATGACATTTCAAAATAGGAAATTTTTTTATTAAATGTTCAGAAAAAGAACAACACATAAGAAATCTTCAAAATATAAACTCAAAATCAATTTGAGAAAATCTGATCTGATATGAGTAAACACTGCACGAGAAAGGTCTTCAGTTGTCATAGCCATAATTTGAATACTGGTATTTACCACACAATCTTAAAAGGATATGATTTGCAAGTTGGCCAAAGAAATTAGATTTCAAATTTTGGAGCATCTGTATAGAGAAAACAATGCTTTCCACTTTTGGTACGTTGCAATAAATAGAAGAACAGCAATACCGCTTCAGTTTTATTTTTTTCCAAGGAATGATGAAAATAAATGTTACATGTACATAAACTCTTCATAAGAAAAACATTTAATACCAGGCACTTTTTAATTACAAGAAACATATCAGTAAGGAAGATAGAGATTGACAATAAATATACTGTATAGAAAGACACTTCAGAAAAGCAAAAACTACTCTTAAAATCTTCTTTTCAATTATGTGATCACTTGGTTGCCTTTGTTTCGTACAAAAAATGCAGTGCAACACTGGCTAAATGGATATCAAATGGATGTTGAAAATGAAACCATATCCATGAAATGAGAAGTAAGGGAAAACAAGTGATTCAAGATTTTATGTAACATTACAGAAAATTGGCTTTTTACAAATAATATAATTTTTTTTTTTTACTATTATTTATTCAATTATCATTTATTATCAATGGTCAATGAACAGCATCCCAGTATTTGATGGAATCATATACTGTCTAATGAGTCATTATTTTAATAATCAGTACACTGTTTTCTCAATTGTTATGTCAACTGTGTGTATAACTGACTTCAATCTAACACTAGTATGTACTTTTCTCACATACCACACAAGTGATAATTATTGTTTCCTTAAGTACAGGATTTTAACAATAACTCAATAATACCCCCAATGGAATATTACCCTGTATGGACAAGTAATGATTTTTTTGCTCTATTCCATAATTGGCAAAAAAAGATTAACAGTAATCTATAGGCCTCTTCACACTACAAAACATTTCCGGGTTGTACAAATGTCGGACCTGACTGACCTGTTCACACTGCAAGATTTCAACACGCCATTGATCCGTGTAAAGCGTTCAATAATTGAATCACGATAATTCCCCTCAAAAATATTTGGAGAATTGTACATTTGGTAATGACATGCATCAAAAACAAGGAATTAATGGAAATGATCAATTAACTAACACCCTAGCTAACAACATTCATCACACTGTATGTTCATTGATAAAGTTAATTTATTCAATCTGTATATTTCCCTACAGCCTTCTGACAACTTAACCCTTTATCTACCTTGCACCTTTGATCTTGCTTTATACCCTCTGCACATCTCTGTCTCCTTCCAATGACCATACTTATCCAGCCCTCTCTTCTCTTTGTGCTTTCCCTGACCTGTTGCATGCTTTCCCCATTTTCCCAAACATTCTGCCCCCCTTTGTTCTGCTTTTCTCAATCCATTTGTGAGTATCTTTACTTCCATGTTCTTATCCTCTATCATTTAGTCTTTGTGAAAGATCCTGTTATGATTGAAAGTCAGGACCTCCTAGCTCTAAGCTCATTCTATGTGACATTAATGAATGTTATTCCCATAAGGGATTCATCGGTGCACACTGATAATGACCTCTGAGATGGCAACACTTCATCTATATCTATTTTACTTCTAACATTTTATTATCCAATTAAATTCAAACAGCAGATTTTAAGTTTTTCAGGGGTGCTATTGTCATAGATCTACCTCCATACACTAAATACTGGACTGCAGAACCAAACTTACCCTCACACAGTCACCAGTATTCAAAGCTAGCTGAATATATATTGGTCTTATAACATCCTCAGTAGACTGGAAATTGTCCTCAAGCCAATACATGCAAAATGCAACCACAATCCATAATTTCATTTGGAATATAGATTGTCCCATTGAACAGTTTAAGATTGTGCCTTGTTTTTAGCCAAGTCTATTTAAATTTAGGCTTAAATTATCTTATAAAACACCTACTGTTCACTGCAATGGTCTTAGGTTACGAAAAAGAAACCTTGCACAAGATCCCAGCTCATGTCTCTAGTATTGTCCTTGATGCTTCTGTAGAGGTGTCAACCAGTCTGGTTCTTGTCATCCAATAATGGAGCTAGCTTGGTCTGTAGGTCCTCAAACAGACTTTGCATGTCTCGTATCTCCTCCCTCCTCTAATTATGTTAGTTGCAAAAAAATAAAATCACACACACACACACACACCCATTAGTTAAATTAAGGTGCAACATACCACAATGCACAAGTACAAAGATTAGGTCTTGGTGTTATTCCATGGGCTTGGATACACCATAACATGAACCATCTCTGAATAAGACTACAAAATATTATGAATAAATGCAAAATAACTCATACAAGAAATATATTATAGTTGCAAACAAGTCAGACATCATTTGTATATTTCTTTTTATCTGAACAAAGGATAATGTAGTCACTGATGAAATAAATGAATAAAAGATTCAAGAAGCCTGAGAAAATAAGATGATAATCAGTTAAACTATTAGTCATGGTTTGTTTAAGACTTGAACAGTGACTTTATTTTCATGTTACCAAATTCTGTCTCAACGTATCTAAGTCTGGAATCACAGACTACAGATCTTAAATTTGAGCAACCTCTCTGCATAGTCAATATTTCCCATAATGGACTCATAGGATCTTAAGGCTGGCAGACAGCTACAATGTACAAACAGAAAACAGGGCACTGTTAGGTCCCACAAAAAATGGGCATTTCATTCCTTTCTTATGAAAGTTTTGATGAAGTCTTAAACTTTAATTGTACACAAATCGTAGACAATGTGCAAACACTAGTTAGTACACTTCATTATTTGGTGAAATGGCATCAACATTCCAGAAAGCAGTGCATGAGTAAATGTGCATTTTCAAAATACAAAAATATACCGTACATACCGCTTTGGTTTCAGCATCTATCTTTCTACCCAGATGAACACGCACAGTCTGTATACTACTCTCTGCTTTAGCTATTTGTTCCTTTAACTCTTCATGCTTCTTCCGTTGCTAAAATTGAAAGTGCAAGAAGACTGCTTATTAATGAAAATCAAGGCAGAAACCAATCAATATTAGTTTTTTGGAAAAAGTATCATGTATATTTATCACCTCCATTCTTGGCACATCATCTTGACACATTCTGCAACAGCCCATCCTTCACTTGCACCTCTATGAGTGCAAAGTGATTTTTCTTTTCTGTAATACCTCATTTCAAAGCATTCAACCCTCCTTTGATATGAATGTTTCTGTGTCATTCTACTTTATTCTCTTGTTTTTTTTTTAGACTCTTACTAAACTCAGCTCAGCTCCATTCCATTTTTTATTTTTATTTCTATTTTGAATTTGTTTTAGCTGTTTCGCACTCGGCAGAACAGCATTTGTTTTTCTTATTAGCTGTTCCACATACAGCGGAACAGCTTTTGTTTTTCTTATTTGTTTTTCTTGTGTTTTTTTATTAGCTGTTTCACTTTTTTCCCATTGACATAACACGGGGGTTTTCTACAAGTCACTTCTACCCTTCTAATTTTGCTACCCAAAAGTGCAAATTTCAGGGCTCTTTATCTCCGGAACTACAAGTCCGGTGCAACTCAAACTTGGTATGCAAGTATATGGTGACGTGTTGCCCCAAAATAGCACTCACGTGTCAATGACGTCATCGTGTGATTTTATACGAATTATTAAATTTTTGGACCTTTTCTTTATATCTCCTGAACTTCAAATCGTATTTTTGAATTTTTTTCGGTAAAATGTTTGTTAGGTTATAGGCATATGCCACAATTTACCAAAAAGGTGTGACGTCATGATGACGTCATCAAAAAGCCGATTTTCACTTGGTGGGTAGGCAGGCTATGGTACTAGTATCCTAAATGTGAAGTGACGTCACGATGACGTCATCGGCTGATTTTTTATTGATTTTTTTGAATAATTAATTTTGCCAAACATAACACAAAACACAGGCTTTGGAAATTCTTGGACCGCTGATATGGCTATCCATAGTAGTGGGCCAATTGTGTACATGTAAACGTAGTACGACGAGCAAGAAAATCAGTCATTTTGCTGTTTCCACCGCCCATGCACAACCATACATACTATGCGCGCTGGCCTATAGTAGACTCTGTGTTTCTCATGGCCGTGTGTATGTATATGTATACGTGTATTGATGGACGATCACGAGTGACAACGCTCCTGATAGTTGTTTAGGACAATTAAGACACTGCTGATAAACTATTTCTCTGTACTGGGCCAATTGTGTACATGTTTCTTTTGTACATTTTATAAAACATAAACATTTTTTTTCCACTTTTTTCCCATTGACATAACACAGGGTTTTTCTACAAGTTACTTCTACCCCTATGCAAATTCCGATCAACTTTATACTTGGCACATAGTTTGACCACCACCCCGAATAGCATGCCAAACAATTCCAAATGTGAAGTGATGTCACGATGACGTCATCACCTGATTTTTTATTGATTTTTTTGTATAATTAATTTTGCCATTTACTGTCAAATATAACACAAAACACGGGTTTTGGAACTTTTGGGACCGCTGATATGGCTACAAGGTCCACAAGGTTCCAAATTGTTTAAAAAAAACCTGTGTACAGCGTCTAAGGCAAAATCAATTATTCAAAAATCAATCTCTCGATGATGTCATTATGGCGTGATTTATTTGGTAAGATTAAATGCTATAGGATCTTCACTTAGTGTAACTTTGATTAAGATTGAATGAGGCTAAGTGGCCAAAAAGTGGCCCAAATCTGTGCACAAAGTGAATGGGCAAAATTCAATATACAAAATTCAATAAAAAATTGATGATGTGATTATTGTAGGATCATCATTGGATGATGGATGAAATACCTGCCAAGTTTGAAGTCATGATATAGCAATGGGAAAAAAGTGAAAGAATAAAGAAAAACAAAATCTTAACGAAAGCAAAAGCTGTTTCCAGCCGGTGTCCGGAAAAAAAAAATGGGGGGGGGGAGGGTTTAGTTGTGCTGTTTAAGTTATTTGAAATCTAATCCAATGAACCCCCAAAAAACCTTTCTATTTCAAGTTGTCATTTTTTTTCATTGGCATCAGAACTTGGAATTAGGTATGCAATTTTAGCGCTTGTCCCGGGTGCCCATAGTAACCCTGCTGTTGACAGTCCAACCTGAAAAGAAAGGGAAGTAGAAGGATAGCCATTGACCCAATTCCCCATGGTTGAACGAGCAGAGAAAAAATGGATAATAGCCCGTGGGACACGGGAGTCCGGCGATATATTCCAACTGGCTGTATCAACGCCCTGTAAAGGGTACAGCTGAGTCTAAATGTTACCCGTCAAGCAAATCATCCTAAGCAGTGTTATATATTGTCATCCATCAATTCTAACAACAAATTATCGCGCTTCCTCACGTTATATGCAACTGAGAAAGTCTTGAACGAGGCGTCATCTGTCACTGGCGTCATAAAGTGCCGCGCCTTATCACCTCATCTGGCAAATTTCCGCTGAGTTCTGAGAAACCGTATGGTGCTTTATCACATCCTCTGTATGTGAATTTTTTTTGGTGAGATATCTTGTCATCCGTCACAAACTGGTTTACAGTTGAGTTTAATTGATTAAATTTCCAATAGCTTCTCATGCAACCCATAGGCATCAATCATGAAGGTAGTGGCAATACCACTTAACTTTATTGTAGCGGCAAGATGTTATTGTTATGATTGTTTGACTATTGTTGTTTGTATTCTGGACATTATGTTGAGGTTCACCTAAAGCTAAGTGATTTAATCAACAGGTTATTTCTTGCAGCACTTCTTAGGGCGCCCTCTGTTGACAATGCAAACTTTTGAGAGGTCAAAGTTGAAATTCCTCATTGATTCTGATGATCCGTAAACGAATTCCATGTTTCGTGATTTCCCATAAATTAATGTCAACATTAACAAGGTTATAAGGTCCCAATTTCAGTCATGTTAGGTCCAACACAATCGGTAAGTTTATTGATTTATTTGAGGTGGGAACTTATGATAAATTCGGGATATTTGTGGGTAAATCTTGTCTAAAGTTTCATTGAGTTGGTGGTCGGAAAATTAAGTTATTTGTACATGGGACTGGCGAGGTATATGCACATGCACACATGTATTTTCTTTCCACATTTCAGTGATTTATTGGGTTTGGTAATTGTTAAAGTATTGTGTGTTATGTTTTGTTATTTGCAGTGAACCACCGTTATACACCATTATGCCACACGTATCAGCCACCAGCTTCACCAACTTCACTAATTAATCCAATTAATAGAACTGATTCCTGAGTCAATCTGTGTGATGTCGTATAATAAATGATGCTGCCTCATATTCAATCATTAAGCCAATTGTGTGGTGCGTTCATGGGACCATTACAGCTTGTGTAGTAGAGTATTTCTAAGGCTACATTTATGAAAGGCTTAATGTCTCAATAAAAAGAAAGGGAAAACATTCTGACAAGGTGAAACTTCCAAAGTAATCCTCAGCAGCCTAATCAAGATTTCCTATATGTATGACTCTGTCCTTCATAGATTTTCCTTTACATGTGGATTAACCAACCTTATTAATGACTTCCTCCATGTCATCAATTCTAGCTTTTGTAGCCTCATCCACCTTGCCACCTCCTTTCCCTTGAGCTAGCTTCTCCTTCTGAGTAACTGGTATGACAGGCACTGCAGCCTCAGTGCTGCTTCCTATGGAAGTCTTGGCATTCTCAATATCTTGGGTCAGTTGAGAATATTTAACTTGTAAATCTTGACGGACCATCTGTACATCTCGAATCCTAAATCAAATAGATAGATAGAAAAAACTTATACATGTAGTTGTCAAATAAATTGAAAAAGAGTCAATTACTCCTGCAAATTTCTTTTGATAGTCAATGATCCACATACCTCTTTTGGAACAAAACTGTCTCAGTATGGTATACATTTATGGACAGTTTGGACACACACTATTTAAATTTCTTTGGATTTATTCTTGTTCTTCTTGCATCAACAAATGACAAACACAAACGTATGGTTATTCTGGGAACCACTTTAGTGAGTTTGGTCATTACACAACCTGAGATTCTCATCAAGCATGGTGCAGTAATGGGTCCCATTACATAATGGTGCTGTCAAAAGTGACGTCATCATGAAATCACAGGCTTTCAAGCAGACCCAAGTGAAAATCTACAAAAACAGAAGGACCTAGATTTCAAATTACAAATGTAACTACCAAATTATGCAAGGCAGCCATATGTACAATATGTATGGATAATCACTTCCCCTTTAAAGCAAACTCAATTTTGAATACCAATACTAAGTTATCATAATAAATTTAAGGAGTATAAACTGTCATTTGAGGCTCTAGAGATGAATTTTATTATCGTTCGAAAAAAAAAAGAGGCACTAAAAAAAGAACAGGTTTTCGTCTGAATAAAACAATTAACATTTTAATACTGTCTTTTCTGACTAAAATTATCAATTTTAGGTGTGAACTTTAATTTGAGGATGTAGGAATGAGTTTTATAACAATCCCCCACCCCCCCCCCCAAAAAAAAAGAAACAACCTAAAGGACTGAATTTGTTGTTGTTGTTTTTTTTATCTGAATAATTTTTGTTTACATCTGAATGCAGGTCCGGACAGATGAAAATCCGTATTACAAAAGCTATGCAAAAACAAGGAGAAACGTCAGACTGAGGAGGAAAATAATCAATCAATCAATCAGTGGGAGCATGCGCTGTGACAGCGCATTGCTGCATCTAGCTGCATCTGCATCAGCCACAGTAACTTAACGGGGACGCAAAAAAAGTCCAATGGGAACACTTCCCGTGGGTAAACATACCGCGACCACACTGTAAAACAGGACAGCTTCCTGTATTACGTCACCCGTACACGCAGGCTGTACAGTGAGTGCGCGAAAATACTTCCCCATCTCCTTGTCTAAAGCACATGTCATCAACATCAGCGGTCAAATGTGCCTTGAAAAATTGTACATGTATATACCGGTACGTACGTTTCTCGTTCAAATACTTGTACTTGTAATACTTGTAATTCATTTTCCATTGAACACGGAAATCCAAAAAAAAATTTACAGAATAAAAACAAAGGCTTTTTGCTTACGCGAAAAAGCCAAAGATCAGAACAAACAGAAAGTTTCAATTTTGAAACACACCCTGTTGATTCTCCAATTGATGTTATGGAAGCTGATGTGTATGGGTCATTTCATGTCAGACCAACACACTTTTTGACCAAGTTATGGTTAAATCCTGTGAAAAGGTACTAGCGTCAGAAAATGAAGATTTCCATATTTTACGTGCATGCGTACCAGCCACATGGGTGGAGGGATTCCACTAAAAATTGGCATGCATTCATTAAAGGGAGCATATAGGATTTGCAAGGCCTCAAAAAAAATGTATTGAGTTTGAGACAGAAAATGGACTCAACAGTTCGTAAACAGTGCAAACAGTCACCATGGGAAATCTTGGTTCATCAGATGCTGGGTTTTTCAAGCAAATCAAGATTTAGTGTCTTTTCCAAAGATCGTTCATCCGTCCGAACGATTTTTGGAACAAAAATAAAGTAAACTATTCTTCATGTTTTATAAGAAAAATCGAGTCAGGTTTTTTCGCTATTTTCTTGTGACTCAGATGTCCGATTGAGCTCAAGTTGTTTTTATTTCATGGACATGTTTGATCAGACAAAGTATGAGTGCAGTCCTGTGACCTTAAACAATCATGGATTGTACCTTTAATACTGATTGATACCTAATTGCATACCAATTTTTGTTCAGATCAAAAAGTGTGTTGGTCCGACAAGGAATGACCCGTATACATTAAGTATCTTACCTGTCTTTAGATTCTGAATCAATTAGACCTTTCATATCTTCCTGCAACGTCTCATTGGTACGATTCATCTCCCGAATCTGAAACAAATCAATACTGTACATATTACTCAACACCTTAATGGGCCTGTTAAATTGCATCATAATGCACACACTTCAGGACAAGTTATGACAAAACAATTTACCATGCTCAGAGAAAAAAGACAAAAGATTTGCAAAGCATTCAAGTGCATACGCCCTATCCCCAGCAGTCCATAGTTTTTCAAATTACCTCATCAGCAAAACGACCAGAGATACCAGTATATAAAAAGTGGCTACATACAACATTCAAAACATGGCAAGTATTTCTCTGAATTCTGCAAAAGGGAGACAATCCCATAGACTCGTGCACAAAATTAAACCCATCTTATTTTCCCCTTACAAACCCCAGCTCAACTTAACTTTATACACAAAGGTTTTGGACGACGGGAATTAAAAAGAAACATTTCTCATGGTAAAATTCTTCAATTTCAAATCAAAATTGTCCCTCTAATGGTGTGGTCTGCAAGGACCACATCCATGAGTCTGATTCTTTCACAGGCAATGACTCCACCCAAAGGGAACATTACCTGCACCACATCTTATGTCATTTATCTCATCTCTTTAATACAGGGTATGCAACATTCAGTATGTGGGCGAAACAAAGAAACGATTCTATGATCACAGGTCCACAGTCAAAACTCAGAAACAGGACACCCCAGTGGGTCTCCACTTCAATCTCCCTAACCACACAATTTCTGATATGATCTTGCAGGGCATTGAATCCCTTGGCCACCGCAGGGACTTGGTTAGGCTCAGCAGGGAGAATTAAAGTATGGATGAAAATGTTACGTACTGTTGACCCGCATGGCCTTAACATTCAGGAAGGAAATTACTAACAATCATGTCTTGTATCTTTCTACATGGATGTGAAGGACAATATATTATTTACAGTATTCCTCCTCCTAAATTACCCCAGATAATCATTTTCATTCATCTACAGGTAAACCACCCCCTGCTGTTTGTACATGAGTATACCTTCCCTTCTCCCCTAATCCCCTAATTACCTTCATTGTTAATCCCAGCTCACCTACCCCATTCTTGCCCTCTTCATTGTCCACTTCTAATCCTACCCACCTTTACCCCCCTTTGTGCCTACCCATGTTACTATGTAGCTTGACCTATATGTTCATTATGTTGTCTTGTCATTACAGCCTTCGATAAAGATCCTGCTAGGATCGAAACGCTTCGGGCCCTCCCAACTCTAAGCATTTTATAAATTTCAGGTTATTTTGGCTGAAGAGCAGTTTGCCACAATTTATTACTTGTATATATAATTTGTAAATATTAATTATCATTATATATATTGTAATATTTTATGATTTTAATTTTACTTTTTTCCAATTCAACGTTTTGTAATAAAGGGTGCACAAAAAGAAACATTGATATTGATGCCTCAACCCTTTGAATCTAATCAGTTTAGGGAGATATGAGTATTCTGAGTGCTTATGGCATATCTTAAGTTGCATTTTGATACCCTACTTGATGCCAAGGACTCAACACTGTTCAATAACACACACCATTGTTTGTCAAAAGGTACAAGAGCAAAAGTTGCACTTTTAGGTATACAGTGTGTAGCTGTGTATAACCCATTGTCGACCCAAACAATATTGCCCTATGCAGTGTAGGGCATGGTAAGTTGAACCTAGTAGGGTATCAGACTGCAGATTAAGATGTGCTCTAAACACTCGGACTACTCATTTTACCCCAAAGGTTTAAAGGGGTCGGGCGTCAAAAACAATGGAAGTTTCTTTTTTGCACCCTTTATAAGCAGGGCCCCGATAGAAACCAGTTTTAAAACTGTTTGAGCATACCCTGGGTAAAGAAATGGAATAAATAAATAAATAAATATTCTTGTCCTCTTGTCCTGCTAGGATCGAAATGCGCCAGGCTCTCCTAAACTCCAAGCATTTTATAAATTTCAGGTCATTATTTTGGCTGATGAGCAGTTTGCAGCAATTTATTACTTGCACAAAATAAAGTAGTGAAAATAATTTTCAAAAAGCATCACAACAAATATTCAAAAAGTGAACAAAGAAAGAAAAAATGACTGGAGCGGGATTCGAACCGGCGACCTCCTGAATACCGTACAGGCGCTCTACCAACTGAGCCATCCAACCCTACGTTGGTGGTGACCCCAATAGTAAATTATCTTTGTTCGTTTGGCAGTCAGAAACCATAAAACTATGCACATACCGCCATACCCCAAGGTTCGTTTCAATGATACACGCAATGCTGCAACCTGGGAAGGGTACATGGGGGATCACTCAAAGAGGATACGGCTTTTTAATTAATATAATCATCAAATGTCCACAAGGGAAACTGACTGAATTTCAAAGCAAATTCAGTCAGTTTCCCTTGTGGTTATTTGATGATTAAATATTCCAAAAGCATCAATCCTATTTACGTATGGCAAAAATTATCCTGCATATAATACAGAAAAACAACTACAAAACATTGTAAACAAACCCAATTGATAAAATAAGGAAACATGTTTAGTTCCACACTTCATGATACATGTTTATATGCATACATTAATACACTCACCTCTGGACCTAGTTCATCCATACGGTCCTTAATCTGTTTGAGTTTCCTCTCTGCACTATCTCGCCAGTCATCAAGCTTCTCAATCTTTTCACCTTGTTCCTCCATCATGGATTTGGCCGCCTTAGTAATCAAAACACACTAAATGTTACTGTGTGAATGAACAAATCAACAAGTACATCATATCACAGTATTATATTAAATTCCATGTGCAACATCACAGCAACCTTCAACAGTGTATATAAACTAAGCACATTATGAAGAAAAATAAAAACATTTTATGATATTAAAACTAATAACCATAATTGGAAACTTGTGTGTATATAATTTATATACGTATACTACTAGTGCTGTACTGCTGGGATTTTTATCTGGTTTTAGGTTGACTGACCCAGATTTAGTTACCGGTATCCGGTTACAAATTTCCACAAACCGTTAACCAAAACCGTTAACCAAAACTAAAAGGGAAAAAAAAGGGACGAATGTTTGGCTCATGCTAAACAACCCAAAAAGTGTAAACTGCTTAGACAGATTCCCATTGTGGTCATGTCAATACCCTCAGTCTGTCAATACCGTGCATGCTTATTCAGGCCCTATTCTTCTACACTGAGCACGCCAATGAAGGTGATTACATAGGTTAGCTGTTCTCCTGATTTTTTTGGCAATCAGTAACCGGATATGAAATTACCCAATTTTGCCCAGCACTATATAAACCGTTAACCAAAACCATTAACCAAAACTAAAAGGGGAAAAAAAGGGACGAACGTTTGGCTCATTGCTAAACAACCCAAAAAGTGTAAACTGTAGAAAACATACTTGAATTTTAATAAGATATTTTATTCATTTTGCCAATAGAAACACGCTTTTCATATACTTGATCTAGATATTAAAACCATTGTATGTACTTGATCTAAATGCTTGATCTAAAAATAACATCTTTAAAAGCCTTGGAACGAAATCGCGATATCAATAAATATCATCATGTTGAACAAGCTTAAGGGGCGGTCACACAGGCTTTCCCGTCTGTATCAAGTCTGTATCGCGGGTAGAATTTAGAGATTTTTTTTGCCCGTGGTTGCCCGTGGTGGAAAATGTGCAAAATTGTCTCACCCGCGGTTTTCCCGTGGTATGCCCGCGGAACAACCGCCGGCGACTATTTCGCGTCCTCTTCACGGGTGAAGCGCGGCGGTACGGCGGCCTCATGACAGTACTCCTCGACGATGGCCTCACACACTTCGCGCACCACCAGACTGATGGTGTTGTGAGGGACCCTCCAGCCATACTGCATCTCACGGTACTTGGCGCCAGAAGCAAGGTGCCTCAGGGTGAGGGCAACCTTCAGGCCTGGATCAAGGGGTGCTCGCCAGTTGGTGGTCTGCTTGGTAAGGGCTGGTGTCAGTCTCTGCACAATGTCATCGAACATGGCAGGTGGCATTCTCATGAAATTATGGAAGGCCCTTGGATCTTCATTACGGAGCTCCACCATGAGACGATCGTACAGGCCCAGCTCAGGTCTCCTGCCAATCCAGTCGCGCACCCAGATGTTCCGGACCACCCTCCTCCTCCTCCTCCTTCGTCTTCTTCTGTGAATGAGGAACTGATGGACCTGTACCACTTGGTTCAGATGCTGCTGGAGCAGCAAGACGAGGTCTTTACGGTGACGGGGATCCATGTTCACCCCTTGACGTCTGTAGCACAACTGACGAATGCTTGGCAAATCCCGCTTTTTTTATATACCTAAAATCAGACGTTGTATGGCCGTGGACAATCGTATTTTGGAACGTGTACAAGACGCCATTGAACGTGATTAAGCCGGTATTGGGCCGCTCTGTATACGCTGAGAAAGGCGTCTTACCGCGTGTAACCACGTATGAACCGCTGCCGTAGCACGTCCTAGCACGTTCGTTCAGCGTCTGTACCACGTCTGTAGCGCGTGTTTACCACGTGTGCCGCCCGCGGTTACCCGTGGTCTAAATTTTTGAGCAGCGCAAAACTTTTTCGAGCGGTCAACCGCGTGTGAATTTCTTAGCGCGTGTAACGCCGGGTAAAGTACGGCTGTAACGCGTCTTTATCTCGACCTCAAAGCGTCCAACAGCGTCTGCTTCACGGGCAGTAATTTTTGGCCGCGATACAGACGTGATACAGACGGGAAAGCCTGTGTGACCGCCCCTTTAGACAGATTCCCATTGTGGTCATGTCAAAACCCTCAGTCTGTCAATACCATGCATGCTTATTCAGGCCCTATTCTTCTACACTGAGCACACCAATGAAGGTGATTACATAGGTTAGCTGTTCTCCTGATTTTTTTGGCAATCAGTAACCGGATATGAAATTACCCAATTTTGCCCAGCACTATATATACTACTACATGACATGACATGACAATACAAGGTGAGTTTGTTTGAGTTACTGATTTACACAAAAATGGATTCAACCAATGGAAACAAATGTGACTAATTATTAATGATCTTATAGTATGTCATCATACACAGCTAGACAAGTCGAGTCTTACTTAGTTTAACATGCAATGTTGCTGTTAACATTTATGCAGCCTTTTGGAAGTTAAATTAACAGTGTCGCAATGTATACATCGATCCGACGGCGCTACCATGGAGGTAAAAAACACCCGTCATTACTGCAGTGTCCCTGCCCGCCTTTTGTCAGGGAACAACAGAATTTACGTCCACCGCACTCTATACTGCATGGTGTACGTCCCCCTAATCATGGGACATACACCCTGCAATTATAGAAAGGGACGGAGCAAAAATTCATTTGTTGACGGACAAAAGGCAGGCGGGGACACTCCAGTAATGGGGGATGGTATGTCACGCCGTCAGATCAGTGTATAAGATGCAACTAGCCCTATAAATATTTTCATTATATACACCCCTGTATAATGGATATGTAATAGGGCTGTGCATTCACGGGTAATTTTGGACCCGAGTACCCTTTGCCCAAACGGGCGGGTACCCGGGTACCCGCGATATAATATAAAACATAAGAAATTAAGAACCCGGAAGTATGTTGCGTAATGGCCGTTGGTGAGTGCCGTATGGGCTCCGAGCCAGGCGTGCTAAAAAATTACCAGACCTTCCCCAAAACACCCCGACCTTTGGCGGATTTCGGCTATTTTTAGGGGTGCCGAATTTTAGTTTACGCTATTTCTACCGACATGACAGGCCAAGCAAAAGTTAGCGTGATCTTTTTTCCTACATCGAACACCGACATCAAACACGATGTATGCATTGTCAGGGTTGTTATTTCGTTGCGTGTTCCCCGTAAAATATTCTGACCACCCCGTAAATCGCATTTTCCTGATCAGCTAAATCTTACTTGAATTTCAGTCGGTAATTTTTTCCAGTTGGCCAATTCGAAGAAACACACTTTTCACGTACAATCATGTGCTAGATCTTAAGAAATAACGTGAGAAAAATTACTAGGGCGACAAACGCATTATTAAGACGTAATCACGATGCATTGTGCACATGGTCAGCATGGTAATCCCGAATGTTCCATGACTGGTATCCGCCCCACGCACGGCCACGCGTAATAGCCACGATGTCAAAACAACGTGCACCAGTCTCGACCACGTGTGGGCAGGAAGACTACATACTGTATATACACCGTACGTACTGTGTGTGTGCACTGTGTACATGGTGTAGGCTCGATCGGTTCCGATGATCTGCCGTACGCGGTAGGATTTTTGGTCGGTACATGTTGGCCTACATCGCGGCCGGGGTGCGTCGCGTTGTCGGGAACCGTAGATCGCGGCCGGACTGCGTCGATAATTGTGGCTCGCTGCCGGCTTCGGTACAGATTTGCGGTAAATAATCTGCTTTTGACATTGCAAAAACTACCAATTTTGCAGGTCAGTGATGTATTATATGAAAAAGGGCATTGTTGTTATTTTTTTACGGGTAATCGAATCGAAAAAATGGAGCCGGGTACTCGATTGTTTCGGTCGGGTTTCGAGTACCCGGGTAGAACGCACAGCCCTAATATGTAACATATCTGAGTGTCAATGCACACATTTGTTTAAATGCATGCTTTTAATTTGACTCCAATTATGTTTTGCAGGGATGTTTATCTACTGTCCCTGCCAACTTGCCTGTGATATATGCCTTGCATATGATATAACGTTAGTTGTTAGTTATGTGTTGAGCATTTTCACAGCTCAAGAAATAGCATGCAAGAGATATAGCATTGATTTGTTTCCACTGATAAACGAAATAGCAAATCATGTTATTAGAGTATATTTTGTTAAAATACATGAACAGTAGACAAGTTTAAAAATAGTCAGACAATAGGAGTGGACATCGGCAAAACCAGAAAACTGTGAGATAGATGCATTCTAATGATGTGCAAATAAGCGCAGAAACAAGACATAAAATATGCACACAATCTTGCAAGCAATAGAAAAAGACATATATATATACCTGTTTATCCTGTATCAGCCAAATACATGCAAAGCAAAGCAGAATAAAACACAATATTATAAGCATCATGCAAAGCAGTGTGTACTAATTCTATTTCCTTGTTTTGAAAAAACAATTACACTTGTCAGAGAGTGGTAAACAAAATTATGACTGAAAAGCAGCACATATAAAAACTAAAAGGTTGATTGAGTTCAAAATATAACAAAGCCAATAACCTAAACAATTGGATGCCAGCAACTTTGAACGTGTAATTGAAATCCTCCACACATGACTGAGAGGTTCCCTCTGCTGCATTGCTGCTCAGTGTTTGTTTTGTTTTCTTTATGTTTTTAAAGTTGTTTTTCGATTTCAGTCAACAAGAAATACAGTTAATTCAATGGGAGACTTTTGAGAACCGGTTTTCAAGTCAACAGCGCACGCGCACGCAATTGTGAGCATGCGCGCACAACTGCACTAAATAATACCATATTTTTAAGGAGTTGTTGAATGACACGTGTTTCTCTCCAATACAAAGCGTCCTGTAACCTTATATAACAATATCAAACACATGTGTAATATTTCATGTGCTAAAATGTACAAGTGATGATTTTTTTTCAGAGTTTATTTGTCCAGTGGACTTAAAACCAAAAACAACTATTGTCATGTGAGGTCCATGGGGCCCTCAGTGCATTTTGTGACAAAATATCCAGGAAACGTGATTACACCTCTGTTAAGATGTATGATTCAGCTCCCAGTTGTAACATAACATTTTATGCAAATTTCCACTGAAATTCTTGTTTTCCCCCTCATTCACTGCATTTTTTATGAATACCAATTAGGGCAATGACAAACATGTTTTTCTTCACTTCAATAAATCTCCAGCTTAAAACCATTGCCAGTGATACTAGTTTCATTTCCACTTCAATAACAACCTCTTTACATTTAAAATGGCTGAATAAGTTTGCATAAATCATCATGTTCGTGAAAACACAAAACTGTGGAGTGGAAAAGAAAAACAAGAGAAAGACTCTATACAAATTATTGATACATTTAAGCAAACATTCAAAAAAGCATATAAATGTGTCAATGTGTGACTTGCTTACCAATGGGTTAGCACTTTGAAACAGCTTCAAGAAAATATTAATTGTGTTAGTCAAAATACACACATTTGTGATAGCTTTTTCATAACATGAAATTGTACATGTATGTGTGATTTGCACAAGTACTCATCCATGTACTTGTTAAGTAAGCTAGAATCAATCAACACTCCATGTAGTAACTAATGCCCCCTGTCAGACAGGTCTTTTCAAGTAGAGAATTGTAATTGGGATTTCCCTTTTCATTTCAGTACAACACTATGTATGCATTATAAGCACTATGGGGCAACTCCTCAATGCCATAGGGCAGATATCTAATGCTACCTGTGTACCATCCCTTAAATGCTCCGAATATGATTAATATTTGATTTGAATAGAAAGATAGGTGCAATGCTCATTTATGGAGTTGCCTCCATCATAAAACAATTAAAATTTATACATAAGTATGAACATATAAATGTGCATGATTTGTGTACAGTGTATCTCTTCTTTTATTTGGGTTAACCACTTCTATACATGTGGATGATGAACAGCCACACAGTCTTTGTTTTTACAGAGCAGACTATTGGAAGAATGATGGCTGCTACTATTCATCATATCATAGCAGCCTCCTCAAGGTTGGTTCTTTGCTTTGGATTTTAGCTGTGGTTTACAGCCAAGGGAGTGGAGAATCTATATAATATCCAAAGAGTACCACAACTTTATTCAGCAAGGCATTCATTATGACAAAGCTATTATTCTCAAGAACAATCCCCAGATGTTTTTCATTTCACTGGTGACCAGGAAACTTCCGTAAAACACCTGCCATGAAGTGGTTAAGTTGAGGTCTTCAGATAAATGTTGATACATATGCTTTCAAGATCATACTGGCATCTAAAACAATCACTCACTTTAAGATTACATGTTTCATTGCTTCCCCAGGGTCAGGAGCAGATATGAAATTTTAATTATTGGCTGTTGAGTGGCTATGCAATTACATGGCTACATATGTACTTTCTGTCATAGTTACATGCCATTATCAAAATGAATATCAAGTTTAAAGAAAACTCCTTTCCCAAAACGTTATTCACAGAAAGTCTCAGTGATTAGTTTTGGAATTGTTTGTTACAACCATGACTAACGATGACACATCCAGTGTTAAAGGGGCAGTCTTGTCATATTACACTCCTCAGCAGAGTCATATCTTACCTTGTCATCTACGGCTACTGCAATTGCCTGGATAGGAGAACAAAAAAATACCAACATTTCTTATAACAAATAAAAACATTTTCACTTTGGATATACAATTATTGTTTACAGCTCCAGACAAAAGACAAAAGAACTGATAGTGGAATTGTGTTAAAGTCTTAAATTAAATGCATATAAAACAACTCAGTTGAAAGGTAAAAAGCAGTGAATAAGAATTTTGAAATTATCTTGTTCTATGGGGTACAATATTGCTGTAGAAAATACATTGACAGTACATCAAGACGAATTGCTCGTTCTGAAAAATACATGTATGCATATCAGCTGAACTGATACCTTGGTTCAACTGTCCAAGAAAGCTGATCTTCTTGCACCATATTTCTAGTGCATGACCATGTATGCATTTATGAAATGATGGAGGGGGCATTGTGTGCACTGTGTCCGATCAAAGCAAGTATACATGCAAAATGCATCGTGTGAACTTGCATATTGCAAGACAGACACGCAACGACTGTTTGAAAGACTTCACATATAAAAGGCTATTTTAGGACAAGAATGGTTTCATTGTAATTCCTTTATCTTCCTTTCATCGAAACAAACAAAAACAAACTGAAATTTAAACCAAAACTTAAACCATGCCTTCCACTTAAAACTTGATGTCATGATATCACAACATTTTTGCTCAAACGCTGTTAATGTCAGTAGCATAATGAAGAGTTAAAAGACAGAAATTTGAATATCTGAAGAATATTGAAAATTCAATCAATCATAAGAAATTGGAAGATGACATCATTGCAATACTGCAATATAACACATACAGACTTAGACACATACCGGTACTAAGTTTCTACATAACAAGTTAGTTCATGATTGATGAGTGACTTTTGCTACTTTCATCAGGCTCTGTCAAGTGACACATGATGATGTCATTATGACATGTATCTTTGGCACATAAGTACTTTGTTAGGAACAAGTTTGGTTGCTTGGAAAAGCCAAAACTCATATAAACCTTGGCTTGAACCATTTCAAGCTTGACAGAATATCAATGTCAAAGTAATAACCTCACCTTGTTGATATTTTCTTGCATCTCATCTTGCTGGGATGTGACCTTTGCTTGTAATGCTATGACCCTTGCATCAAGGTCAGTTAATCCTCGTAACCCACCCTGGCTCTGTTCATCTATCATCTGCTTCACCTTTTCTTGATACTAATCAATGTAAAATGGTAGCAATAGGTAAATTATCAATTATCATGCCACATGTACTCAGCACTCATAAAAACTGCTAGCAATTTACAAACTATACATGTAATAATTTTCTGCAGCAAATCTTGGATGGTTGTTTGTCTGTTTGATCTAGCAATCTTATGAAGGTTGTAGCTAGCCTACTGACTAACACTAGATTTCAGTCATGTATTTTTGTATGTAGGTTGCATTGGTAAAGATCACAGGGGGGGTGTCATTTTTTATATATACATGTATGTATTTGTGCACAAACGTATATGGAAGTACGACCCAGCTGAAGGATCATACCCCCCCCCCCCCCAGGTCTGAGGACGTGTATACGCTACTGGTAGGCTGCCTTCACACATTTATTAATCACCAAATGTATACCATTCCATCATACAATGCAGCAAAGTCACTGCCAGAAAGACAAAAATAATATCAATAGCATACTGAGCAACATGCCCTCATCAAAACTCAGCTTTGGTTGAGGCTTTTGCCTAGGCTCCATCAGCCTACCAGGAAAGCCTATTCTCTAACTAGTTCGGAACTAAAGAATGGCCATAGTATAAAAAACATTCATTAAAATGTAGTATGAAGAATCTCTTAAATTAAAGCACTACATGTCTTGTATATGCTCTGTATATGTATACTATTCATGTACAATGTACCTAAATTACATTTACGACGCACAATACTACTGATACTAAGTCCATTTAACACTAGCCACAAAGAGCTGGGTTAAATAATGGATTTGAATCTGAAACTTCCTGCTAATACATGTGCAGACATTCTAACAAGCTCACAATAATCAATTACTGAACTGAATTCATGACAGACATTCAGACGTACAGTGAGTCTAGGAGAACTGCAAGTTTGGCATTATCGGTGATCAACATATCTGATATCATCATTCATTTTGGCCATTACATTCATGCAAATTACAAGAAAAGCTTTGTATCACAGACAAAGGTATTTTGCTTTTAGACAATATTTGTGCATCACGTGTAACTCAATGTAAAAAAGCTAAGGTTGGAACTGATAGAAATAAGATTTGTGTCTTTTTACACGCCCCAGTTAACGTTTATAGAATTTCTATAAAAATTATAGTATGTTTTGTTTATAATAATAAAAACTACAAGCATTTATAAATGCTAATTTTTCTAATACTGTAGATACAATGCTCTGCTGTGCGCAGATCCAGAGGAGCCCAGAAAAAGAAAATTACCATGGAAAAAGGTTCATAGTGGGCAAAAGAGGATTAAAGTACGGTAGATTGAATTTTAGGAATTAGGAGGCAAGAGATAGGTTTTAAGTTTGCTTTTAAGTTGAAACATCTCCAAGTGTGAATATGATAGTTTGAGAAAATAAGTTGTCCCAATGAGATAAGAAGTTGTTCACATGAGATAAGAAGTTGTTCCCATGAGATAAGAAGTTGTGCCCAAGAGAAAAGAAGTTGTTCCCATGAGACAAGAAGTTGTCCCAATGAGACAAGAAGTTGTCTCCATGAGATAAGAAGTTGTCTCCATGAGATAAGAAGTTGTCTCCATGAGATAAGAAGTTGTCTCCATGAGATAAGAAGTTGTCTCCATGAGATAAGAAGTTGTCCCAATGAGACAAGAAGTTGTCTCCATGAGATAAGACATAGTCTCCATGAGATAAGACATAGTCTCCATGAGATAAGAAGTTGTCTCCATGAGATAAGAAGTTGTCTCCATGAGATAAGAAGTTGTCTCCATGAGACAAGAAGTTGTCTCCATGAGATAAGAAGTTGTCTCCATGAGATAAGAAGTTGTCTCCATGAGATAAGAAGTTGTCTCCATGAGATAAGAAGTTGTCTCCATGAGATAAGAAGTTGTCCCAATGAGACAAGAAGTTGTCTCCATGAGATAAGAAGTTGTCTCCATGAGATAAGAAGTTGTCTCCATGAGATAAGAAGTTGTCTCCATGAGATAAGAAGTTGTCTCCATGAGACAAGAAGTTGTCTCCATGAGATAAGAAGTTGTTCCCATGAGATAAGAAGTTGTCTCCATGAGATAAGAAGTTGTTCCCATGAGATAAGAAGTTGTTCCCATGAGATAAGAAGTTGTCTCCATGAGATAAGAAGTTGTTCCCATGAGATAAGAAGTTGTTCCCATGAGATAAGAAGTTGTCTCCATGAGATAAGAAGTTGTTCCCATGAGATAAGAAGTTGTCTCCATGAGATAAGAAGTTGTTCCCATGAGATAAGAAGTTGTTCCCATGAGATAAGAAGTTGTCTCCATGAGATAAGAAGTTGTTCCCATGAGATAAGAAGTTGTCTCCATGAGATAAGAAGTTGTTCCCATGAGATAAGAAGTTGTCTCCATGAGACAAGAAGTTGTCTCCATGAGATAAGACATAGTCTCCATGAGATAATAAGTTGTTCCCATTAGATAAGAATTTGTCTCCATGAGATAAGAAGTTGTTCCCATGAGATAAGAAGTTGTTCCCATGAGACAAGAAGTTGTTCCCATGAGATAATAAGCTGTTCCCATGAGATAAGAAGTTGTTCCCATTAGATAAGAATTTGTCTCCATGAGATAAGAAGTTGTTCCCATGAGATAAGAAGTTGTTCCCATGAGACAAGAAGTTGTTCCCATGAGATAAGAAGTTGTTCCCATGAGACAAGAAGTTGTTCCCATGAGATAATAAGTTGTTCCCATGAGATAAGAAGTTGTTCCCATGAGATAAGAAGTTGTCTCCATGAGATAAGACATAGTCTCCATGAGATAATAAGTTGTTCCCATTAGATAAGAAGTTGTCTCCATGAGACAAGAAGTTGTCTCCATGAGATAAGACATAGTCTCCATGAGATTATAAGTTGTTCCCATTAGATAAGAATTTGTCTCCATGAGATAAGAAGTTGTTCCCATGAGATAAGAAGTTGTTCCCATTACATTTCATCACTGTTGAAGATCAATAAAGAAAACAATAATTTTTTTAAAGAATTATTACCTTGTGGGGATGACTTATAATCTCAAATGAATGATCAATTAATTTAAGGAACAAAACATTATGTTTTTGTGATTTCACTTCCAGGACTCTGTACAAATCATGCATACTGGCTCCAACGTCCAGCTCAGTTCTGTGAAAGGACAGCATGCGTACTGTACAGGCTAGTAGTAGCTCACAACCAAGACCATACACATACTGACTTATAATAATAGTATCCATGCTACAGATATTTCATCCATCACTTTTTAGACAATACACACTGTACTAAGAAAACAAAACTTTTAACTACATGTACATGCATGTGGAACAAAGTATACTTTCTACATTTTGTACATGTACGTGCACTAAAAATAAATTCAGTGAAGAAAATCACAGTTACACGCAATGTGCATGTACAAATAGCCAGCAACAGATGGATGACCTTTTCAGTTGATGTTCTCACCCCATTGTTTGCTTGAGTCTTTTGATGCTTCGTATATAAAAATTAGAAACAATTTAAAAATATAAACAATGTCTGGGATGATGATTCTCAATACAAAACTGAGGATTATCTGATATGAGCCACATGCAAAGGGTATTCTATGCAAATGTCCCATCAGTCCAGACATTTTTGTATGATGAACATGATAAAAACAATTCCCCGCCTTGGGGATAGAAAAGGGGTGAAACAACACTTTGTCCCTGATAAATAGATAATTGCACATGTTTCCAATTTGATATTATACTGTCTTTTCACATTATTCTTCTGTAATAATCATCCAGAATCACTACCAAGAATTTGTCAACATTGTTAATGACTTTTAACATTTGACACAAATTTAACCCATCAACCACAAAAAGGCTACTAAATGTTATGAATATTTAGTTCCAAAGCAGACACTGTGACCCTCCTGATAGCTGTTTATGATAATACACCGATCCAGTTGGCTATGGTGGATGTGGCGTACTGGATGGGTGTATTAATAAGACCGTTGATATGGCTATTTCTGTACTGGGCCCATTGTGTACATGTTCACAGACCATGATGAACTAGAAAATTAAGCATTTGAACCGCTCTGTGCATGTAACTACAAAAACATTTTTTTTCTGTCCCTGCATGTCAGGGCTTTTCATGGCTATGCTCAGCTGTGACATTTTGTCACATAGGCCTATATCACTTTGGTTTTGTTGGGTATTTATCAGAAAATATTCAGTCAATTTTGTGAGCTTGGAAGTTCTTATTTCATTTTGTGTTTGTTGGTTTAAAATCTCCCTGTAATTGGCATTTTATTTATCTTGGAGAAGATCAATAAATATAAATGTTATTGTTTTGGGACAAAATGCAGACAATACACAGCCAATATATGCATACTGCAGAGGGAAGTAGTACACAGTCCAGACTTTTTCCAATATTTTCTGATCTTTAGTAGTAATAATAATAATAATAATAATATCGGACTTCTATATTGCGCAGCTACTATAATTAAGTTCAGCTGCGATAAAAAAGGTACAATTTTATAGATATGCATAATTGCACATAAAAAGGAGAGTGTATTTTGTGCCGAATACAACCCACCTGGTTTGTAGCTGATGACACTTGTTCATTGATACCTCCAATGGCTTGCTGTAAAGTGGAAATTGCTACACCAAGCTTTTCTTGAACATCCTCTATCTTGTCTTCAATTTGCTTATCCTGGTTTTGTCTGAAGGAAATAATGTCAAATATGTTTTTAAAAGTGCCACTACAAATCTACCATGCGGTAGTCCCCCCCCCACCTGTTGTGGGTTGGATCTACTAGTTCATACCTACCCCAGACGGTTACTACTTTATGCAAATTCATCTGCACCTATTTGCTACTTCGCTGAAAAAACTTGATCAACCGTGGTGCACCCTGACCTCCCACAATGACCTCCCGCCATGATCGTCCTTCTTTTCGAAGTTAAACACCTCGAGGCCAAGAGTGGGGAGGACGGGCGGGACGTAACCGTCTGGGGTAGGTATGAACTAGTACACCCAACCCACAACAGGTGAGGGGGGGGGGGGAGTCTACTGCATTCAACCTACCCCAGACGGTTACTATGATATGCAGAGTGGCACCGGATCCCGGTGGCGGGTTGGCTACGAGGAGTGTCAGGTGGAAGGTGGATATGAGCCAGGTTAGTGTAGTGGAGGTAAAATAACACATGTACGATTGTACATGTCAGGCATGCAACTTGGACTTTACAAAAAAAGAGGAAATTCCAATCTTTACAATATTTTGTACAGTGTTTTTCACTTTTCAATGGCATAAGAGTGAAGTGAAAAAAGAGGAAATCAGCTGATCCGAGGAAAAGTTGCATGCCTGACATGTACATTACCCCTTAAGAGCTGTACCCTGGTTGGGGGTCCGTGCGGGTCTCACCCAGGTGTCAGTTGGGCGGAGGGTCTCCTGGGTTCCGAGTTGTTGGGGCCAGGACCGTCCTGCCGTGTGTTGAGTTGCTCTGCAAGACATCCCTCATGTAGGAGGTGAAAACGGAGGGGCACTTCCAGCATGAAACTCCCCTGAAGTAGGACCAGGATGCAGAGACCGCTCAAGCATCGTGGGCCTTGATGTATTGTTGGGTTAGCTGATCCAGCCTGGATGGCTAGTCTGGGCCTGCAACTTGATGGTTGACGACTGGATAATGATCCAGTGGCCAATGGTGTGCCTAGACGATGGATGGCGAGGCTTGGTGGTAGAGGTGAACGGCTGAGAGGAACTCCCTTTCAGGCCCTTTGTTCGGGGCAAGCACGGCTTCAGGGTCCTGACAGAGCACCATGATTGTCTAATATGTCCCCGGTGTGAGAAGCCAGAGATGGTACGAAAGTGTCCGGTGGCTCGAAGGAGGGGGACTGGTTCTTGGTGGGAAGCCGATGGTCGGGATGAGTCGAAAGACATGTGGCTCCCAGCGGATGTGGTCCCCAGCTATGGATAGGGCCTTGATGTCACAGGTCCTCATAGCCGTAACCACTGTCAGGAGGGAGGCGAGCTGATAGTAGTGGGCATCAGAGGGGCCTTGCACGGAGGTTCGAGTGGAGGCCTGCATGGAGTTACAGGTTGATGTCCAGGTTCCAGGACCGGATTGGCTGTCTGCTGGGAGGCCACTCTATGTCCTGCGTGAGGAGGTGAGGAGCCTCGTTGGTCAATATGGGTGAGCCATCCTCAAGGCCCTCAGGTATGGCAGCCAGTGCAGATCTGAGGTTGCAGAGTGTCAAAGCCTGCAGTCCAGTGTGGAACAAGTGTGTGAGGAAAGGTCACTATCACTGTTACAGGTGCTTCAGTTGGGTAGAGAGCATGGTCGTTGTAGCATGAAGCGCAGAGGCGTAATCCGCTATCGTGTATCTTCCCGGTTGACAGGTGTCGTCCCTGTCCAGCCGTGGCAGCAGTGTCGTCAGAAGACCAGCCGAAGAGAAGATCGTTGGACAGCATCCAGCACGTTAGGTGGAGACCTCCGGATGCTGGGAGCAGAATCCCTGACCGAGGTTGATGGAGGGTTGTCCGGTCTGGGAGCATGATCAGTGGCACAACGGCCGTCCCGGCCAGTCTGGGAGCATGATCAGTGTTAGCACAAGAGGTCTGGCCAGTCTGAAGAACCTGAATCACACCCGTTCTGGCGTGGCCAGCGTGAGGGCGATAGGAGAACGCAGCATTGTTTCTGTTCCAGTTGTGCAGGAAGTGTGCGGTATCAGGTAGATCAAAGGGAGGGCCAGGAGGGCCGCACCGCTGATCTGTTTGGCATCCGTTGCCCATGAACGAAGGTGAGGGTGCCCGGTGTAGAACGTCGGTAGTTGGACGTTGTCGGTTGACGCAGACAGGTCAACGTGGCATCTCTAGTCGTAGAAAGAGCGTCCTAGTGATGTCCGAGTGGAAAGTCCATCCTGGATTCATCGACCCTCAGGAGAGTGCATCCGCAGTCTCGTTGTCCTGGCCGGCAATGTGGATGGCTTGTAGGTGGGCCCCGTTGTCCTTGGTCCACCGTAGGATCCGCCAGGTCAAGACACACATCTGTGGGGAGCATGTGGCTCATTGGTGGTCGATGTGCGCTACAGCTGTTGAGTCATTGGAGCAGACCAGTGTTCGTCTTCCCTTAACGTGTCCGCAGAAGTGTCGTCGGGCGTCAAGGACGGCCCGTAGCACAAGCATGTTGGTGAGGTAGAGACGGGAGGTGTGGTCCCGGTTCCCAGATGCCTGGTATGGAGGGAAGGGATCCGTCGTGATACCGCCTCGGCTCTAGTTGTCAAGGAGGGGGTGTCGGTCGTTAGGTGATCTTCCTTCATCGACCAGGGGAGGTACTGGTTGATGTGCTGCGTTACTTCGACTGCGATGCCAATGGAGTCGAGGCTAGGGCCGAGAAGCCAGGAGATGCGAGTTGCATATGGCAGGGTGATGTGAACTGACATGGTTCGATCGCTCTTATCCCCCGTAAGGTCTTGTCTTATTCCAGGGGGACTGCCGTGGTGGAGTCGCATCCCCTGGGGAGATGGCCTCAAGGTTTCTGCACATCCTACTCGTCGGGTGATAGGCGGAGGCCAGATGTGGAGTGCCCAAATTCCTGTTTGAGTTGTGCGATACCTGAGGAGTGATGGACTGATGCAGGTCTACTTCCGTCACCTGTTAGGTGTGGTAGTAAGATGCAGGAGTGGTGAGGGCTGGTATGGGCCATCCGTCGATGGGTCAGCCGTCAGGTTGATCACTGCCTTGATTAATTGAAGATGCTGACCTGCGGTCCAGGGGCTGTAACCACAGCCCCTTTGTGGCGATTCTTTGTCGCTTTCGGTAAGGCCGGAGAAAGCGTTGACCTATCCGTGGGCCAGCAGCCACCAGTGGGATGATAAGGGCAAGGCGGGTGGAGGCTGGAGGTCTCGGTGTCATCGAAAACAGACTGGTTCCGCAGGTCCGCTTGGGATACTTCAGGGTACTGTGGCGTCGTCACCATTGGTGGCTATCCTGCAGTGTGCAGGGAGCTTGTGATACTGTCGATGGTGATATGTTGTGTAGACGCATGCCAGCTCCTTGGCTGCTATGTCGTGTCCCTACATCTACATGTAGGAGAATCAGGATGGTGCGTCCACCGCAACTGTGATGAGTCATGGTATCACATGTATTTAACCTTTGACCTCAGGAAAAATACCGAGTGGAAAGGTCGTATGAGCATCGGAGCGGTCTCACAATGGAATCACTCAAGTAGTCATAATTTATTCCCATTACTGGACCCATGACTACCGCGGATGCCGGGGTGGCGCCATGGGGCCGTGGCGGTGTACGATACGTGGCGTACCAGTCGCCGATCCTGCCGGCAGTGGAGCGCTGTGCTCGGTAGTGTTGTGCTGGTAGTGTCGGACAATACTGGAGGGTAGTTGTAATGATACAAAGCCGGTATCATATACATGTATGGACGTACAGTATACTGTACTGTATACATATAATGTAGCGCCTGACGCAATCCGTGTGTGATGAACGAGCGTGGTTATTGAAGCATTGCCGATCCTTGCACGCTAAACAACGAACATCGTACATGCAATGGGAGCGGGCAGGTCGACCGCGGCACAGCTCGAACTTGGGACAAGTCGTCCGCGGACGGCAGCGGGCTGCGCCCTGAAGAATTCACGGGCTGCGCTGGCGTGCATACATCTGGCGGTAAAGGCTGTGGGAACCCCTGCAGCCGTCCGCTCCGTAGGACTGGGCCGTGGGATGGATGCATATCGGTCCCCGTGACAGAGGGTACCGGACAAGTCGACCGTCATCACACGTTGTGTAAGCCGATGTATAGTAGGTACAAGTACACTCCGCAGCATGCTAGGCATGCCTAGCATCTAACCGCCCGGACTTCCCTCGGACTGGTAGTAGTACCAGCAAGCCCGGAATGAGGGGACAAAACCCAATCAGCCATTCCGTTTTTGCGGTACCGCAAGAGGGGTATGAGGGGTCATCGCCCATACACTCATCCATCCCCCTAACTTGCGTTAGGCCTTTCATCGTAACGTACACAGAGCCGGCTGTGTACGCCCGGCATCTACTTGGGAGATAGAGTAGCTGTAGGATGCACAGAAAAAGAGAGGGAAAAATACCAAAGAAATGTACAGAAAGGGATTCTGCTACAAAATTTATTGGTAACGGATAATCAAGATAAAGGTTATATCTACGATACGAAGAAGTGATCAAGTCCAAACAGCTTATCTAAGGTGTAGCGGGAAAACGGAACTCGAAAATCGAGAGAGCCCCAAGGGGCACGTCTGTTTCGTAGCGCCGCTGAGAAAAGAAGGACGATAATGGCGGCCATGGCGGTACACATTGTGGGAGGTCAGGGTGCACCACGGTTGATCAAGTCTTTTCAGCGAAGTAGCAAATAGGCGCAGGGGAATTTGCATATCGTAGTAACCATCTGGGGAAGGTTGAATGCAGTAGACCAAGGGTTTTCATGCATCAATCAGATCCCAAGAACTATACAATATTTCACTTTGTTTCACACTCCATTTCTCTCCCGGGGGATTAACTGTTTCAATCCTGGTCCTGAGCAGGATTGAACTTACCCTGGAGAAAAGGCAATCTCAGGGGTGACTCAGGGATATGGCTCGGGGGTGATGGAGAGGTGAACATTTCAAGTGGGGAACGTAGTTTATTTTCACCCCTGTGTTGCCCCGGGGCCACCCCCTGAAATTTGTCAAATGGGAAACGGCCTTATGTCCTGTGTAAAAAGGGCCAGCCTGTGCCCAAGAAACTAGAAGGGGATACAGAGCAGTGAGACAAGGTATAGTAGCTCTTATGATCGATCATCCTTTGAAATGTTGCCTTCAGTACACCATATCTTTGGGATCTTGCATCACAAGGAATTCACAAAGCTAGTTTGTTGCAGCAGGTGCAGAAATTCTGGATAAATACATTCGCACCCTGGAGCCTCACCAGGCTTAAGGAATTTCAAGGTTTCTTCAATTTCCCTGATGGAGAAAGTACCAGAAACAACAACAACTACTACTCAACCACATTTAAGTCATATCATTCTGGATATCAGGTTTTGTGTAGCTCTGAATGGGGGACAGTTTGTACAGTGTTGACCGAGTGCCATAAAGCACCTGGCCTTGGTGTTTCTTGGTTGAAAATGATTTGAACGATGGTATTTGAATGTAATAACATTATTAGCATACAGAAGATGGAGGGTGGACCGTCCACCGTCAAGTGGTCAAGTATCCATTCAAAGTTGAACAGAGCATAAGATCATCATCCCTAATCAACTACACTATTGGAGTGCAAAGAAATTCCCATCCCCACTTCAGCAGCTCTACATCCTTAGGCTTTGCACATGTCACAACTCAATGCAATATTTTCAATCAATTTACATGTACATGCTTATATCTAACAGTATAAAGAAAGGCATACATTGGATTACAAAAGGAACACAAAAGAATATGCAAAAACCTAAAAGGTTATAACAGATGATGACAGCATGTCTTGCAGAAAAAGTCACAATACAAAGAACTCTATGCTGCACCTTCAAAACTGATGTATTCAGTGAGCAAATGGAATATATTTAATTCCGAATGATTGTCTCTACCATACAAAAACTTACTTATCTTTACAGATACAGCATTCCTGTCACCCTGTATACCTCTTTCCAATGAATCTTAAAAGATGCTCAGTTATGGCCAATACATGCATTTCATTAAGAGAACACAAGCATGAACACTGAAATTCTGTCTGAATTTGAATCACTGAGGTTTGTACTAACCGTGACTTAATTTCTGCTTTCATAACAGCTTCTAATTGTTTCTTAGTCTCATGTTGCATTTTCTCAAGCTTGTCCATCGTCTCATTCACTTTGCTTATGCCTCCTACATTCTTGTGCCTGTCCAGCTTAATGAGGAAAAAAAAAACATCAATTGTAAAGGTTATGAAGTACATTTCATTTTAGCCCAAAACACAACATGAAAAAAGATAATCTTGCTTCATATTGGATACTCAAGACAAATTGTGGCGTTTTGGACATCCACATAGACTGATTCAATTAGTTTCAATGAGCTTGTATACCAAGCAACTAAATTCACAATTACCTGCCACTCTCATACAAGTTTCATTCCTTTCAAAATTCATGATGGTTTTATGATAGTGGGTGCTCATAATGTCATAAAAGCAAAACAAAACCGTATTGACTATTGATCAACATGAAAAGTAAACATGTACAATGTACATTAAACTGTCCTTTTTTTTTTTATTCTGATGATTGTAAATTGATTATGCATTTTCAGGTCTTTTCAGGATTTGGATCAATGGTTGAAGTCAGTTGACTTAAGCTGCGCTTGGACTGGACTTACAGGGACATTGGTTCAATTTCAAGTGGTTAAATCTTGCTGCCGTCCTTGCATTCCTTTTTGAGTGAGGAAACTTATGAATTTTGAGGATAAAGGGTCATATTGGCAACATTAAGTACTTTGAAATAGAATCTGGTACATACCTATTTAACCTAATGTGAAAGTCCTAAAATAAAAAAAATAGCTGCTAGCATGCTGTATTGTGAGTGTAAAGTTTTGCAAAATTACCCCAAATTTGACTAAATTTCCCCAATTTTTTTTTTTTATCAAAACAATGAAGTGCTTTTAAATATAACCTCCACAGAAGTTTTCAAAGTGCTTAAAAGAACTGAAAATGGAAAATACAAATATAAAACAGTGATTATCAAACAATATGCAACAAAGCAAACTACTTGTATGCAAAATGAAAAAGATGTGACTTTAACTTTAAAAGTATCAATATTATGACTTTTCCAAATGTCTAACGGCAATTTATTCCAAAATAATGGACCCACATGAACAAATGAGCGATCCCCCATTTGGTGTTAATTTTTGGTACAACTAAGAGATGGATTCAGATGAGTGAAGTTGCCTAATAGGGGTATATTGCTGTACAAGAGAAACATTATTTTAGTCAATGGCAGTGCCATGGACACAATGAAACATGAGCAAGAGTATCTTAAAACAAAATTTGTGATTCTATGGACAACCATTGTAATATGATTGAAGAATAGGAGTAATATGATTGTTTTTTCTCGTGTGAGTTATCATACGGGCAGCTGTTTTCTGAAGTTTTTGAAGACGTATAAGCTGATTATGAGGCAACTGAAAGAAATGAACATTACCAAAATCTAGTCTAGAGGATATAAAGCCATGTACAAGTTTTTCGATTGTAGACTGATTAAAATATTTCCAGAAAAATACCAAATTATGCAAATAGTTTTAACAGATTTACAAACAGATGATACATGGCTTGCAATAGACATCCACAAATCGAACATGACTCCTAGATTTCTGACAGAATCAGACAGTGGAACATCAACACTGCCAAATCTTATCAATGACGACTTGACTTTTCTTAGCTGTACTCTAGATCCAAAACAAATGAATTCTGCTTTATTGTCATTAAGTTTCAAAGAATGATTACAAATCCCATCTCTTATATCAATATACATGATTCAAGCTTATGAACTGTCTCAAAAGCATCCTCCCGGTATGGTGTAAAAGAAGCATAAAGCTGTATATCATCACATAACAATGATACTTTACGTCATGACATTGGAGGATGCCTTTGGGTGCAATGTCTGATCCAACTTCCGGGTGATAAGTACATCAAAAATGCGCCCCTTCACATGTGTCAGAGATTCACCTTCTGATAGAGTCCATGACAGTCAATTAAATCAAGAAACTTCTTCGTGTTAGGAGATGCAGGATTGTCAAGATGTATGTTCAACGTATCAGTAATCAGGAGAGGTGCCAACCATAATAGGTGATCTTCCAACATCTGAGAAAACTCCTCAAGAAATTTACTAAATGCCTGATTAGCTGGCTGTCTACAGAGAACAACAATATCAATGCTGAGACTATTTGCCATCAGTGTGCACATCATATGTTCAAAAGTGGTATATGATGCTGATTGCTAGAAGACAGTATTGGGTGCATTTCAATACACGGCTGGAACGTCGAGATCTAAAAGAACCATAGAGAAGTTAGATCTCGATGTTCCGGTCAGTGTACTGCCAGAGTACACGGCTGGAATGTTGAGATCTAACTTCACATGGATTCTTTTCAGAACCACACTTCTATAAAAGAGTTTTATACATGGTGTCTTTGCAAACCTTTCCTTATTAGAATAGAACAAAGGGATGGACTGAAAATTAGGTGACTTGGTGAGACAAGATATGCCAGACCACATACCAAGCTGCAAAAATACACAAATGTCCAGTACCCTCCTGACGTAGTCACCAGAATTATGCAAAACAAAAACTTCATCCTTCCTTGATGGGAACGTGAATGATTGCGTATCCGTATCCGTGACACTGCAGAACCTCTCTCATATGAAGTACATGTCATATATACTGTACCACTACTAAGGTCATTTCAACCAACCTTCTGACCCTCTCTAACATGTAGTACTTCCTCCTCAGTCAGTTTCTGCAGTGCAGCCCATCTTTTTTCATTTTCCTCACGCATGGCTTGTTCATGAGCAATACGAGCAGCTTGTTCAGCATGTAGGTACTGTATAAAATAAAACAATAATACTAATTAAAAGTCACAACCAGGAAATATATTTTTATTATCATCAAATAATCACAAAGGGAAACTGACTGGATTAATTCAAGTCATTGAATTGTGAACCAAGAAAATTGACTGAAGTGGGATTTGAACCAGCAACAACAAGAATACTGTACTGGCGCTCTACCAACTGAGCTATCCAGACCTATGTTGGCAGTGTCCCTAATATTCAATTATCTTTGTTCGTGTGAAAAACTGAATATCAAATAGAATTCGAGATTTTGTACACAGAAAAAATATCACTTCACACTACTTGTGCCAAAAATGTCCCCAAAGACAACAAAGACAACACAGATCGGCTTGAAAATCGCCTCACCTGTTGTCTAAATATCAGGGATGAAATGAAAACCATTTATTTGTACTCACAATCATCCCAATGGGCCATGAAAACCTTTATTATCTGCTTGACTGCATCTTATCTCCCCAATTCAAAGACTTCTTCCTGTGTTTGATTTGATTCTATTTGAAGACAATCCCCTACAAGCTTATTCTTCCCTTTTCCTGTTTAGATTTGTTCATTTTTTTTACTATCAACTCTTAATGCAGTTTGAGAACATATTATTGAATTGAATTGGAACATGCTTGAGAATCTTAATTTGCATCAAATTTAAGATTCAAATTGCCCTTCAACATTTTCTAACACAATTTTAATAGATAATTGGTTAAAACCCAAACAATCATATGAAAAAGCAGAAAACTAAAAGAAACCAAAATTCAACAGGAATTTTGAGAAAATCTTAACAGCCAAAGCCCATATGAATGAGGACTGTGCTAAATATATCCAGAGCTAAACAATGTCATCATAAGTTGTTCGACACAAATATTTCCATATTGTATTCTCAAATGTGAAATGCCTCCAAACGGAAGAAATAAGTAAAACTACAGATAGCATACAACATATAATTCCAAACAAATTATCAGCTATTTCAGTGTAAGCCACAAAATAATAATTGTGGGTGTGTGTGCGTGAGTTTGTAAAGGTATTCAAACCCTGTATTCAAAAAGGTACAATAGGGTTCACAATTGGAAAAAGGTCCACGATTGCAAAGCATGTACAAAACCAATAGAGCTGATGCCAACAGGTTTAAAGTGGGGCTCAAATGAATTGAGTGGATTGATTTGTGTTTTTCTTCTCAAAATGCTTCTTATTTACACCCAAACAATAAGATTAAATTGTGAAATTGACAAAAAAAACCATGATTTTCTGTTCTCCCCTCTTGTCGGCGAATCTCAAAAACAGCGGTCACGTCTTAATCCCGAAGTGAGTGCATGTGACGTCATTGTTGGTAGACACTCCATGTACTAGTCTGGTACCACATGTTCGTACACGCCAGAGAAGTGGATAAAATGCGCTAGCGCTGCATCGCCATTTCAAGCAAGAAAATCGCAGAGGCAAGGGTCGCAGTCCTTAATTGAGTGTCTACCCAAATGTATGTCACGCAGGGTCATTGCATAATTACGATGACATCACACTTTGGTTGAATTTCACCAGCAGCGTGTAATTTAAAAGCTCTTTTAGGGAATTTGTATTGTCTTTTTGTATAGTACCCATAAAAACACATTTGCAGACAGATTTCAGAATGAGTTACATAGTAAATAGTACCCATAAAAACACATTTGCAGACAGATTTCAGAATGAGTTACATAGTAAATAGTACCCATAAAATCACATTTGCAGACAAATTTCAGAATGAGTTTTGTAGTAACCGAGGAAGGGAGATTTAACAAGTTTTCTTGATTAGAGGCCCTCTTTAAGTCCAAACAAAAGAGGAACAATAGGAGTCCAGATTGCAGGTGTTTACACACTTGAACGTGTGTGTGTGTGTAGGGGGGGGGGGCAGGCGGGTGGTTGGTCTAAGCACATACATTATATGATGTGTAAACTGTAAAAACATTACCTTCTCAATATTGCCAAACTTTTGCTGAGCTTCTTCCCTAAGTCTGATTTCCTTGGAGAGTATTTTCCGACTGACTTCCTCAGCAATCTCAGCAATTTTGCCTTGCATCTTCAGACGTTCATTATCTGCTGCATGTTCCCTTTCCCTCTGTACAACGTCTATCGTATGCACTGTCTCATCACGTTTACGAGCTTGTTCATGAATCTGAGACTGTACATCATTCAACCTGATTCAAGGTTTATACATATAAAACTCCTTTTAATAATATACAGAATGAAATGTATGCAATAATAAGTGATGTTAGTACTGTTTTCTGCCATGTATTCTAAGGGCACCCCTTTTTATTACAGTGGTTTTCATTTCTTTTTCACATTGAGGGAAGGTCGGTCGGTCGAAAAAAAAAAGTTTGGTGGAAAAAAAAAATCTGGATGAATTCACAAAAACCTACAGTAAAGGATGAGAAATGTTCATTGTATTCACTGTAATCTCGTTTGAATATTTTTTTATTATTTCTGTGACGGAAAGTATATCTTTGCACCGAAGGCAAAGTCATGTGTGTTAAAAAAGTACAAAATTTGATGACTTAAGGGACTTTAACTAGACAAATTCCCCTACTATTTTGGTAGGACCTTTAACACTACCAAAGAAATTCCCCGGGGAATAGCCTTTCCCCCGGGGAATGTTAACCCCTGCACAGGAGGCGTAATTTTTTTCCACATCTGGAAAAGGCCAATATGCTATTGGTTGGATTTCTCGATCTATGCACGCATGTTGAATTATTCATGATAGTCCACTTACATTACACATACACCCCCATCTTGAGGACTCCGTGGCAGATGCGCAAGCGTGTAACGTACATGTTTACATGTACATGTATGCCTATTGTACAGTACATTGTACGTGCCTAGCCGTGGCAAACATGAGAAGACTAACCAATAAACTTAGTCTGACCATAAAACAAACAGTTTGATGGACCATAACAGTTTGATCAGAACTGGGTTCTGATCTTTAACACACTAAAAGCATGGAAAACCGGATTGGTTTCCATCACTCAGTATTACCAGGTGTCGATTTCACGAAGCCCTGCGATCGATCGTAACTCGAGTTACGAAGGATAACCTATCGTAGCGGGCCTATCCCACGTAGGGCTTCAATGCATCAACAGTCCTACGATTGATAGTAAGTTACGAAGAGTTTGGTGAAATCGATCCCTGGCCTTATTAACTGTCTTGCCCCTGACCACATATTCCCCCCCCATATTCTTTAACCATGTCTTTTAGCTTTCTCAGTGACAAGTTTAGACCATAATTCTGTTGCCTACTTGCTGCGCTTGCTAACAGGTGTGTGCTTCTTCCAAGGTGTACCATTCCATATAATTATGTACTGTAATATTGTGCCCTACACTGCATGTGCTCAGTTGCTGTGCCTGCACAAGTGAATTGCATGAATAATTCAACATGCAAGCATGGACAAATCCAACCTATAACATGCGTTAATATTGGCCTTTTCCAAGTGTGGGAAAACAATTATGTGCAAAGGAATAGGGTTAAAGCTGAAATCCCCCCCCCCCCGAGCATTTACATTTTTCCTAGGGGAAAAGCAACTAGTGAAATACTGTCCCCTGGAGTTACCATGGGTCTAGTGTGAATCGTTGCTGGGGTGTTGGTGGGGGTAAACAAATCATCGGGAAAGTCACAGATTTATTTCCTGGGGATTGGCTCTGCAGTGTGAAAAGGGCTACATGTATACTCACTTCAGGAAAAAGTTTTGTTCTTGTTGCCTTCTTTCAGTCTCTTCTGTAGTGACTCGATTTCTTAAATCCATTAGGACATCCCTTACTTCACCCAATCTAATAAAGCAATGATCAAATGTCTGATTATACCATGTGATGTACACAGTTTTTATCTTGAACAAAACATTATACACTTGAGCAAAGGCAATTTTACATTTTTGATAACAAATATTAAAGGAAACATTTATCATACATAAAATAACATGGAAAAGAAATAATATACGGATGACTAGAAATGAACAGTTACCCAACCCCTTACAATTGAAACAAATTATCAGGTGTTTAAATCGGGTGTTTATGATCAGTCATTTTCTAAAATTCATCATTGAAATGTCATTAAAGGTAGTATAATACTTTGGTTTTTGTCAAAGAAGTACAGATTCATGGGCAAAAATATCAAGGAAGATACAGTAACAGTCATCTGTGAAAATTTCAGTCCCATAAGGTGCCCATTTTTTGAGAAAGTCATGAAAAATGGCCACAGTATTTCTTAAGTCTTTTCTCTTTTATTTTTGATCTTTTAAAAGATAAAAAAGATTTTCGGTCGTTGTTTTACTAATTTCTGGATAAATACACCATTTCAGGCGAAAAAAAAAATTAACGGTAGGTTTCTACCAGCACCATCTTCATACCCTGAAATTTATACGTAAATCTGTGAACATTTCTGTTTTGGTTTCTTACCAAAGTATGATACTACCTTTAAGTTATCATTTAAAAATTAAACTGTTATAAATGAAAAAAAAGGTACTTAAAGGGAGGGTACAGAAATGGTAAGACAAAATACACTTCATGATCACAGATTCACATAAAACTTACACAGTATAATGGTGATGATAGGAGAAAACATCCCATGAAATGTTTTTGTCTGAAATGCCATATTCGTTGAGAAATAAATGAAACTTTTTTCCGATTGGAGTAAATCGCTTCAAAGCGTTTTATTCATCCGTTGAAATGTGTACAGTTCTCTGTACACGGGTTTTCACTATTTTCTCGTGACCCAGATGGCTGATTGACCTCAAACTTCTACAGGTTTGTCAGTTAAGGTATACGATGGAGTACATAATGTGCTTTCACTGTCAGCAACGGGTACGTCGCAAAAACCAGTTCTGTACCATCCCTTTAATAATATAATATAATAATAAATAACATTTATAAAGCGCTTAGTTCTAAGCGCTGAGAGAAAGAATGGAGAGGTATAAAGGAAACTTAATTAACATAAAACTTGAATTATGTAGGGAGAAAAATTTCCTCCCAAATCCAGTGAAAGAGTTCATTACAACTACAGACCACATGTATACAGACTACAAACAATAACTAAATAATGTATTACAATAAGATTGATTATACAAATGAGTTTTCAACATAGTTTTGAATAAGTCTAGAGTCGGGGCAGATCGGATGTCGAGGTAAATTGTTCCAGAGTTTAGGTGCTATTGCAGAAAAGGCACGATCGCCATATCTAGTCATAGTGCGGGGACCAGGACATAATTGTAGATGAGCAGTGGTAGCAGAACGAAGTCGTCTAGTAGATGATGAAGTTGATGAAGAACGGAAGGAGACAGGGGGCCTGTTTGTTTATGACGAATCCTGCGGAATCCTGACTTTTTAGTACAGGTAACCGACCTAGCAGCAGTGTTCTGAATTCTTTGTAAAGGTACTATATGAGACTGTGGGAGACCAGCAAATAAACAGTTGCAAAAGTCCAGATGTGATGTTACAAAGGCATGTACTAAGCGATCGGTGGCGGGTTTGTTGAGGAATTTCCTTAACTTTCCAATTTTGCATATATCCCATGAAGCAGAACGACATACTTTACGAATATGTTGGTGCAATGTAAGATTGTCATCTATACAAACGCCTAAGTCACAGGCACTCTTAGAGCACTGGATTCTTCCTGATTGCAGTTCAAAGTAAAGTATCTGGTTCGAATTCCGGAACTGTGAAGTTATGTGAAGCATATCCGTTTTCAGTTCATTAAGTTGCAGTTTCTTTGCCACTGACCACTTCTTGACATCTTCAATGCACTTTTTGAGTTGGCACATGGCCTCAGTTTGCTGGGTGGGTTTCAGTGTTGTAGTCGAGTACTTTTTTCCCGAGTACCAAGTACTGCCGAGTACCAAGACAGGTCGAGTACTATGCCAGTCAAGTACTGGTTTCCGAGTACAAGTACTTGTGCACCCGAGTACAAGTACGAGTACAAGTACTTATCTTCAGAGTACGAGTACGAGTACAAGTACTTATCTTTCGGAAAAAAAAACGAACAAGTTGCGCTGTAGCTGATCTAAAAATGGTAGTCAACACACATGGCTATGCGTTGCAACAGTAATACGTTACCACAATCAAACCAGGCATGGCGAAGTCTATTTTCCAGACTCAACTATTCATAAGCAAGTAATTTCTAGAGAGAGTAAGGCTTGCGGTAACACCATGTATCGTAAATCTCTTTTATGTGTGGTCCTGAAAAGGACCGATGAGAGTGGATTCTCGACGTTTCGACTAGTGTGCTCTAGTCGTCCTCAGGAGAGAGAGTGCCGGACTAGGTGGATGTGTTGGTTATTTATGCTTGATGCTGTTCATTCAGGTGTGAAGAGTGGATTGCGTAGGACCTTGATGCTGATTGGCTGAGACGGTGGAGCGTGCAGGGCTGTGGAGAAGTGGTCACCAGATGTCACTGATGTGGAACCCGATGTCTTGTGGGACGGTGTCATGTCGGTATATCTCGATGGCTTCAAGTACACACACAAGGACAAACCAGCACCAGACAGTCAACCAGGAGTTTACCGCATTCCTTGTGAATGCGGGAAAGTGTACATCGGCGAAAACGGCAGAAACCTTCCCATCCGCATCAAAGAACATCGCGCACATGGTAGAAGAGGAGATTTTGACAAGTCTGCCATAGTTAAACATGCCCACATCGTCGATCATCACATCGACTGGAAGTCTGCCCAACTCATCGCCCCCATCAAACACTGGTACCCAAGGACGATACGTGAAGCCATCGAGATCTACCGACATCCACCTAGTCCAGCAACAGCGACTATCTTTTAAACTTCTCATGGTCTACAAGTGCTTACACGTTATTTCTCCTTCTTACTTGTCTCAATTACTCACTTCATATCAATCAGGCAAGATCGGGACTCCAATCTTCTGATGACAAACTTCTTCCGTCTATTCCTACTTGGTCAAAATCTTTCAGAGATAGATCATTTTCTATAGCTGGTCCCAAACTGTGGAACTCTCTCCCTATCAACATCAGGAATTCTCCCTCTGTCACCGTTTTTTAGGAAACGGCTTAAATCTTATTTGTTCCCATAACCCCTGTCCTTGTCTTGTTGTTTGTCTATACTCACTGTACAGCGCTTTGATCTCATGTAAAGTCTCCCACGGCATAAAGCACAGAAGACATTTATCAAACACAAAAGAAGGCCCTTCTTGTGATATTATGTTGGATCGTATTCCAGTATCAAGAGAAGTAGTAGTAGTAGTCATCTCAGCAAATTGAGTTAATATAAAATGGCAATGTAGGGCATTCAAATTGACTAAGCACTGAAACTGCCTTAAAAATGTAACTTGTGATATCAGCACCAACCAAACAAAATTAATCAAAGAATTTATATTGTCTCATGTGTGTGTCTATAATATGGACCACGGCATAAAGCACAGAAGACATTTATCAAACACAAAAGAAGGCCCTTCTTGTGATATTATGTTGGATGGTATTCCAGTATCAAGAAAAGTATACAATGCAGTCAAATGATGCTGTTACACCGGATATTGTTATATCAAGGTACATGTAACAAGTTAAACAAGATACAATTAGCAGAGCTGTCTCTTGTGCCCACATTCAGAAATGTATATCAAATGAAAAAAGTCATGAATGTGTATAATTATGTACTGTACATATGCAAACAGAAAAAGAGAGTGGCAATAAACCAAGATTGTTGCAAACATGTTACCTAGCATCTAGCTGAGTCCTCAATAGGGACGTAGTTTGCTCTGATGCATGCTGACTCTCGTGTATTTTACGCTGATGATCCATCTTAGCAGCATTAAAAATTCAATTGCATGAGGTGAATAATTAAGCAGAAATCATGTAATAATACATTGTAATAAGGTGAATTAGTATCCATGGTCACGGCAAAACAAATTATGCTCAAGGGTAACTTAAAGGTAGATGACATACAGTGTACATGTGTATATCACAATAAATGCCTTGTCATTTCCTTTTTTTGTACACAATTTGGTATATTTGATTGATTAGGATGTGTCTTCTTTTATTTATTTTATTTGTATTACATCTCATTTTTATGGACATTCAAAGTTCTTGGTCTGATATTCAAATTAAGGATTTCAATAGCTTAGATGTTTTAGCAAGCTTTCATGCAACACAGTAACATGCATGCAACTCAGACTAAACAAAATAACGAGGAAATTCCAATCTTGACAAGACTTTTTGCAGTGTTTTTCTATTTTCAATGACTTAAGATTGAAGTGAAAAAAGAGGAAATCAACAGATGCGAGGAAAAGTTGCATGCCCGAGTAAGCATGCAAAATCAGCACCCTACTTAAGTAACCATAAAGCTGGGTCTTGACTGACACAACTTACAATTGACTATGGTTACAAGCAGAAGGGCTGCCTTTACGAACATTCTAGAGTTAAATTTCCAGCAAATTTGCAAATGCAAATAGTCAGCCAATTTCCCCATACCAAAAATGCACTCAATAATGGAACAATGAACTTGAAACTGACATAATTACACAACTTAGTAACTGGCACACCACGTTCACAGATTAAAGATTTAGTACAGTCTTTAAGAATTAGTCAAATATCCTTCAATTTCAAGATCAATCTTAACCATCACTAACTGTTTAGCTTCATCTGGACAAAAACGTGTATAAATACTGCATGAACTGGTCACATGCATTTAGGGCAACATCAAGATTATCTTTTCAAAGATTTTTCATTCAGATTGAATCTCTCAATAAAAATTACCAATGACCCTGAATATTAAGCTATCACAGTTTCAATATGGGGAAGGCTTGCATCAATACTATAGGTTCGGGGGGGGGGGGGGGGGGGGGGCTCAAGACATGGCATTTTTATTCAGATATGACGATAAGCAGTTAATGATGGACAAAGGATAACACTGGCATGACCAGTCAACATACTATACCTGGCACTCATCTGTAACCTGAGTTGACTCAAGGTCTTGTCTGAGTTTATTTCTTGGTCGCTAGTTTGAAGACGGAACCTAGCAAACTGCAGTCATGTGCAAGGTGTAGGCACAATGGACAGCACAACGTAAGACACAGCATCAAGCACATGTACAAGGCACAGGAACAAACAAAATATCAACTAATAATTATGGGGTAAATACAAATGTTATGGTTACACTCACACCACTGAATAATTGTTAAGCAACATGACTGGTGAAAGGGAAAGAATTAAGTAAAATGCAAAATGTGCAAAATGGAATTTCTAACATTTAAAAAATGTTCACTTCTTCAAAATACAGTATGTAGCTTCAGAGCTGGGCAGGTTACATACTTCTCTAATGAATCAATATTAATAGAAACACAAACAACAACTCCTTTAACCTTCCTCTTGGACCAAAAATCAACAGGCAGCACTTGGGTACAAAGACAAACTCAAAGTCTGAAGTAAACCAAGTGTTTAGGGAAATAGCATCCATCTTTTGGTTTTAATTACATGTACTTTAACCTTTGACATTTGATCCATTTTTCACCAAGACTGATCAAAGATATTACTCCAACAAAGCTCAAAGTCTATAGTATGAAGGACATGATAGAAACAAGGGCCTATGCCCTGCTCCCATCTGTGTCTCTGAATCATGATACAATTGGGCTGTGCAATAAATATGCAAAATATGCAAACCATAGTTGTTCATGTTGACAGAACACAGATTTCCTGATGTGAAAAAGTATTAATGTAACTGGTGGTTTTATAAGAGAAACTCACACAAAATGAGAAAAGGAGAATTATAAGCAGCAATGGTTGGTTAGGATGGAAGAAGCAACTTACCTTCTGTTACTCCATAGTACAATATATGCAAAGATCAACAAGGACAACTACATCAGTGGCATGCATTAAGCAATGTCATGAATACTAGACAAATCAAAAATTGTAAATATGTGTCTAGCATTCTAGCTGTACTTCTAAGGAATACATACTTTACATACAATGTAACACAAAAGCCCAACAACAAAATTCATCCGGACAACTTTAAAAGGTTTTGGTCATATAAAAATAATAATTTACTAATGGACAAACATTTACTTGCAATGAATCATGCAGACAGTTACCATAAACATCAATCTCAGACTTTTCACAGGTGCAAAGGTACATAAGTGTTGTCTAAATTACATAATAATATCCAGCATGCTCTTACAATCAGCTTGTCTTTGGCATTCTCTCATCCCCATCAATACAAATTAGGAATGTCTGCAACTGCATCAACCATGTGCATGTGTTTTATTTCCTGTATCGCATATGGCGGAACAGCTTTTGCTTTGTTTTTCTTTTTGACTTTTCCATGTTTGTTCTTTTTTTATTTTTTTGTTTTACATCTTCCTCCTCTTCTTCTAGTTGAATGGGCCATTTCAATTTGTACATGTTTATTCAACGCACAACTTTGTGCTTTTGCATTTGTGGATCACCATCAAACTTACACCAATGAAGAACCCTTGTGCAGGGATGGTCCTAAAACAATGACATCATGATGATGTCATAATGTGATTTTTTTTCATAGATTTTTGAATATTTAATCAGTCCTATTGACTTTGTGCATGTTTTCAAGGAATAAATGTTTGATTTTCTTAGTGCTTGTGAGAGCACGTGAGAAAAAATCACATGCTTGCTCAGGTGGGATTCGAACCCACGACCTCCTGCTTACTCCCACGACTTCCCACCTGAGCAAGCATGTGATATTTTCCTCACGTGCTCTCACAAGCACTGAGTATACAGTGCTCATCCACGCCGGTGAAGGGCAAGCCTAATTTGCATATTATCTATTTCCCGACCAAAATCATCAATTTTCATGATTTACTGCGGTACCCGCCGCAATATTGGATTCGACTCCCCCTGCAGACCCTAGCTAGCTTGGTGGCCTAGCAGGTAAGGCATCTGCACTAGTAAGCAGGAGGTTGTGGGTTCGAATCCCACCTGAGCAAGCATGTGATTTATTTCTCACATGCTCTCACAAGCACCGAGTATACAGTGCTCATCCACGTCGGTGAAGGGCAAGCCTAATTTGCATATTATCTATTTCCCGACCAAAATCATCAATTTTCATGGTTTGATTTTCATGTACGCCTTTTTAGTCAATAAACATCTGATTTTGATAAAACTTTGCAGAGTCACAGATCATATAACAGATTATTGTCATGGAGGGTGACGTGATTGTGATGTCATCAGGTGTCATTTTTACAAGCAATCAAATTTGGCTAGGTTTAAATATTGAAAAATTGATATCAATTCAACGATACCTTCCCTTGCCTTACTGTTTTTGGAAATGTGTCAAGTAACCTAGATCTTGAAGTCAAGTGACCCTTACTTCAGGTCAAAAACAATGAAATAGGGAAGTGTCTTATGATTTGAAATTGGGGAAAGAGGTTCCAACAATGTCAGTCTCTGGCAGTGGTGTGGTGTTTAAAAATCTGACTGATGATGTCATCAAACATTCAAGCGCCCTCTAGCGACAAGTTGAAAAATATCAAAAATGCATTTTTAGTTGATGTCTGTGGTGAAGTTTGGTGTAATTGCTCTATAATATACATATATGATGTTTATAATGACCTTCAACAAGACAACAATGGTGCCAAGATTTAGATTGATGATGTCATCAGACCAGAAGTTACAATGGAAAAAAAAAACTTTAAAAAAGCTGAAAAATCAACCATGAGATATAATCTTGACATTTCCATGAATGGTAGAGTAAGGGTAGTTCTGTAGCATAGCCATGTTTTGAATAGTCGAATATATGCTGGATATTGAAATTATGAACTCCAACCTCAAGTTTGCTATGTTACAGTGCTTTATCTGTGTAGTGTAATTAAGCTATCATTATAGAACCAGCTGGCACTGAGTGATGGCTGTAATCTGCTTTGGGGATTGTCTCAGTGGAGTGTGGTGCTCTTAATAACTGGGCTTGTTTCTGTAATATGTATTATACCATGCAGGAAAGAAGACTCAAATCTTTGAAAAGCCTTATGTTCTGTTTCCAACAGGCATAATATCTAGTTTTTTCTTCTTTTTAAATTTGTTCTTTTCCAACGTTTTACCCATTGACATTACATGGGGGTTTTCTACAAGTCACTTCTACCCTTATGCCAATAGCGCTCCGCACTAATGACGTCACACGAGTGATTTAGTCAGCGCGCGCATGTAAAACATTCCCGGATGTCAGACAAACTTCTCATGCAATGTACACAAGCACACTCACCACATGTTTGCATGGTTGCAAAGTTTGTCTGAGATCCGGTGTGCTATTTTAAACACAAGTGCGGAGTGCTATTCCGATCAACTTCACACTTGGCACATAGTTACACCACCACCCAGGTAGTGTGCTGCAACTTTTCATCATCGTGACGAAATCAGGTGTCAAATTACACACGATTTTCAATTCACTAATCAAAATCTTTAAAAATCAACAGAAAATAAACCGTTTGAGATATCAAGTTGATTCTTTGGACAAAAGTCATGGTTAGAGAAAGACTTTCTTTGTGACACATTGCTTGACCTCTGTTACCTCTACTCTGGTCAAACAGGAAGTAGCTTCTTATTACAAAAAGGTAAGAGCTAGGATCATGATTCTTTTGCCAAATGTCAATGCTAATGAGGGTCTTTTTTGTGACATATTGCTTGCCTCAGCGACCTCTACTTCTAGTCAAACAGGCAACAATACATACTCTTTGCACCGGCCTATAATATAGACTTGGCCATTTCTGCATTTCTCATTGCCGTGTGTATGTATCTGTACATGTATGTGTATCAATGTGTCCAAGTCCAGCTAATATTGTGATTGTGCTTAGTATCATCCAAATAATATTTTACTGTTGCCAATTATTATTATAGCCATAAAATTAAAATTAATTTTTACTTTTGTTAAAAAAGGGCTTACGCCACATACTTTGACATATATTAACAAAGCCTCTTTCCACTTAAATGTGCACTTAATGGACAGGTAGATTACCAGTAACTATAAAACAATTTTTAACAGGCTTTCAAGTCTTTGATAAAGATCCTGCTAGGTTTGAAACAAAGCAGGCCATCCTAACTCCAAGCATGTCATGAATTTCAGGTCATTATTTTGGCTGATGAGCAGTTTGCAGCAGTTTATTATTTGCAAATTGATTGTATTCAAAATAATTGAGAAATAAATATGTTGGTAACAGATTTAAAAATGTTGAATTCTATACCCACCAGTGTTCTGTTGTCTTCTTCTAATCTCTTGGTTCTTTCTTTAACATCGTGCGCAATACTACTGGATTCCATTTGGTAGGTATCAACCTTGCCTTTAACAGCTCGTACTTCATCCACTAATGTTGTAGTCGCTCTTTCTAGCTGTTCACGAAGACGATTAGCTTCATCTAAATCATTGCGAAGCTCATTAATTCTATTACAGGCAACGGCAAGCAAAAAGAAAAGAAAGAACTATTACATTTCTGAAACCTTTACAAAAATGAATAAAGAAACTGTGTTTGAACCGCTTAATGCAGGCTCCCTACTCCAGCTGAAGTTGGGGTCAGGTAGTTGCTCTTTTGGCCCCTATCAAAAAGAAGAAATGGGCTACCAGACTATCTTGAGTCAGTCACAAGCTGTAAGTACATGTAGTTCCTCAGGCAAAAGGCCAACCACAGCATGACTAGCAACAGGGGAGTCTACTGACCCAGTGAGTAGAGTATTCAAAGTACAGAATTCAAATGTGTAACCCAATTGCGGGAAGATGCAGTTTGCCTCCGCATAAGTCTTGGTTCCAAGACGTTATAACATACGCATGTGTGTAAGTGCAGTCAATAGAGGGCCGCGGAATGTTACTATTAACCACACGGAATACTGGATTACAAGTAACGTCTTGGATATCTTGTATTTGATTGCAGGGCCAGATTATGGAAATAACGCACAGCGCATATGAATTATGGCGATTGATAATGCAAAATGCAAGCTACAGGAATTAATGACACAATCAGAGCTGTACATACAGTACATGTACAACAAGACAATGGCGTTTAATTGCATGTGGCCATCTTGTGTGGTCAATTCATTCCCTTGAAGGCATTTCCATAGGCGACAACATTATGATGATGTTGGAGGACAAGGAATGCGGCTTTTGGGATGATTTTGCGAATACAAAATTAAATGAAGAAAATAAAATCATTTCAATGATACAAAATCATTTCAAAGATACAAAATCATTTCAACGATACAAAATTAAATTGAGAAAATAAAATCATTTCAATGATACAACATCACGTAATAATTCCAACGATATGAAATAATTTCAACGATACAAAATGATTTTGCGAATACGAAATTAAATCGAGAAAATGAAATCATTTCAATGATACAACATGACGTGACATAATCATTTCAACGATACGAAATGATTTTGTGAATACAGAATTAAACCGAGAAAATGAAATCATTTCAATGATACAACATGACGTAATCATTTCAACGATATGAAATGATTTCGCAAATACGAAATTATGTCGAGAAAAAAAATCATTTAAATCACATGTTTTGTACTTGTTTCACTTGTGGGCGGCAGATGTTGCACAAAATATAATGTTTCTACCTCTTGGGATTGAAAATTTGTGATTATACTTCTTGATCTAAATGATAATTTTCCTGGGATTTACTATCTGAGAAATGTAATTTTTGCAAGAACACAATGCATGACCTCATTGAGGTGAGGCCGACAACGCGATACATGGAGCTTGTACACTATCTGTTCCTTGCTAGCATGATACATTGCACAAAATCGCGCTCCTGTCCTCATCTTTTGGCCCAAAAAGATTAAATAATGTTAACTTGACATTACAATAATAGACTATGGGCCTGTTTGTTTAAGGCAAAGGATCCGATATTTAGGGATCCACCTCCTATGCAGGGTACGCTAAAATGGGATCCGGATCAGTAGAATCTGTGATCCTTTGCATTAAACAAACAGGCCCTATAGCTGTGCAGTTTGAATGCAAGCAGCTACACCTGCATAACGCACTTCAACGATGTTAATTGTCTGCTATGAATAATTCATAACGTGAGCTGAAACTCGCTCGCTGATTGGCTCCCTTGGAAATCCAAGGGAAATTCAACAAAAAGTGAAGAAAAAGTTAAACATTACTTTACAAAATATCCAAGACCTTCGTGGCAGTCCAGAATTTTCTCCATGTCCGGGCTAGGGCACCCTATGGGCCGGGGGAAAACAACAACGAAGGTCTTGGAACCAAGACTACCTCCGCATGGGCCAAAATCTCAACAGACAAATGGGTCCTTGACACAGTGGTATCAATGTCATACTAAGTTTGATAAAATGCCTTGCCAACACAAGGCTCCAACCCAGTTTTCAGATTAATAAATTTATGATAGATGATGAAATGGAGTCATTGTGTGAGCAAAAGGTGCCATCGTCGAAGCACAACCCTGTCTGTGGCAGTTTCTTTCCAATAATTTTTTGGAAGCCAAATAAAGATGTATCCATACAGACCATTATCATCTTAAAATGATTGAATCAGATTATCAATTATCATCAATTCAAAATGGAAACACTTAGAGTTTGCAATTAGACTTACATGTAAGTCATGTTCCCATTGCAGTTTTTTCTTTTTCTGTAAACTTTTCTGTAATCTGACAAAATTAAGTCCAATGGAGTTCCATGTCACCTGTGTTCCATGTCATGCAAACGTGATGTAAAACTAAGAACTATTAAAAAGTAGTCGCAGAAGACCTCTGCGCAGCCATGGTAAGTTAACAGGGATGCAAAAGAGAAGAATGGAAAACTTCCCATGGGTAAACGTACTGCGACAACGCTGTACAGGACAGCTTCCTGTATTACGTAATCAGCAGGGCTCGAATTATGTGAAAAAAAGCACTGGACAGCAGGTCTCGTAACTGGAGCATTTGACTATACCTGAACTTTTTTCACTAGACCTGTGGCATTCATGTAAATAGGAAAACTGTAATTGTATGCAATATTGTATCAAAAATCATCAATTTAGGCACCATTTTATTTGTGCAAGGAAAACAAAATCACTAGACAGCCGGACTAGTGCGGTACACATCTTTACTAGACCGACACTGAAATCACTAGACTCGGTCCACGGTCTAGTGGATATTACGAGCCCTGATCAGTACCAGGGGCGTAGCTACGGGGGGGCCTGGGGGGGCACGTGCCCCCCCACAAATTTGGCGTGCCCCCCCAGGTGCCCCCCCACAAAAAACTTGGGTATAGAAAAAAAAATTAAGCGTAATCTGTAGGGTATGATAGCTATAAAGGAAATAAAACAACTTAACAGCTTCTACTGTTCCAAAATAATATTTTTTACTTTCAGCAAATGTTCCTGAGTCCTTAAAACCCTACAGTGAAGAAATCTGTGCAACATTTCAGTGTAAAATACAATTTTCTTACGCGCTTACGGTTGCGAACTTCAAAACAGCCCATCTGCCATTTTGTCTGGTTTGGCTAGTTAGTCTGGTCCCCAGATTAAATTTCTCCCGCTCAAGAGTGTTGGATTAAAAAGAAACAATGAAGTAATGATATAAATAAATGAATACATTTATCGGAACAATTGCTTCCAAAATAAGGCTCAGATTGCACCAGAGAATATTTATAACCCCTGAGCTTCCAGGGCCCTTAAGCGGGCCCTGGACCCCGGCCGCAAGGCCTTCGCGCTTATCCATGATTTTCCAGGGAGCGTGGAAATAAAATACGCCAATTCAATAGCGACGGGTGCGTTTCGGGGAGATCAAAGCTAGCTAATCTTGTCTTCCCCTCTTTTTTTGCTCTTTTGGGGTCTTTCTGTTTCCCCTTTTTTTTCTGTTTTTTTTTTTTTTGCTTGAAGAAAAGGTTGACCCCCCCCCCCCCCCCCCCGCATTTCTCATATTTTGCAAATCTCCAGTTTTGAAAAAATTCCGGGTGCCCCCCCACAAAATTCCAAGGCCCCCCAGTGCCCCCCTGCTGAAAAAATCCTAGCTACGCCGCTGATCAGTACACACGGACTGACAGCGGGCGCACAAAAATAATTGCACGGTTCCCTGTTTCTTTGCACATAGCATGTCATCATTAGTGGGCAAACGTGCCTAAAAAAATTGTAAGTGTATTTTTCTCGTTCAGTACATGTACATGAAAAATTTGTCAGATTTGACCGATTTTGACAGATGATATCACCTACAACTTATCCTAGGAAGAAATGGTTTCCGATTTGGCAACAAATCCTTCCTCCAAAAATGCAGATGACCATGGGCTCCACAGCCAACCCAGATATATTTCCTACAAGTGAAACATATTCTAAATTGGTGGTGAGGCAGAAAGGCGCTCTGGTACGGTATTCTGGAGGTCGCTGGTTCAAATCATGCTCCAGTAATTTTTCTTTGTTCACTTTCAATGACTTAGAATTAATCCATCAGTTTCCCTTGTGGTTATTTGATGATTAAAGGTAGTATCATACTTTGGTAAGAAACCAAAACAGAAATGTTCTCAGATTTACGTATAACTTACTGGGTATGAAGATGGTGCTGGTAGAAACATACCGTTAACATTTTTCCGCCTGACATGGTGTATTTATCCAGAAATTAGTCAAACAACAACCGAAAATCTTTTTGATCTTTTAAAAGATAAAAAATAAAAGAGAAAAGACTTAAGAAATACTGTGGCCGTTTTCACTGTTTTCTCTAAAAGTGGGCACAGTATGGGAGTATAATTTTCACAGATGACTGCTACTGTATCTTCCTTGATATTTTTGTAAGGATTATGTTTGAAAATTCCTTTGATATCTTTTAGTTTCAGGTCGTGGAAACGGTTTGTGGAAATTTGTAACAGGATCATTAAATCCAGGTCGGTTAATCTATAACCGGATAAAAATCCCAGGTGTTATAAAACCTACTAATCAATGTTTTCTCAAAATACCATTGTCTGCACATAAATTCAAAGGAAACAGACATGCAAAGAGGGCTATTTATTTAATTTTGTTTAACTCACTTGTTAAGTTGTTGGTCTCTGCGAGCAACGAGTTCTTGTTGGCTTCCAAGTACTGCCTGTTCAACCTGCTTTGTGTGGTTCACCAGTGCACCTACTGCAGTCCTTTCATCAGACACACGTTCCTCTGCACGTTTTAAACGTGCTCCCAACTGACCAATCAAATCATTACTAGCTCGGATATTGTCAGCAAGCTGCTGCCGAGCCTGACGTTCACTTTGGAAGGATTCTTCTGAACGATGGTGGGATTGCTTTAACTCTCCTACACAAAAATAACACAACAAATCTATTCACACAAATGTCAACAAAACAACTTGGCGGTGTGTACATGGTTTCATGGCTTCTGGCTGCCAAACGAACAAAGATAATTGACTATTGGGTTCACCACCAACGTAGGACTGGATGGCTCAGTTGGTAGAATGCCTGTACGGTATTCAGGAGGTTGCCGGTTTGAATCCCGCTCCAGTCAATTTATCTTTGATCACTTTTCATTGAGGTAATATCATACTTTGGTTTTTGTCAAAGAAATGCAGATTCATGAGCAAAAATATCAAGAAAGATACAGTCATCTGTAAAATTTCCAGTCCCATACGATGCCCACTTTTTAAAAAAACATTGAAAAACTCCCACGGCATTTTCAAAATCTTTTCACTGTTATTTTGATCTTTTAAAGATAAAAATTGTTTTTGGTTATTGGTTTTACTCTTTTCTTGACAAATGCCGCATTTCAGGCAGAAAAACTTTAACGATATATCATATATGTTTCTACCATCACCATTTTTATACCCTCTAAGTTATAAATCTGTGAAGATATCTGTGAAGGTATGCTAGTATGATAGTACATTTAAACACAGGGAATTCTGTTTGAGATTTCAGGTTCATCACAAAAAGCTATTAAGAGTCAGTCCGCAAGAAGACCATGCAAAATCTTGCAAAATAGACAAGGTGAGGGATCAGCGAATCAAGTTCAAATCTTGGCCATTGGATCCCCACCTGGTACCATATCACATGATAGAGTAGCTCGATCTATAATCCCACAGTAACCGAGTACGGGGCATTGTACATTTTCTGCAAAAAGGGTGCTTTTTACTACTTTGGAAGGGTTTTAAAAATATGTTTTGGGAGTATAATTACAACCACGTTTGTGCCCTTAAAAATCATTGTTTATTGTCAAGTTATACATCAAATGAAACAATGTGATCTCCTCTACATACATGATGAAATGAAAATAAATGCTGTACAAGCGTACTGCAGATATATAGGGATTTGAAAAACATGTATTATCTTTACTGTGAAAAAAAAGTCATTTGCATAGTAATATTAAATTATTTTGGTCGGGAAATAGATAATATACAAATTACATGAATTAGGCACCAGCTCAAATCCATCGCTAAACGGAAAATCGATCACTACTTTGTGTGGTCATTTCCATTTAGCGATGGATTTGGGCTGTTGCGATGATCGCAATGCGTTAGTGAAATCGGCCTCAGGTATCATTCACAATTCCATACACATGTAAATCAAAACGCAATGCATATACTGTACAATACATTTTTACTTTGATACTTTTGTTCATAACCTATCATAACCTATTGCAGACTTTGATAGACTGGGCATTCAGAATCACAACTACATTTACTTTACCTCTTAACCTGACAACTTCTTCTAGTAGTGCCCTACATGACTGTTCCGACATGTTAAGCCTGTCTTCCACCTGTCGAAGTCTGTTCTCTGTATAGTCACCAGCAAAAGCAGGAATAGCTGTAACATTAGAGAGCTGTGAACGCCTTCCACCAAGTGGGACAATTTGGTTATATTCATTGGGCTGAGGAGTCTGGGTTGTGTTGCTTGAAATGGCTGGAAGAGGAGCTGGCCCAAACTTGTTAAATGCCCTGCATAACAAAATAATAAAAAGAGGAAGCATGTATAATAACGTTGTCAGTTCACAAAATATTCAGATGTTGGGAAATTTTTCTCCTACAATGGCTGAGATTGCCCAAGTTTCGTGATTAAAAAGTGGATTCAAAAATGGATATTTTTCCTGTAAATAATGCAAAAATAATCTTTGTGTGGATCTTATGTTGATAACCAGTACATTTTTACTTTTTTTGTGGAAATTTATCACCATGCATTCCTGGATTTATTTTAGACTATCATTGTCATAATGAAACCCTGGCTCAACAAAGTTTCCACTACGTACATGTACATGTACACTAATCTGGGGATTAGGGGTCGATTACACAAAGCACTACGGTTCATCGTAACTGCAGTTACAAAGAATAACCCACTGTATCCAATATATAATCTGCAACCCAACCAATTTTTGCCGATAAAAAAAGCAGACACTTGATTTCATCTTAGATTTGGAGTCTTATTTCAATGGAATAAACCTGGAGTGAGAAATCAATAAATGCCAACGGAAGGTAGGAAAATTGTCATGGCGGCTCCGAAGCTGTTCCTAAACTATGATTATAATACAAGAAAAATAAACACGATCCTCATGGCGCGGCGTTGGGCGATAAACAAGTTATTCATGGTTGAACAATGTTGTTTCAAAGCTATTGAATGAAATTCTTGCCAATAAAAAAAAATCCCTTTGTAAGATTTCTTAATCTTAAGATTGCCAAAAAAACTAGCGGGTGATGTATGACACACTATGAAACAGCCCAACCCAAGATGGAACATGGATTTGACTAAGTCACGGTGTCCCTTGAAGTTGTCATTTTCGCCATTTCCTTTCTAAACTGACGATGCCGGCATTTTTCTTTGGTGAGACTTTCATTGTACAATGGACAGCAGGTCGGTCAGATATGTTACATTTCTTTAGGGGCGCATGACGGTTTAGTAGTTGTCCAGTACACTGATGTACTGATCAGTTAGAGCATCCAGTGCAGTTGCAAGATTACCTAACAGGGCCATATTGAAATTTGCTGAGGTCAATAGACTTTACTTTCCAGTAGGTGGCTTGCCGATTTTTGAGTTGGGGTTTCTGTAAGTCCAGAATGCAGTGGATGGCACAATGATCAGAAAGAAACTCGGAGGGGGAGACCGATTTCAATAGAGTGTATGATTGCTAGTGATGACGAGGTCAATGGAATGGCCAGACCTGTGTGTTTCAAATTCAACCATTTGCTGCAAGTTGAATTGTTGGATGATTTCACTGAGGAGTTTGGCTTTAGCTGTGTTTTCATTCCAGTGAACATTGAAGTCTCCAAGAACAATAAGGGTGCCAGTGAACAGCACTTGCTGGTTCAGTAGTTGGGAGAATTCTTCAATGAAGGAACTGAAAGGGACTCGGCGATTATGAGAAGGTGGAGGACGATTATAGCACAATGAGTCGGAAGTGTTGATTGTCATGCGTAATTACTAATATCCTATTGGGTGTATTCAAAAGATGTTGGTGACAGCGTCTGGTTGCTAAGTGGTCACTCAGTATGATGCCTTTAGTTTTGGTTCACGACTATATTATTACTCAATGTACGAACCGATTCCCCGCACTGACCCGCACACACATGTCTAAAACATAGTCTTGGGAGTCGTGTAAGGGCCGTGAGTTGCGTGCGCACCTTGTTATGTAGCGCGCTACGTCATCTCCATGACAACACTGTTGAATATGTATGACTACCTGCACAGGCCGAGTAGGCAAGCATGCACGGACATGTATGTGTGTGTATGTTAATTGGCTGCGCCTGATTCAAAAGTAACGCATGCGCAGTGTGTTTCCCCCCGTTTTCGAGGGGAGATTTTACACGACTCCCAAGACTATGTTTGAGAGAGTCCTTTACATGTACGTACATACGTACGTGTGTGCGGGTCAGTGCCAGGGTTCTAGCCACGGTGGGCGGCGCTGGGTGGGCCAGCCCGGCACTGGAAATTTGCGCCCACAATGTAGGTCTGAAATAAACTCTGCCGCCCAACACGAATTTCCGCAGAGTGAATAAAAGTATTGTGAATTTTGATCACATTCTGGAATAAAAGTTCACTCTTTTCTGTTATACACCTGAAATTCATTGAATATATCAGTCCTTAAAATGTAGCTTTATACCATTAAATGACTCTGCCGTCGGAACAGTGAAAATGTTGGCCTTGTACCTTGATCATGTTGCGGCTGCATTTTTCTCACCACGGCTCAACTTCATATCTTAAGAGCCCACCACTAAAATTGGTCTGCGTAGAACCCTGGTCAGTGCCAGGACTCAAATTTCGTGAAAAAAAGCTCTGGACAGAAGGTCTAGTAATTGAAGCATTTTACAAGAACTGTGGCCGATTTCATAAAACTTACGACGCGTCGCAGAGTTTGGACGCATCCTTTCTCCATAGACTCACCGCATAGATGCGATGCGTCGCAGTGAGGACGCGTCGCAAATCGAGTTGCGACGCGTCGCAGAGCTTTATGAAATCGGTTGCTGAATTATTTTCACTCGACCTGTGGCATTCATGTACATAGGAAAACCGTAATATATGCAATATTGTATAAAAAATCATCAATTTAGGCATCATTAGCTGTTTCGCATGCAGCGGAACAGCTATTGTTTTTGTTATTTTTTTTTTCTTATTTTTTCCCATAGACATAACACAGGGATTTCCTACAAGTCACTTCTACCATTATGCCAATTCCGATCAACTTCATACTTGGCACATAGTTAGACCACCACCCCGAATAGTGTCCCGCGTATGTACGTCATCATGACGTCATCTCTTGCACAGTTACGTCATCATAAAAGTTCAAATTTTAGGGCTCTTTATCTCCGGAACGGCAAGTCCGATGCAGCTCAAACTTGGTATGTAAGTATATGGGGATGTGTTATAGACAAAAATTGCAGTCACGTGTTGATGACGTCATCTTGTGATTTTTTACAAATTATTCAATTTTTGGACCTTTTCTTTATATCTCATGAACGACAAATCGTATTTTCGAAATTCTTTCAGCAAAATGTTTGTTAGGCTATAGGCACATGCCACAAAATACCAAAAAGTTGTGACATCATGATGACGTCATCAAAAAGCCGATTTTCAGATTTACATATAAGGGAATATCTGATGGTGATGAAACTTGGTGGGTAGGTAGGGAATGGTACTAGTATCCCAAATATGAAGTGACGTCACGTTGACGTCATCGACTGATTTTGTATTGATTTTTGAATAATTAATTTTGCCATTTTTTCCCAGAAACAAATAGAAGTGAATATCCGATCGTGATGAAACCTGGTGGTTAGATGGGGAATCGTACTAGTATCCCAAATGTGAAGTGACGTCACGGTTGATGTCATCGACTGATTTTTTTTAATCATTAATTTTACTATTTAGAGTCAAACATAACACAAAACACGAGCTTTTGAATTTTTTGGACTGCTGATATAGCTATCAATAGTAGTAGGCCACTTGTGTATATGTGAACGGAGTACTACAAGCTAGAAAATCAATAATTTTGCTGTTTTCCCGTCCATGTACAACCATGCACGCTGGCCTATTAGTACGCTCAGCCATTTCTGTGCCGTTTCTCATGGCCGTGTGTAACTATCTGTATACGTGTACGTGTGTTGATTGACGAGTGACAACGCTCCTGATAAGTTGTTGACGACAATCAAGACTTAGCTATTTCTCCATACTGCCAATTTTTGTATACATTTGCTTTCTATATTTTATAAAACATACGCGAAACAGCTCAGTGTTTGTTACCAACAAACACAGGTCTAGTTTTAATTGTGCTTGCATAGAAGACAGAATCACTAGACAGGCGGACTAGTGCAGTAACACACTTAAATAGACCGACACTGAAACCACTAGACTCGGTCCATGGTCTAGAGGATATTTTGAGCCCTGAGTGCGGGTAATTGGTTTGTACGTTCACGTTATATCATAGTTGTGAACCAAGACTATGATGCCTTTAGAGCCGAGTTGTATACCAACGCTGCTGTATTGCACAACATTGCAGGTTTGAATAGCATACAGGGTTGGGTGCACGTAGATAAGTGTTGTGCAGATCAATGCAGGCAAGAGCAGACAGTGGCACCATTGATGTGTCATGGTGGTCATCACATCACTGGTTGGGCGACCAAGATCAGCAGTCAGAATGGATGTAGACAGAGTCTGAAAATCACAGTACCTATAACTTGTCCCGTTTGATCCTGGATCAGAGACCTAAGTGTGGGCTACTTCTGTTTCCTCATCAAAGGTCTTGTTGGTTGACAAACTCAGGAAATAACAGAGACCAACTCGTACGTGGCAGCCATGCTTAGGCGCACACCCAATCACACCTCCCACTTGCACACCTACAAGTGGGAGGAAGAGTGCCGTGTTGAAAACGGCAGTTAAAAACCTCCAGTGATCCGGTCTGATAAAGCAAGAAGGTACACTTCCTTCAGATCTAGGTTTGCTCCCCATGCTGGCATCTGGATAAGCTTAAGGGTAATTCCGAGTGTACCCATATGCAAGCGACAAAGCAGAATGAATCTGCTGGGGGATTCCAGCTTAGAATCGGGCGCCATGCCACAACCTCCTTCCTGGACGAGGAAGAAGGTTGAAGAAGGGGACGCCGGTGCATAGCTAGCTTGCGTGCGGTAAACTCCTTTGTCCCTGAGCTACCCAACCGCGACCAATGATGTGACTGAGCGTGGAACACGGGATCACCCTGCTGATCAACGGTGCCTGTCTGACGGGAGGCAGAAAGCTGAGGTCGATTGAAAAGGCTCTGCAAAAATTTCCCCCGTGAAAACAAGTCGTCGATCTTGCAGCCTTTGCCGCGGCGGGACCGGCTAGATAAAAATATGTAGTTGACCGAACCCAGCGAATATTTACCCGATCTTCGGTCTGACTTCTCTCTCTTGCCCTTACAGCATGGAGGAAAGGCGCAGCCCTTCCGAATCCGATACGAAAGAAGCCGACGGACCCAGGCTGGGCCATCGAAACCGTCCACAGCCCGCCTGGCCAACGGCGCCCCGACACCCAACCCGGCCAACGGGTTTGGCTCTGGCACAGGTCAGTTTTATGGGAACCTTGCCAGAGCCACCCTTTAGAGCCCACGGTCTGCCCTAGGGAATGGTCGTTTTCCCCAGGATTAGCGGGACCAGGGGCCGATTTCACTAAAGTCATATTTTGCGATCATCGCTATCACACGTGATATAAGATCATAACCTTACGATCGATTCCCCTTTTAGCGATGGAATTGGGCTTTAGCGATGATCGCAAAGTGTTAGTGAAATCGGCCCCTGCTCTCTCAAAACACTTCATAACTCAAAAGACTAAACACAAAGACACACTAAAAACTCTGTACAAACGTTGTTTACAAAATACCTTTAATTACGTAAACACGTCCTACCCGCCCTGATGCTATTAAAAAGAGAAATGAAGATGATTAAAAGGCATACATGCCGCGGGGCACTCTAGGTAGGTCAATAGGGGGCGCTGATGAATCAATTCTTAGCGTGAATACTTGACGGTCTAATGTATGCATAAGTAGTGGCTCTACAGGTAAAGATGAGTGAAGTAGACTACATGTATACCATTCATATTTGGTTGTTCTGCGTCGACCAACCCTGCAGATGTTCGGAGATGGGTCGCTGGTGATTGCATGGCAAAAGCTTGGAGCTTAAATTCAACCCTGCTGAGAAGCCTGCCTGTGGCCAAGTAGAGGACTGCTCCCAGTTGGGTACATGTAGGTTACCAGGAAGGAGCCAGTGAGGACTTCTGTGTGTTGATGACGAAGCCCAGCTTTGAAGTCAGTTGAACTGATCATGGGAGGCCTGGATAGAGTCCTGTATAGTTGGATCTGAAATGAGCCAGTCGTCCCGGTGCTTTGGCATTGGAATGTTGGGTCACCTGGTGATTATTGTAAAGGCCTGAGCGGGCCATAGGGGTAGGCCTTTACTGGTAGGCCAGAATTGGTATGCCGTTTCTGGCAGATGGATAGAAGAAACTGTTGGTGATGGGTGTGGATAGGAACATGCAGATACATGTAGTACATACCAGTTTCAAGTCTATTGAACATTGATTATTGATGTCTGAAGTTTGCCCCTTTAAGACACTGTCACATGACACCTGATGATATCATGATGACGTAAAGTTTTGGCATACAACTACGCTGTAGGGAATTTGTTTTGACCAAGTTTGGCTAAGATCGGCTGTTTACAAGTGACAAAAGTGGGGCCGAGAATGCCCCTGTACAAAGTCTATGGGATTTTAAGGTGAAGAAAAAGTGGGGTAAAAAAGAACCAAAAAAAGGAACAAAACAATACCTTTTTACGTTGATCACGGCAAAGCCAAAAAAATTTAAGAAAAACAAAAGCTGTTCCGCTGTACTAGTACAGTATGTGAAACAAATAAAAAAATCAGAACAAAAACAAAGGCTTTCCCACTGAAGCTTGGAAAAGCCAAAAATCAGAACAAACAGTTTAGCTTTTCCGCAACTATGTTCTTTTTTGAAAATATCATCGAAGTCCTCTCGCTGTCGCTGTAGAACAGGGACCAAACTTTTCCTCTTGTGTTGCAGCAGCGCGACTGATAAATACTACGCATTGTCTGTGCAGGTGCGGCTTATAAACCATTGCGGCTAAATACAGTAACTTAATTTCCTGATTTTAGCGTGCTGCAGCTTATAGTCCACGCGGCCTATATTATGAAAATTACACAATTGGCCCAGTGCAGAAATAGCCATATCAGCGGTCCACAAGGTTCCAAATTGTTTTTTAAAAACCTGAGTACATCGTCTAAGGCAAAATCAATTATTCAAAAATCAATAACATAACAAATTACACTTAGCGCTTAATACAAAGTTTCTAAGCGCACAAACATTACAATACATCATAGGAGAACAAACATATTAAAACAACAGTGCTGAATCTACGAATTAAACTTCACTAGATGAATAATGTTGATCAAACAAGTTTTGATGATTTAAAACTGTCCAGTGTGTTGAGATTTCTCGGATGTAGGTAGGCAGTGTTCCATTATCTGGGTGCAGCGACTGTGAAAGCACGATCACCAAGATGGGTTCTGGTGCGTGGACCTGGGCATAGCTGGATGTGAGCTTGGGAGGAAGATCAAAGGTTGTTGTTGATTTGATGATTACTGAGAGCGGAAAGAGACAAGGTCCTGGAGGTAGGATGTGCCAGATTGTATTTGATTTTGAAGACTTGGAAAATTATTTTGAAGGCGATACGCTGTTAGACAGGGAGCCAGTGAAGGGATTGCAAAATGGGAGTGATATGCTCGGATTTAAATGTAGTATCATACTTTGGTAAGAAACCAAAACAGAAATGTTCACAGATTTACCTATAACTTTCAGGGTATGAAGATGGTGCTGGTAGAAACCTACCATTAAAATGGTTCCCCCTGAAATGGTGTATTTATCCAGAAATCAGTAAAACAGAAATACCGTGGCCGTTTTTCATGATTTTCTAAAAAAGTGGGCAACGTATGGGACTGAAATTTTCACATATGACTGTAATTGTATCTTCCTTGATATTTTTGCCCATGAATCTGTACTTCTTTGACAAAAACCAAAGTATGATACTACCTTTAAGTGAACGGGTGACCAGTCTGGCAGCTGAATTCTGAACACGAACAGGGCGGCAATATGGGATTGAGGAAGGCCAACTAGTAGGGAATTACAATAGCCTAAGTGTGAAGACACAAAGGCATGGAGGCGTTCAGTGGATTCCTTGTCAAGATACTTCCTGATTCTCAATATTTTTGATAACCCAAAGGAGGCAGATCTGCATTTGTTACTGATATGTTGACGTAATGTGAGGTGGTTGTCTATCATGACACCAAGGTTGCGAACACAATCAGTGATGGGAGAAGCACCATCATCTGGATCTGGAGTCAGGGTTGGACCGGTGTATGACCGAAATTGCAATGTTAAGTGAATTATCTCCGTCTTTCCATCTTTCAGTTGTAAGTTGTTCCTTGATGAACAGGCTTTGATGTCCGTGAGACAATTTGTTATTCGTTCCATTGAACTAGCCCTGTCGCTTCCATCAGACTTCATGATGAGATACATTTGAGTGTCGTCAGCATAAATTGCATGCTGAATTTCATGTTGATTGAATATGTGTACAATTTTCTCCCGTATCCAGTAGCAATTGTCACTTGGCAAAAGCCACAAGACTCCTTCGTACCACTTTCCACCATCTTTACACCCGAACAATGATTTTATAACAACCTTTTGTGTTCGGATTATTGCTACTTGGTGCACCATTGTTCACATTTTATGCTTGCCGACCACCTATAGAATTCGGTCGGTAAGTGGTAAGTGTGTGCCTTTGTTCTCTTTCTCTTGTTCGCTATGGAACTCACCAGACTCCACAGCTGTTTCCCTCCCGTGTCCACGGCGAGGTCTTTTGTCTCTGCCCACGGAGCGTTGAGTCAACAACTACTCCCGCACTTCTCCTCTCCTTTCCACCGGGGCTATCGACACAAATTACGGGGGTGTTATGCCCCTTGAAAGCCCCCTTTCATCCGTAACTGCAAACACAAAGCCTGGCAGAGTTCCCATTATACTCCTAGAGTTTATAATCGGCTTATAGGATTACTGCACTGGGCTCTTCACCATTACCAGTCACGGCTGACGCCCATTTTGTAGGATAAATCGCCATGCGTTCCGCGGTTGACGAGATATCACGCATCGGACGAAACCACAAAAATCTGTCACGGCGAAATCCGGAGTAAAAAAAATCAGAGAAAAATTTTCTCGCTTAAGCATGGTAAAAATAATACAGCGGGTGGGCTCGTTTTTTATTTTTTAATACCGTCGTGAAGTGGTTAAATGCTATAGGATCTTCGCTTAGAGTAATTTTGATGAAGATTGAATGAGGCTAAGTGGCCAAAAAGTGGCCCAAATCTGTGCACAAAGTGAATGGGCAAAATTCAATAGATACAAAATTCAATAAAAACTCAGGAAAGTATTAAGCTGTTTCTGGCCACGGTGTCCAAAACAGCTAAACAAAATGAATTAAAATAAAATCATAAGGAAAACAACGTAAGCTTTTCCTGGCCGGTGTCCAAACAGCTATAACAAAAAAGGTACATGTAGTTGTACGGTTTAAGTTATTGGAAATCTAATCCAATGAAACAAAGAAAAAGTCTATTACAAATTGTCTGTTTTCTTTTTCATTAGCATCAATGAACTTGGAATAAGGGATGCAATTTTGCCGCTTGCCCCCGGTGCCGTTTTCCCTAGTTACGCTGCTGGGTTTGGGACCCCATCACTGCTGGCAGCTGGTTGGTTAGGGCTTGCTATGGGGAATCCACAGCTCAGCAACCAAGGTGATAAAGAGAGAGAGAGAGAGAGAGAGAATTGACAGATTGTTTGATACCTTAGCTACATGTATTAGGAGAAAGACACATCCCAAGGAGGTCTGGAAGTTGGATGGTACAGGCCCCTACATGTATGCAATGGCGGGGACCATGACCACCAGCAAGAAGTTCGAGAATGGTTCCGGGGACGATCCAGTGAGCGAGAGGGGGACCGTGAAAGAGCGAGAGAATCAAACTGAAAATCATGTGCGGTAGGCCGGCCAGGGAGGGCATTTGATGCAATTGTTTTTTTTAATTATCAAACATACACATTAAACAATGACATCAAGAAACAAGAAGCTACTGTATGCAGTGATACATGTACATGTACATGTACAGTATGATAAGTTCATGGTTAACATTTCAGGTCAATGGCTCAGAAGAAAAAAATAGAGGCTTACAGTATGTTGAGCTGAATGGCCAAAAAAGCAGGTGGAGGAAACAATGGAATGGCCCAAGGGAAGCGTTCTTGCTCCTGTGCTGTTTAATATCTACACCAATGATTAGTCAGTATCACCAGAAACAAGGAGCTTCATCTATGCAGATGACCTTGGTATAGCAGCACAAAGTCACAACATGGACGACTTTCCTGTAAATTGACAAAATTAAGTCCAATGGAAACACGGTAAACTTACGCCCCTGTCAACTTACCGCGAACATGATGTAAAACTAACAGGCCGAAAGTGGTCGAGGAAAACTTCCGCGCAGCCAAGGTAACTTAACAGGGATGCAAAAAAGTACAATGGGAACACTTCCCGTGGGTAAACATACCGCGACACTCCTTGCCATAGCACATGTAATCAACATCAGCGGGCAAACGTGCCTTGAAAAATTGTATGTGTACGTTTCTCGTTCAAATACTTGTACTTAAAATGAGTCAGATTTGACAGATTTGAGCACTGAGATTCGTGTGACGTAGGCACTGTCAGTATTTCCTCGAGATAGTACTACGTACGCCTTTGAATTCGGCGACTCCAGTTTCTTGTCATCTAACTGGCGGCTAGATTATTTTATTGTGTGACACGTTGGTCTCTTTCATGGATACTTTTTATGAGTAGAAATTAATATTTCAAAGTTTTATATCTACATGCCGTGTGTGTCTACTTACTGGAAAGAATTAATGCCGACGAGCGAAAGTTACGTCAAGATATGAGTCCTGCTCGGGTCAAAGGTGATTTATCCACCGTCCGCAATGTGTGCACTTATTACGACCAATAATTAAACTGTCAGTGGTGGTAAATAAAAGTCCGAGTGGGAACGCATGGTAGATTGACATGAAGGAATGTAGCGGTAAGTTACCGTGTGGCCGCGGAAAAAAAGTCCAATGGGAACACGGCTAAAGCCAACCTGAGCAAGTGGGGCTATGCTGATGCGACTGACACAATCTATGAATGCGGTGTCTCAGAGCAGACAATGCAGCATCTACTGCGATGCCTATTCTTGGAGGACGAGTGCTGCAAGATCTGGCAAGTGCAAATGAGAAGGCCCTCAACTGCGCAAAAGCCTGGCCGAACATTTGAACGCAATCAGAGGAGATGATGGACACGAAAGGAAGGACAGTATGTAATCATGCTTTTTCGATCAATAGTCAGAAATGACTCCTACTTAGTTTGCCAAATACCGGTAGTATGTCAAGGCAAAGGCAACTTTTTAAAATCACACTCAACTACAGTATCTTCCCCTTAATACTGTTGAGCACAGAAGCTGTAGAAATTAGAATGTACACTTGGTACCCTGTTGCTTGCACTGGAGACACCTTAGTATAAGCACCGTCAATATATCAATATTATGGATATGATATATGTTAATATGGATATTGCAGATGTCTAATTTTTAACAATATTGATATATATATACAAATTTTCAATATTGAGGATTAAAGGTAGTATCATACTTTGGTTTTTGTCAAAGAAATACAGATTCGTGGGCAAAAATATCAAGACAGATACAGTGAAAGTAGTCTGTGAAAATTTCAGTCTCATACGTTGCCCACTTTTTGAGAAACAGCGAAAAACGGCCACAGTATTTTAATTCTTAAGTGTTTTCTCTTTCATTTTTGATCTTTTAAAAGATGGAAAAGATTTTCGGTCGTTGTAATTGTACTAATTTCTGGATAAATACACCATTTCAGGCGGAAACATTTTAACAGTATGTTTCTACCACCGCCATCATCATACCCTGTAAGTGATACGTAAATTTGTGAACATTTCTGTTTTGGTCTCTTACCAAAGTATGATACTACCTTTAATATCGATGATAAAATCGCAATATCGGTCATTAAACCTGAATTTGGGGTATTCATGGATTTGTTAAATCACAACCAAAGAACTCCAGCAACGTTGTAACGTCTTGCGGCCTTACATGTATGTACCGATAACACGCAGCCAAAAAACCTACCAACGATAGCCAGCCAACAGCCATCTACATGTACCTCGAAAGATGTTTACTTTACCATTCCTTGGCTTTACCGTTCCGTGCCCGCGGAATAACTACAAATTTTATGGAACCAGCTGCTTTTCAGGCAACCACGTGCGTGAGAACAATGTACATTGAGCTGTCACACTATGCAGCGTCAACCAATAGCATTGATTATGATAGCCGATCTAGGATCAGTAATGGACTATGATTGGACGGAGCTACAGCGTATAAAACCACCAGCCTTTTACTTGGAAATAAATTCACGATCTCTCCCCCCTCCCTATTATATAAGTCTCCAACTCATGAACTGTCTCCAGCTGTGTCTACACATTATCATAATTGACAGGTCTTTTGTTAAGCGGAGTTCAGATTTCTGGGTCAAGAAACCAGACACCAAAAGCGGTCTTTTGTGGGCCAAGCAAGCCCAACCACAAAGAGATATATCTTATCTATGTTCTGCTTTGATCAGAGCAGAATAAAGGCTGTTAAGGAAAATCTCCTAAATTGCCTATTTGCATGCCTGCGCACAACGTACCATTTTGGTTTGTTACTGTGCAGTAACTGTGGTTGGAAAGACAACTCATCTCAATAAGTTCGGGTCAGGATATTAAACAAATTAATTTGTATTAAAACCATCTTATGTCCCTTTGGTAACTATAAAGGTCGGATGTTGATCATAAAGATCATGTTGAGTACACTGCAATGGCTTCAGATTGTAATGCTGTTTGCACACGTGAAAATCGATATATCGATAATATCGATATTTCAGCGCCGATAATTATACATGCATCGATATTTGAAAATCCTGATATCGATGGTGCTTACCTTAGTAGGCTTGAACAGACACAGTTCATGTGGTCCCATTTGATTCCAAAATGAGAATTAGAACTGCAACTCTGCTTTTGTGAAGAACTGTCTTCATTGTCTTGCGACAATGTAAATGTAAATACAAAATTTCATAATTTGTATCATCATTAAATGAACAATTGTTGCACCTTTCTCTCAGACTACAAATATGCATGTTTCATGACTGCTCACAAAAACTATTCAATTATATCCAATTGAGTCAAAAGCTGAAATTACATATTTTACATGTTTTATCAAATTTACATTATACACGTACAATAGACACATATAGTTTAAAGTGTACAATGTACAGTGTACATGTACATTATACAAAACTGTAACTACTCAGTAATTACAATGACCTTCAACTTCAAGCCTTTAATAATAAAATCGATAGTTTCCACTGTACATGAGGAATTGCTGCAGTGTCTAATTATCTAATCAAATTCATCCAAGCGCATCTGTTGTCATGGTACCTATTGATAACAGTGCAACACATCAGGTACTGAAAACACAAACATATGTGATGTACAAAATAACAGCTGGATTTCAACATGTATCTCAACCTCAGATTTCCATGAATTACAAATGTACATGTATACATCATGCAGTGGCGTACACAGGATTTTTCCAAGGGGGGTGTTTAAAAAAAGAAACTTGCGAAGCCACGGCATGGGGTACGGGGCCCGCTTAAGGGCCCCGGGAAATTTTGGATATTAGATGCTCCCTGGTGCATTTTAGAGTATTTCTGGGCCCTTTTTGATAAGTTTTTGCCATGGAAATAGGATGGGTTTTTTTTCTTTTCATTTTTATAATTTCGGATTTTAGACACATTTGACCAAAGGATTTTTAAAAGTTATGATGGCAAATTTGTTTTCATACAGTTTTCATTTAGACGCAGGATCAAAAGGAAATAGTCATTCTGCCATAAAATTTAATTGAACAAAATTAAGAAATATGAAACAAATATATTATTAAGCGATGATCATGAGTTGCACCAGTTTTGAAGAAACGGCCAATTTTGTCTAATATCAACGCCCGTTTTTGTCAGGTGAATATATTTTTTTGACGTGGGTTATGCTTTTTTTGTCAAAGAAATATTTTTCCGCAGCCGCGAAACTTGAAAATATCCACTCCCGTTGTCAAATAAATATATTCACCTGGCACTAATAGGCTTCCGTAAAAAGCTGTGTAGTCGACATTTTGAAAATTTTCCATTTCTTATCATTTTATTGAATTGCATTTTTCAATAAACACGGAATTTAATTTCCGTGAAAATTAAATCCAGGCAGAATGAAGAGACATGCTCTTTTTTGTGCATGACACTGAAAACGCAGTCGATCACGGTCATCCAGAACAAAGTCTTGGACTTCCTTTCAAAAGTGCGAACAGTTTCCATTTAGGCTACGTTTTTATGGTTACAGTGTATAGTTAAAAGAAAGAAGGCCGTGTACTGGTGGGAATTTTTCGCTCAAGCCGCTAAAAGGATGGAGCGGCTTGCGCGAAAATTTATTCCACATAAGTGGGGCTAGAAAGTTTAACCGGGGAGCCCCCCGGCCTAAACTCGCAGCGAGTACCGTACCCAAACAAATTACGCGGCTCCAGCCTCCCCTGCCTGTATGTAGTGAGTGGAGTCGATCGTTTTCCATGCTGCGAATGGTGGGTGCATCGCGTGCGCACAACACCAATCACGAGGAACGAACGTACGTCGTGATGTAAAATTTATAGGCCTTATAATTATTTAACTATTTCTAGGGGGCCTTAATGTTATACATGTAGTCATGTACGCAAGTTTTATTAACACACACTTGATCTTTCTTCTTCTTCTTTAATCCCCAAATTTCCCTGTTTCACACTTAATTGGTATTTATTCGGTGCTTTCTTTTTATCTTTTTCCCTCTCCGTTTCCTTATTTTCTCCCTTTCCACATTTTTACCGCTGAGCAAAGGGGGGTGTTTTACGTCCAAAACACCCCCCCTGCGTACGCGCCTGACATCATGTATGTATGTATTAGGCCTACAGTACACTTATATATTTTGATGTGTAGACATGTCGGATTGTCGGTACATGCATGCCTCCATGGTACATGTAGGCCTACAGTATGTATACAAAACACTATATAGCTTCTCAGAGCAATTTTGGAGAGAGAGAATTTAACTCAATAAGGCATGATTATTTTCAAGGTAAAAAATATAGAACAATCATTCGTATTTCTTCAGTAATTTAATTAATTTCCCACAAATAGTCGGTAGGATAAATTTACATGTCGTACTGTCAAGTCTATGGTGCAATGCAATAACAAATTATGTTTCCATACATATGGAAGTGGCCTTCCCAATAGCGCTCCGCACTTATGACGTCACAAAATTCCCGGATGTCAGACAAACATTGTCTCACACACGATGCGCACACACCCACACAGTTGCATGATAGTAATGTATGTCTGAGATCCGGTGCTATTTTTAGCGCAAGTGCAGAGCGCTATTTAGGATGCAACTCTCTCCCAGCTGTCCATTCAGCAGAAGAGGGGCATCCTCTTCCAATGCTCAAATTTATAACTACAGATGTGTACAGGTGTACATGTACATTATGTACACACACATTTTCTTAACTTTATATAGTCTACAATAGCACACATATGTATGCATCACAGTTGCTGCTGAGATCATCCCAGCTGACATATTAACTTTAAAAATCTGCTAGTACAAATCAGACTTGAACAGGACTTGTTTTCTTGAGAGATGACATGTGCCATATTCATCACTCAATTTGGTTTTGTAAGTTTCTTCAGACGCATGTACAATGAACTACTGTACACACGTACCATGTACAAACATGTGTACAGTACATCATGCAAACTGCGCTTCATACCAGGCAAGAACCAGCAGCATACCAGTACGCACATGCAAACTTCCTGTATGGCCTGGCCAAAGGATTATTGCTAAATGGCATTTGAACAACTGTACATGTACTTCATTTTTCCTTTAAAAGAGCTTAACTTCCGCTTGAATGACGTCACCACTTTGAAACTTCACAAACATGTCAAGGTGCCTTTGTGCTGCATACTTACAAAATTTGGTGGAAATCCATTGTTTACTTTGGGATTATGTAATCACTGTATTACTCAACCATAGAGGGCACTGTACAACCCATATGACGTCATCGTCTATATTTTCTGAAAGCCCGGACATGTCTCTATTTTTCATCCCTCTCGGTTCTACATGTATGTGCCCAAATCCTTCCGTTTTTGAGTTATTTTGAGTCAAACTTCAACTTCTGGTAACTTACGGAAGTGAAGGTCATTTGTACACAACACTGAATATATTAATTGTTGAGATGTACGTGTTGCGTAACATACATGCGTGTCAATATAAAAATCATAGGTCATGTGGTTTGAAAAGTATTACAGTATTTCTTTTTTTTAGAGGGCGCCCCAGCGAGGTAAACATCGCAGCTGATGTCTGATGTCAGCTGTCGCTCCGTCTTTTAATCATTTTTAACTCATTTTTAAAGATTCCTGTTTTGATTTGTTGCCCTGGTTTGGTTCCCCGTGCTGCACCTGGTTTCTGGGACGACGTGTGGACTGTATATTAGTAAGTCTTTGGATGATACAAACCCTGTTTTGATGGTCCATTTACAACTGGACTACAACATGTTCCTGTATGGGATATACATGTATGCCTTGTACAGCACCGTATTAGCTGTCTGCGTAGCTGTCAAGAACACTGGTACCCTACTGCAGGACAACTACACGGCACAAGTGTGGAAACCACTCCAAGATGGCGCCTTCGAGTTGTATTGTCAACGTCAACGATATTCCAGAAAACAACTTTTGGACCTAAAACCAAGTTGCAAGGAAGTAAAGCTCCCATACGAACTGTGGCAGTCCTTAATATCTGTGAACATTTGCAAAAAGAAAAGATCTCGTCGTGGATGCAGAGCGGGAAAACGCCACCAAAGAGCAGTAAGTACCATACCGGTTGTAACATTATCAAGACGAGATAAGGTCAATGCGGGTAATACATACCCGGAAGCTCCTTCATTGGTCTTACGATGTGTGTACAGAGATAACCTTATCAAGGTGAAACTGGTTCGCGGCATCACTAACAACAGTGTGGTTGTCCTAAAGACCCCATCATTTATCCTGATCAATGCACGGTCCTTGGTCCAACGCATCGATGAACTGAATGTTATGCTTAAATTGAACAACATTGATAGCTGCCATAACTGAGACTTGGTTTCCTGCCCATATTGACAAGAGTAATTTTGGGATCCCGAACTACATGTACACTCTGATAAGCAAACCACGGAGAGACAGAACAGGTGGAGGAGTAGCTCTCTACGTCCACGACGGCATCCAGTAAAGAACACTACCTGAAATACTTGTCCCAGACGAACTTGAGGTACTGTGGGTGTTCGTTCGGCCTCAAAGACTTCCCCATACAGTCACCGGACTAATTGCCTGTGTCGTGTACCACCCTCCTGCATCACCACATGAACACATTACTTATTGAACACTTAACAAATTCCTTAGATATTCTACAGTCCAAGTACCCTGATGCTGGAACAGTATTGCTTGGTGATTTCAACCAGTTAGACACTGATTTAATCTCCCAAACCTCAGGTCTCGTACAGGTGGTTAAATCTCCAACAAGACTTCGGGCAGTACTTGATAAGATCCTTACCAACATTCAAGACCTGTACCATGAGCCTGTGTCTACGTCCCCAATCGGCCTGAGTGATCACAATGCTGTCCAGCGAAGAAGACAAACACAATCCACCAAAGAATTGTTCGTCCTATCAAGGACTCCGATAAGAGGACCTTTGGACAATGGATCACAAATCACACTTGGAGTAATGTCCAATCTGCCACCAGAACAGACTCAAAAGTGAATGCATTGTACGAGACGCTGCAAAATTCCATCAACGACCACTTCCCTACCAAGGTTATTACGACCCACTGTGAAGACAAGCCATGGATTACCCCCTACATTAAAATGTTGATTTTGAAACGACAGAGGGCTTTCTCAAATGGCAAACTCGCTCTCTGGAGATTTCTCCGTAACAAAGTGGCAAGAATCATCAAATTCGTAAAACTGTCCTTCTACAGTTGTAGCGTTAGTATGCGGAAAAAGTCCAACCCTCGATAGTGGCATCAACAAATCAAAAGAATGACTGGTCAAAATTATCACCAAAGATTTACATTCCAAGGTTCATCTCAAGAGATTGCAAATAACTTTAATCAACAATTCATCAAGATAGCTGAGGATATCCCTCCACTAGACACCACCTGTCTACCAGCATACCTACCTGCACAGTCTCTACCCCCTTCACTTACCCCACGGGAGGTGTTCAACGGAATAAAGAAAGTGTAACTCAGCAAGAGTGGTGGACCGGACTGCATCCTTCGTAGATTGAATTTGCATACGAGCTGTCTTTCCCCTTAACTGATATCTTTAACTGCTCATTGTTAGAGGGCGTAGTCCCGGATATCTGGAAAAAGGCGTACGTAATTCCCGTTCCAAAGTGCCACCCTCCGAACATTGAACAATTACGCCCGATCTCATTTACTTGCATTTTTTCAAAAAGGTTTTTGAGGACTTTGTTGTTAAATGGATTATCAACGACATTAGACCTGTAATTTGTAAGTCTCAGTTTGGTTCTCTAAAGCTGTATGCTCCCCAGGGAGTTGAGATGGTTTCAGGAATGTAAATTATGGCCCGATGACCAGGGATAATAATAATGTACAGCGCTTTGATCTTCTTGGAAAGGCGCTTTATAAATGCCCGTTATTATTATTATTATTAAGGGTAGGTCAACCACTCATTATCTTGTGAAATTGCAAGATGATGTATTTAGAGTAACTGACAAACCTACATGTAAGCACTCAGCTGTCATGGTTGCAACTGACTTCTCTAAAGCGTTTGATAGAGTAAGTCATCAAATCCTAATGAAAAAATTCATTCAGGTAGGGGTGAGACCTCCTATAATACCAGAGAATTAAGGTATCCCTGGAAAGACGATCAGACATCAGCCACCAGGCTGAAGAAAGGCGATGCAGCTACAGTGTAGGATGAAGTTTAATAGGTTGGAAGTTTGCCAAAATATGAGGGTGAGGGGAGAACTCCAGTTAACAAAAGAAAGCCCCTGAAGGACCGAAGCGATCAGAAACCATATATAGCGATCAGAAACCATATATAGCGATCAGAAACCATATCTGAGACAAGCTTCAGGGAAGGCCTGCGGACTGGGGTGTATGAAGCCTGGACACCCTGGGGTGTGAAGAGGCCCTGGGGCCGATCTAACGAAATGGTAAGATAAATCTAAACTAGAGAAAGCAAAAACACCAGAGGGGATAGGAAGGTGACAATACGCCAAGCTATACGGAAATAATGGTAAACGAAGATCAATCTGAGTGTCTCATGAAATCGACCACAAGTCTAACTGAAGAAGCAGTGGCAAAGGAACGGGCAAACCCTGAAGAGCTTCCAAAGTGGGAGACTCAGGGCAAAGAGGGCGGGAAGTTAGAGGAGACGAAAGGATCCCGGTAGCCCAAGGGATTGGGCAGCACCAGGATAAACTTCACTGCAGACTAGAGAAATCTCTGGGGACGTAAGAAATTGGAAAAGCTGACTGCAAGGAGGTCACTTCCAGATGAGGGGAGGATCTCCATGTGAACCCTAGAACCAGTAGAAGACCAGAATGGGGGAGTCTAAGAACAAACTCCGAGACTCGAACCAATTTTTGTTTTATGTGCCCAAATCTTTCCGTTTTTTAGTTATTTTGATTCAAACTACAACTTCCGGAAACACCAGAAGTGAAGGTCATTTGTACACAATATTTAATGAATTCATTGTTGAGATTTATGTCCCGAGTAACATATGTCAGTATCAAAATCGTAGGTAATGTGTTTCTAAAGAAATAATGCACCAAAGTTTTTCCTAAAAACGCGTGTAATTTGATACCCGATGACGTAATGATGACATCAATCTTCTAGGTACAATTAGGCATTCCCACCAAGTTTGAAGTCAATATTTTGTATTAAACTGACAACAAGAAGTCCTGCTGACAAGTTTGGGAAGAAAACCAAATTTAAAAACTAGACATTATATGGCTGTTAGAAACAGCACATAAGGCTTTGCCACCTACATGTATAACATAAGATAATCATCAAATAACCACAAGGGAAACTGACTGAATTTAAAGTCATTGAAAAGTGAACAAAGAAAAATTTACTGGAGCAGGATTTGAACCGGCGACCTCCTGAATACCGTACAGGTGCTCTACCAACTGAGCTATCCAGCCCTACATTGGTGGTAACCCCAATTGTCAATTATCTTTCGTTATCTATTTGTTTAGCAGTCAGGAGCCATGAAACCATGCACACACTGCCATACCCAAGGATCATTTCACCGATACGCGCAGCAATGCTGCAACCTAGGAACAGTAAATGAGGGATCACTCAAAGAGGATGCTACTTTAAGGCATTGTCAAGTGACTCGCGACGATGTCATGATGCCGTACAAATCTTCAGCATACAATTTCGCTATGGGGACTTTGTTTGCACCAAGTTTGGTTCAGATCGGCAGTTTATAAGTGACCAAAGTGGGCTCGACAATGCCCCTGTGCAAAGTCTATGAGTTTTCAAACATCAAGAAGAGGAAAAAAACTAGACATTTATGGCTGTTGTAAACAGCACATAAGCAGGCCTCAGCCTTTAGCTCCAGAGGGGCAAGGCCACTTGGCCTTAAAGACTTTCAAAAACTAAAGGGCACCAAGGCCAACTGAAAGGGCTCCAAGACCACTTTCAACTTTCTATTTGTCGGTGACTTTAATGGACTTTTCCTCAATTTCAACCTCGATATTTCCATTGTCTCTGTTCACATGAATGATGTATGAGCAATGGCACTGCTAGAATTGTTGAAAATAAATAATACCAACTCACTTGTCATACCATTTGGTGTTGTATCTTTTATTAAAATTTACATGTTCTTTTCATAATGCAATAAGCCAACACCCTGAATGTATCCATCAGAAAAGAACTATAAAGTTTACTCATACTGTGCATTGGATATATGTACTTACATGTACAGTTCCAGACGGACTCTTAGTGCTGTGCATTAAAAATGGATTTTAGGGCTACCGCTTTGGATTTAGCCATCTGGTTTCAAAATTTCAAAAACGGTAGGGCCTATAACAAAACCATTTTAAAAAGTAGACTGAAGTTTGAATGAATAAACAACCCCAAAAGTGTAGACTGTACAATAGGCCTACATACTTAACAGTTAAGTATGTAGGCCTATTGTACAGTTAATAACTTTGTTTCAGTCATTTTTTGGGTCCATTTTGCCAAGTAGAAACAAACTTTTTGCGTACTCGATTAAAAAAAATATTGTGAAAAGCCTTCCGAAAGCGATGGTCGCACGAAAGAAGACGTAAACATATCACGTACAATGCATCATGCACACCGAATGCACACCACGTGACCGCATGGCCCGGTCATGCAGCAGCATTGCATCCAGAAAATTCCATGATTGCATTTTTGATATTTAGCTGTTTCGCACGCGGAACAGCTTTTGTTTTTCTAATTTTTTTTTCTTGGTTTTTTTCTTTCTTTTTTCACTTTTTTCCCATAGACATAACACAGGGTTTTTCTACAAGTCACATCTACTCTAATATCAATTCCGATCAACTTCATACTTGGCACATAGTTAGACCACCACCCCGAATAGTGCCCCCGCATACGTCATCGTGACGTCATCACATGCACAATTACGTCATCATAAAAGTGCAAATTTTAAGGCTCTTTATCTCCGGAACGGCAAGTCCGATGCAGCTCAAACTTGGTATGTGAGTATATGGGGCACGGGCCGCCAATGCGGAATTGTATTTGTAGCGCCCTCTTTAGTTCACTTTTGTCCAATCGTGTTTCTGTATTAGTATGGTGCAATCCTCGCCATGCAGCTTACATTACTAAAGCACTGTGCGGATTCTAGGCACTAGGATTGCTATCGATCCGTCATTCAGCGTGTGTTATTTACATGGCATGGTTCGCATTGTCTACGTTGATTTTTACAATTGCTGTGAACATTTCCAGATGAATTTTGTTAAGATTGAAGGATAGTTGATGTATCCGCAATGACCTCTGAGAAAAAGGAGTGTTGTGTTTGTAAGATTAGAGTAAGTAGTAGGTTTTAGGCAACAACGATATGATTTACCGATTAGTTTTATGCTTCAAGAAGGGATCGGAGGGAGGGATTCTTGTTGTTTTTGTTGCTTTGGAATATCTTGTTACAAATTATGTATGGAGTCAAGACCTAGATTTACTCTAAATTGAAGGCAGAGATACGCTTGGAAGAGCAGAATCTTACTTCCTGTAGCTGAAGTAGAAAGTGACATTTGTAATGAGAGCACTTAGAAAGATGAGTCACTGACCGGAGGGAAAAAAATAGAGAAAGTTTCTGGTGGCATATTTTCAGCTGAAAATTGTAGTTCCTCATCAAGCTCACATCAGACTTTTTTAGCTACTGACTGCAGGTATTGCTGTGCTTCATCTTCATCGGACACTAAGGATTCGACAGTTGCCGTAGGCCAAACAATTGAAGCCATGGATTTAACTGTTGAAGGCGCTAAATTTTACACCAAATGTGACTTGCCAAGATGGTTGGATTGAATTCTACTTTGAAGTGCAGATGTTTTTAGATGATTGCTCATGCTGTAACATTGGCAATCTGAATTTGCAACAAAACTGTATGTCCTACAATTTGATTTAGGCACACAGGAGGCCTATGAACAAAATAAAAACAAGAGAAACAGGTTCAACAAACAATACAATTTTACCCAATAAGTATCTTTGAACAACCCCCATCAACTTAGAACCTTCACGTCATGCATGTATGTTGGATACACAACAGGCCCAACTTAATAATTTAACAACAGTACTCATGTAACTCCAGATTTATTTGGAATGTTATCTGGCAATCCTTTTGTAGAGTGACACAGCCGACATTATCAAGTTTAAGTATCCCAATACCACAAAAAATATAATTGATACATGTACAGTAATTCCATAATCAAAAAATTATATTTGAACAGATTTTACTTCAATAGGCCGACCTGCAAATTTTCTCTGAAGTTACGTCAATATTTTAATATCTGATTGTGATTTAAGACAGTCGTATGATGTGGAATATTCACAGCATAATTGATAGGACCCTCAAGCTAGAAAGAAATAAAAGAAAATGTGACATTTTATTTGTGCACATCCTATGGCCACAGCCATGACAGATGGCATAGGCTATATTCGTCATCTGCTTCAGCTGGCGTGTAAATTATTTGTTCACAAACTACATATACTGAAGAAATATCTTTCCTTATGTAAATACATTGAAATTCACTTATTTGTTTTTCGTTAGTAACTAATTGTAATATTAGAATAGACGCGCACAATAACTGCAACTATTTCGTGCATATTCAACTATGTGGGATCCGCCATTTTTAAAACCCAACAACAAAATCGTTCACAATGCAGCAAGAGTTCACCTAGAAATTCACTTATTTCGAATAGAGGGCCACCAGTTCCTTACTCATATGGATATTTTCTATAAATGATAAGATGTCAACTATAGTTTCCGATGAAAAAATTCTTGCAAGTTGAGCCCGATTTCCGAAAAATAAGATTTTTCCACGTTTTCGCCGATCTTCGAACGAACAAAATACAGGCCCCATTGCACGCTAAAAATAGCCGACATGTGTAAACGTGGTTTTGCCGATGATGGCCAAGTAATATATCGCTAGGTCCTTCAGAACTACTTTTAAATATCATCATTTTTGCTTCTAAGTAAATTGTAAGCCTTATAAACCAAGAGAATTGGTTGAAATACGACTTTTTAAAAAGGTTGCAAATCGATGACGTTATCATTTAAACGAAAAACAATCCACGGAGGACCATTTTTCGGAGGACTATATCACCCCAAGGGCGAGTTGATATCATTATAATCACGCTATAAAGCAGAGGGATATGAGGTACTGTAAACTGTCACATACAAGCTTAAAATTGCTGCAAGTTGACGGATTTTCGAAGTTATTCCCCCAAACATTTTGTCTGTTGTGGTGTACTGATGTCATTATATAGACACGAATGTTGAAGGTCATAAAAAGAGTTTAGAACGACCGATCACCTTGATTTTTGTAACGAAACTGCCGGAGTATCGTCGTTTTCCAGTACCAATCTCCCGGATGTACTACGTAAGAGCCGATGCCAGTTATTCATTCATAAAATTGCCCTATCCAGCCTCATGAATATTCATTTTTCTTAGGCACCCGTGAAAAGCTCGCCCTCTTGTGGCGAATGTGGGAAAGATTAGTATTCCGCACGATGAATGCGAGCGGCGGCCTGTGGGGACGTGTTATAGACAAAAATTGCAGTCACGTGTTGATGACGTCATCGTGTGATTTTAAACGAATTATTCAATTTTTGGACCTTTTCTTTATACATGTACAGTATCTCATGAACGACAAATCGTATTTTAGAAATTCTTTCTGCAAAATGTTTGTAAGTCTATAGGCACATGCCACCAAAATACCAACAAGTTGTGACGTTCAGATGACGTCATCAAAAAGCCGATTTTCTGATTCACATATAAGGGAATATTCAATGGTGATGAAACTTGGTGGGTAGGTAGGGAATGATACTAGTATCCTAAATCTGAAGTGACGTCACGATGACGTCATCGGCTGATTTTTTATTCATTTTTGAATATTTAATTTTGCCATTTTTTCCCAGAAACACAAGCGTATAATCCGATCGTAATGAAACTTGGTGGGTAGGTACGAAATGGTATTAGTAACCCTAATGTGAAGTGACGTCACGATGACGTCATCGCCTGATTTTTTATTTTAAAATAATTAATGTTGCCATTTAGGCAAACATAACACAAAACCAGGGCTTTGGAACTTTTTGGACCGCTGATATGGCTATCCATAGTATCCAATTGTGTACAGGTAAACGTAGCACGACAAGCTAGAAAATCAGTCATTTTGCTGTTTCCACCGCCCATAAGCACAACCATACATACTATGCGTGCTGGCCTATAGTAGCTCTGCCATTTCTGTGTTTCTCATGGCCGTGTGTATGTACATTAGGGGCTGTAAGTTTACAAATAATTTTGTAACCGGTTACCCGTCTGTTTTTCGGTTCGGTTACGATTACCCGTATAACAAAGAAAACAAAGAAAAACAAAGAAATAGTAAGTTTGGGTCTTTTAGGGCTTGGTTGACAACATTCTTTTGTCACAACATTTGGCAGTGGTAGACATTGCAACATTTTTGGCCTTTGCTTTGTATAAGCCTGCTGGTCCAATTTTCAAAAGATCATTGACATTTTTTTCCTTGTGAACTCTAGATGTGTCTATGTTTCAACAAGAAGAGGCCATTAAAAAGATACTTATCGATTAACCTAACTGGGAAAATGTACCCGGGTACCCTTTTGAACGGTCGATTAACCGGTTAACCGGATACAAACTGCAGCCTTAATGTACATGTATCTGTAATATAGATACGTGTATTGATGGACGAGTGACGATGCTCCTGGTAGATGTTTATATAGGACTATTAAGACACCGCTGATTAACTATATGATTGTGTACATATGTTTGTTTCGTACATTTTATAAAACATACGCGAAACAGCTCAGTGTTTGTACACAGACACATGTCTAGTTTTCAACTTGCTGCTTGAGGGAGCTTGAATGTTTGATGACGTCATCAGTCAAATTTTATGCAAATTTATACAAAGATTATATGAGGGAAACATACAAAGATTGTATCATGTAATTGGTACTTCTGGTATTTCTCCTACACTGCCAAATTCTTATACAGTGTGAAGCAGGATTGGCAGCATGTCTGGTGGGCATTGCCCTCTGATCCCCCTCTCTGTTCCTTACTATTAAATGCTACATGTAAGTAACCTGCATTACCTCATCACCTCCCAATGCATCACAAGCCCAACCATCTCTGCAGAGAGACCCTTCCTAGTTCCTACATTTAGGGGAAAATATATTTTGACCATCGGGAAAAAAACAACACTTAGACCTATCAGGGCAGCATGAAAAGATTTCAAATAACAAAGTGCTAAACATCCATTTCATATCTTTGCTGTAACAGGTATTTGTTATGAATGGGTGGCAAATATTAAGAGATACACTGCTTACCCAGCATCTCCATCAATAAAGCTTCCATTCACTGGCCACATGTTCATACGATCAATCAATCATCAGTCCCCAAGAGTCAAACTGCAAAAATACAAAGATAAGAGGATACAATTTCATTTTATATAAGAAAGGTATAAGTTTGCGGAGACACCATGTATTTTCTAAAACATGTAGAGGTGTGGTTCTGAAACAGTGAGAAGTGATCTAAACATTCCGACCAGAGTACCCTGGCCATCCTCAGGAGAGTGTGTGTCATGAAGCAAGAAGTCCGGATGTGATGAAGTATGGAGTTGGGATTCTGGGTGTGTGTGCACTCAGCTGTGAAAGGGCAGGCAGTTGGTTCGGGTATATGGGACCCAGAGCCAGAATTAGGCATGCAGGGCTGGAGACCGATGTATTTTTCTGCGGGGGGAGGGGGAGGGGAGGTCATTAAAAGAAATATTATGTGGTGTCCCTGCAAACCTTCCTTTCTTATGTTACTTCCAACATGCAAAGCTTCAAATCAAACAGTTCCAACTTCATTTATAGTATGAAACAAATGTAGTTTATAAGAATGTCATGTTACCATTAAAAGCCACAGTTGGACTGGACTTAAATTCAACTGGGCTAATGGTTAAATTTCAAATGGGTACATTGTGCATGATGTTTGAGGTCTTGATATCAATAAAGCGCCATGTAGATGCTGCACTTCATGATGCCAGTGGTGGATGACGCTTCAGTCAAAGCTTTCTCAGTTACAGATGATGTGAGAAAGCATGATAATTTCCTGTTGTGATCAATGGATGACGATATATAATGCTGCTTTGGATAACTTGGGTGTCTGGCTGTACATTTTACATGTTTTACAGGGATATGGCCAGTTGTGTAGTCCGTGTTCACAGTAGAATACATCGCTCAACTCCTGTGTCCCACGGGCTATATCTATTGTCTTTGCTCAATCAACCATGGAACATTTGGTCAATGGCTATCCTTTTTCGGATATGGGAGAAATAATGATAAAACTAAAAAATCTATGAAATCTGTAAAAAAATCACATGATGACTTTATGACGTAAATGTTCTGCACACATCTGCGTTATGGGGACTTTGTTTGGACCAAGTTAAGATCGGCTGTTTAGAAGTGACCAAGTGGGGCAGAGAATGCCTCTGTGGAAAGTCTATAGGTTTTCAAACGACAAGAATTTTCCGGAAGAAAAAAATTTCAGGCTGTCTGGGGGGGGATGCCCCCCCCCCCCCCCCCCCCCCCCAGACATAGATCCAAGAATGGGAAATAGGATAGCCATTGACTTAATGCTCCATGGTTGAGTGAACAGAGACAATAGACAATAGCCTGTGGGACACGGGATTGTCCGCCGATGTATACTCCACAGCGAACACAACCGACACAACTGGCCATATCCACGCTTGAAAAATCCATGTAAAGGGTACAGTCAGACATGGCGAGTCTAAACGTCACCCGCCACCCAAATTATCCAAAGCAACGTTATATACCATCATCTGGTGATCACAACAGGAAATTATAGCGCTTTCTCACGTCTTCTGCAACTGAGAAAGTCTTGAAAGAGGTGTCATCTGTCACTAGCATCATAAAGTGTGGCGCCTTCTCACATCATCCGGCAAATTTTCGCTCGTTTTCTGAGAAACCCTATGACGGTTAATCAAGTCGTCTGGATGTTGTTTTTTTGTGTTATCCGTCACGAACTGGTTAATGAAAGAACCTAAGCTATTCTCATCACTAGTCCATATAAAGAATACATCATCAATGTACTGCCACCAGACCAGATCCAATACGCCTATCGCGGCGGGTACTGCAGTAAATCATAAATATTAAATGATTTTGGTCGGGAAATAGATAATATGCAAATAAGCCTTGCCCTTCACCGACGTGGATGAGCACTGCATATTCAGTGCTTGTGAGAGCACGTGAAAAAATCACATGGTGACAAATACAGACTGTTACTTGTTTGGAAATTGTGGCTTTTCATTTTTTTATTCAATGTGACAGCTGGTTCATGCATCTACGCTCTCTGTGCTCGCGACGATTTTGCCAACATGTACGTGTATGCATGACTTGTGTACGTTACGTGTACATGTACGTGTATGCAATGTGTGCACGCAATGTGAAAGTTTTGCTGCATGATGCCTTGGGCCTTGCTAAACGTCGCATGAGGATACAAGTGAGAGCGCGAAAATCCCCCCAAAAAAAAACAACAAAAAATACAACAAAACAAAAACAAGCAAGGGGGGGGGGAGGTCATAATGAAACAAGATAGGTCAGTCACTAGATCTATGAGTCTGCAACTGTCTATTAAAACTGCACTGATCGAGTATAATGTTGGAATATGCATGGTGTATTTATCCAGAACTTAGAGCATAACCAAACACCAAGCAATGTTTTGATCATGGTAAGACTAGATCCTTCTTCATATTTTATAAGAAAAATTGAATCGCGTTTTTGCAAATTTTCAGGACTCAGCAATGAGCTCCATCAAATTTTCACAGCCATAATATTTTTTTCACAGTGTACATGATGGATGACAGTGTGACATAAGTGTGAGTGTTGTTTTGTCACCAGATAAACCAGCGTTGCATAAAACCAGCGTTGTATCGGCACAAGGAGATCTCTGGAATCTCCTCCCAGGGGATACTTGGAATGCAACTGGGCACTTGTCCTTGCATGCTATGCTCCATTTCAACAGGGTCAGTTAGTTGCATAACATGCAGTATCATGTAGCATATCAGACTGCGTACACATGGATGGGTTTGGGAGTGGGCGTAGACGCATTCAGTTTTCACCAGCCGTTACATTGAATAAAAACCAAAAAGACACAAACTTTGGTGTAAAAAAAAACCCAGCCGGGTACCAGTGTACAATTTGAAAACATGGCAGCCAACAGTCAGTCCACAGTGCACGTGAAAGCTGCTCTGTTTATTTGCTACATATGCATAGTCTGTGCCGCAGTACTCGCAAGAAATGAATATTCGTGAGTTTGACTTTGATGCAAATTTCACTGTTTATTCTTATTTCAGCGGGGTTTCATGTTAAAATAATGACTTTTTGTAGTGAACAGATACCTATTGGATACTGTGAAGGTCTAATTTAGAGATATTCGAGTTCTTTGTTGATAACAAAATGGTAATGAATGTACGTCTCCAAACAACGAAATTATGCGTTACAAAACCCGTCAAAATACTACTTTTTTTCAATGGTACCACAGCAAGATTTCACATAAAACTGAGAGAGCATCTATCATTCTTCCGAATTCTGCCCATTTTCCTTCACTTCATAATTGACCTGGGTCAGGGCACAATTTTTTCTCAGCCAATCTCCATAAACATCGTATAACGACTCTGCCGCCATGTTCAGAAGAAGTTTTCTGCTTGCTGATTGGCCAATGCTTATACTTCTAGAATCCCCGGATGTATACAGTATGTATAAACAAACCGAGAGAGTCGGGAAAAACGTGCAACGAAACTGCCTTTATAGGTTACATCATCTGTTTGATATCAAAAACCAACCAAGAATTGTCCCATTCTATTTTGTATTTTTTAAGTACGGGTATATCTCTCACTTAAACAGATTTGTTATCAAATTGTGGTGTTAAGCTTCGGGTTTATTTTCTATGAGATGAAGTACAAACATGTCATTCTGCCAATTCAAGGTTGTTATGTGCCACAATAAGATTCCTTTTCCATGGTTTGGCAGTACAAAAGGGTGACCAACATTATAGTGAAAATTCACAACCAAATTAATTAAAAAAGTGCTATCGTTTCAAACAACTTTTATTTGTCCACATTCATAAACTTTAAAAACAGAATCACCTGAGAAAATTACATGTACATGCTGTATAATTAATATTTAATAATTATTACTTGCACATCTTTGAACAATTCCCCCCCCCCCCCCAAAAAAAAAAAGAAGAAGAAAAGTTCATGTTCTGGTTTCCCATGAAGTTTAAAACAAAAACTAAATGACTGAACTTCATTGTCCGAGGATGAAAAATTCCAAAAAAACATTACTGCCCTCCTCATCATATGAAGAAAATATTAACCACCATGTTCACTATGAGTTACACATGTATTAACCATGTAAAATCAGCCTTGGGGCAGTTCCGTAATTAGGCTATGTCTTAACCAAATGGTCAAAATTCAAAAATCGTTAAAATACCTTAATTTTAAATCATATTGAAGGTCAAAGCATCTAGTTTCTTATGCGTTTTTATTAAACATTCATGTTTTCTCATTTTTGAGGCTGTAATGACTCAAAATGAGTCAAAATACCAATTTTTTTAGCAAAAAGTACATTTAAGAATTTTGTTGCAGACGTACACTCCCAAAAATTCCAAATTCAATGACCTTGCTCAGAGTGTTCTTTTTATTTCAAACAAATAAAGTTTACATTTTTTGAAAGGTAGTAACTGAGTGTCTCTGTTTGATATGTCTTTACTTTCCACCCCCTATTCAGTATTCAGAAATGATGTCATTTTATCGTTGCGGACGTACAAATTGAATATTTTCACAGTGCACATCCGCAACGTACATCCGCAACAATGAACATTGAGAATTCTAACCTGAAGGTAAAGGTTGAGGTTAATTTCTCTGCTGGTTTTCTTTAGTTTGGTTCCTCTTCCAAACAAAACTCTATCAGTTTCGATCAAAGGTCTGTACACTTCAGAGCAATTGTGATGAAAACGCAAGCACATGAAAAGTACACTTTCTGTGAATACGTCCGCAACGGGGGTGTTTTTGTGATGTGCTGCGCAAACCGAGAATGGGATTGGAAAAAAATGTTCAGGTTTTATACTTCTATCGGAGATACTTAAAATGCAACTGCTCAAAATCAAAAAGCCTCAATAAATTTGAAGATCTAGGTTCTCTAATTCTCTGAAATGCACGTCCATGACGGCCACCACACGTGCACAAACCTATGGGACCAACAGAGGGCGTTTTGATAAAAATGGCTACCGCTGCATTCAAAGTGTATCTAGGCAAATTGTAGGTCCAAAAAACCTGAAAATCTCACTTTTTAGATAAGCTACACCAGTTTTCACACCTTTGATTGAAGTTCATCATGACTTGCATCAAATAAGTTAACTCTTGCAGGAAATAACTTTTTTTCCGTCATGGCCGTCAGTGGAATTCTTGGTAATCCTGGGTTTTAGGTGGCCAAATTATTTTGGTCGCTAACTTCAACCAATGCATCACAGCGTAGCGGACTGTTGTATGGAGGGCCAAAATGACAAAATCTTATTGTCAGATTTTTTCATTTTTGGCGAGCTGCAGTGAAGCATGCAGTGCGAGTCTATGTAATGCCGATAAATTTCCGTCCGTCCGTAGGGCCGGCCGTCCGCGTGAAATGTTTAAGTTGTTTTTTTGTTTTTTTGGGGGGGGTTGGTTTTGTCTTAAAATTAATTACCGGTATTTCACCGGAATAAAGTTGTTCTTTAAAAGTTCTTTTCTTCCCGTCCTTTTTCCTTCTCACCACGACCCTCTCCCATCCCTATACCCTTCTTCCAAACCCCCCACCCCCTCCCCCTCCCCCCCACCTTCCACCATCTAAAGAACTATACTATGCCTCTTGAAGTTTTTTTTTAGCTCGATCACACTAATATAAGCTCTTTAAATTTCTAAGAGAGCAGTCCGGTTTTTCCTTTTTCTGAGCTATCATGGAGGTAGAAATAGAAAACCAAGATGACTCTATAACTTTGTATGTGTCCGTCATTTTGTTGGCATTGTGGTAAGACCATTTGGGTCCGCTCTCCTGATTTGTGAAACACAGCTACATGTATGATTTTGCCTTTCCCTCCACACACACAATGAGCTTAAATATGACCTTTGATTACATGTAAACCAAAACTAAAACAGCAAAGCTGTCATGGCTAGCTGCGGCCTTACGTGGAATTACAAACACGGATAGCAAATTAAAAAAAAAAAAAAAAAAACTTAAACATTTCACGCGGACGGCCGGCCCGACGGAAATTTATCGGCATTACATAGACTCGCACTGCATGCTTCACTGCAGCTCGCCAAAAATGAAAAAAATCTGACAATCAGATTTTGTCATTTTGGCCCTCCATACAACAGTCCGCTACGCTGTGATGCATTGGCTGAAGTTAGAGACCAAAATAATTTGGCCACCTAAAACCCAGGATTACCGAATTCTTTCCCTAGCCGGCCCTAGGCCTACCTAACTTGTTAGACCCAGTAACTGGGACGCTGATGAACTCCCTTTTTTTTTAATTTTGGGGTCGATGGTCGTAGCTAGTCCATGGATTTCTACCTCCATGGCTAGACCGACCATCAACCTCAAAATTTAAAAAGGGAGTTTCAACGCCCCAGTTAACATGGTTAATACTTTAGGGCCTAACGTTACTGGGGGCCTGTTTGTTAAATGACGAATCCTGCGGATCCGGATCCCATTTTAGTGTACCCTGCATATAGGACATGGATCCCAACATTTGAGATCCGGTGCATTAAACAAACAGGCCCTGGGTCTAGTTAGGCCCTATGTTTTTAATTTTATGTTAACTTAGGTAGGCCTAAAATAAATTGAAGTTCATCATACTTTTGGGGATTGTGATAAGACGGGTCCCAAAAATATAAAGGAAAGGAAAACTAGGCCTACTTTTTGAAAGTTACTTACCTAAATATACCTTGGTGATATCCTCTTCTACAGTCATTATTAGCAAGGTTAATTTTGTGGAAAGAGGGCAGGGCTTTGATTTTTGAGGGAAATTGTGGGGTAAAGACAGTAACGAAGATGGAACATTTCACAGCAGCAATTAAGGACGGCCGCAGACGAGAATAGTCTGGTTTTCACCCCCGAGATTGGTCAAGTGACGTGCCTTATGGGAAATGGCCTTCTGACATTTTGAAGACTCTTGATCTGTTGAGTCTGGGCACTAGAGTATCCAGACCAGACAAAAATGGCCTCACGTCCTTAGACGGGCTGTTTTCAAGTTTGCAAGAAGCACGTAAGAAAATTGCATGTTTACACCGAAATGTTGCACAAATTTCTTCATTCTACTTTTTTCTAGGCTAGGACCAAGGTCATTTGCTGAATGTCAAAAGTATCATTTGTGTGGAGTAGAAGCTATTTAGGCTAAAATAATCAACGTGTTTGGGGATCCCTCCTTATCACAATCCCCATACTTTTTTCATAGACCTAACTTACCTTGTATCCAAAAAGTTAACCCTTGCCTTGGCTTTGGCTTGGACTGGAGGATATCATAATATTATTAGGTTTAACGTTAGGGGTAATACTAATAGCTAACGTTAACCCTTTTTCCGCAATAATGGTCGTCAGTGAATTCTTTCAATCACGTCATCCTGATACACAAGTACAGACATGACGGACAGTACGTCGAGCAGTAGTATTATAAATAATGTAGGCCCTATAACACTATTATGGCCTAACGTTAGCGTACACTACAGTCAGTGTTTTATTCCTCCATGCTTATTCGCACCGGCACCGCTTGTAACCCAAACAACGCAAACGCCGACATCAATAGCCGGTCGATGGGGAATGCATGCAGGGCATGGAGGGCATCCGAATAATTATGTAGTTGTCTAGAGCTAGGTCTAGGTCTTCGCTCCATTGTAATACACGCACACATCTAGGCAATAAACCTAGCCGCTGCTCTGAAAGCCCGTTTCGGACACGGCTAGGCTCCGGTGTCATGCCAAAAGGTGTCCGTTGCCAAATAGTCTCCAAAATTAGCATATTGGGATTTGATTGGCTTTGCGTCGTTGACGTCACAAATGCAACCTTGCCGCATATTTTTTATTTACACCGCAGCCTAGGGTTTTTCGCTGTGGCAGTCTAGATTCATGCTTGAGAAGAGACTACACTGCTGTTGTGGCGGCCATCTTAGATTTTGATCGCAACTTCAAAACGAGGCACTCACGCATGCGCTTTTTTCGAAGTGTTAACCCGTGTACGTGTATTCCCCACTTATCTATATCAGTGATCAGTGGTATTCCCCAACTCTCCCTGAAACATGTAATCGCCTTGGGCGCCATTTTGGCTCTACACGCACGGAGATGAGCGGTTGTTGGGCGGTACTTGCAAAAGTTAGGTCCAGAAAACCACAAAAAAATCGCAGTTTTCATATTCAGCTGCTTCACATCAATGTCAAATATTTCTGTTTACAATAAACAATAAGTTTCAATCGAATTTGGGCCAAAGTCTTGGCTAACACTCCCCTTGTCTTTGATAAATCTCCCAGCTCCCATATGTCCCGTGTACAAACTACTCGCTATTTGCACACCAAAATGGCCGATCGTTTTTAATTTGTATGGAGAATGGCGGCCTCCATGCCAATAACCACGCGCCCTATGGTCAGTTATCCATCTTGTGCGTAGCGCTATATAATTTGGTTGCCAGTTAGTTACAATGCAAGAATTGAAACTTGACAAAATACGTCTAAATACTGTGAAGCTCTCCAGCTCTGAATGAAATTGAGGATGAAAATATCAAGTATCAATCGTCAGCCTAGTTTTTAAATGAGTTTGAATTATGAGGTGTTGAAAATGACAACGATCACAAAAAAAGATGTGCGTGTTGCAGAATATTATTTCATAGAGTACACTCTTCGAAAGCCGGTATTCCAGTCAAAGTTTTCTTTCTGCTCCCATGACGGTTTCAAAGTGTCTACGCACGGAGAAGGCGGAGCTAGCGCTCTGGTTATTTTAATAATACCTCTAAGAATAAAACATGACCATTCCCAGTAAACGAATGCCCCCGGGCCGTACGTGGTATACCGGTAACCAGAGCTAAGGGCACAGGATCACGGTCGATTATAGTCTTGGTTCAAGACGGTATTGGTGTGGATACTCGAACCGCACTGACCATACGTATGTATACGTACAGGTAATCCGCACACACGTACGCACGGAGCTATCACTAAGACCGTCTTGGGAATAGTCTTGGTCCAAGACTGTAAAGCTCGATAACGGACCCCATCGTGCCATTGCGCCCTCTCGCGACTTCATTTGACCCAGCTGCTCGCATTACAGTCTTGGGCATTTCCTATAAACCGAGGCGTGGCCTTTGTATGCCAATTAGGTACCTTATTATGAATATTCATGATTTACGTTGAAATGCAAAATAGGATGCAAAGCGGGCCGTGTGAGCGTCACGGTTGGAGCTGCTGAAATTCGGTTAACAAACGCGAGACAGTCCGCGTCCAGACAGTCTCGAACAGACATTATGAAAAAAATCCTTATATATCTATTGTCTCAGCGCGTGGTTTATAAAACAGTCTGAGCTGCATGATCGATTCCGTGCTTGTTGAATCGCAGACACTTCATGGCGGCTACATTCAAATCCATGCGGTAGTGTCTCGTTTGTGGAAAGCTAGAGTTAATTACGCACCCACAATGTGTGTGTACCACCAGCTTTCTGTTGTAATATTTACCATAATAGAAATAGATCGTGTGTATAGTAAACTATTTGCATCGCTGTATTGTCTCGGGCTCTGGATTCTATGGATTGAGATATGGGTAGAAATGATTTGGGTGTAGAAACCAGCCCTACAGCAACGATGCTTCCAAAAGGGGGTGGGTGGGCGGGGCAAAAGGGGAAAATCACCCCTGTAATCCAAAGGCGCGCGGCGTGTACATCACAGCTTCCGCTTCCACCTCATCCCCAGAATCTACAGAATCGCGACTGATATATCATCAGTCGCCCTCAACGTTCACATCGATGCAAATAGTAAACTATTTGCATCGCTGTATTGTCTCGGGCTCTGGATTCTATGGATTGAGATATGGGTAGAAATGATTTTGGTTCCGGGCACCTGCCGAACCGCGCATCTCCTCCAAGTAAAACTCTCCCTAAACCACCCCATCTCTCACTCCCATACCTTAACCGCCCCCTTTCTGATAACTTCTGCAAAACCTGCCACTATTTCGTCCACCGTTGTCTCATCTCTTGCCATTTGGGCTCTTGACCCCGTATCCGATTTTATAGACCTGTCTGAACTCCAGTAAGGAAATGAATTGGAAAGCCAGAAGGGCTCTGGAGCCACGGACCAAAGGGCGATAGAAATCCCAGCAAAGCCCGCTGCTGAACACCTTCCACTACCGTTAAGGTTATAACCGCACTGTGAGGCACTAGAACTGCGACGCGAGGCCTCGTTACGTCGTAAATGTGGCACAGCTGCACCCCAGGTTCGGGGCGCCGCTCTCTGCTCTGCTCCGCGGCCCTAGAAGCTTCAAGGTGGAGGTTAAGTGCCTGCCTATAAGTGCTCCCAGGGCGTGGCAGCCCTTGTCCAAAGAACCTGACAATGCAGTTTGAAACCGAATATCAGGGCTGCCTCACGACAAAGACTTTGTTCACTAAGCAACTGGCGCGGGGCATCCGGAAAGTTGAAGCTCCTGAAAACGTGTCAAAGCATCCTCGCGGGCCAGATCCACAACCCTGATTTAAGCCTGTTGCCCCATATGCCTACAATTCCGAGGGGAACCCAATTATTCAACTGAAATGAGGCTTGGGTCCGCTGCCTTAGCGAAGGCAAAGCTGTCTGACTCCCAAATCTCACCGACCAACCATCGCGCCCGCCAGAGAAAAAGTCCATTGTACCTCCTGGTAAGACGAGCGCCCTGGCCTGCTCCAACTGAGTAGCTTCATTTATTTTTTGACCCGCTTCGATGATTGGAATTTTTTTTTCTCTCTGGTGTTTGGATACCCTGGATGTCCGAAATCGAGTACAAAGAGGACAAAGTATGCCATACGGTCCTCCTACATGAGCCCACTGTGCCCGCTACCGTTACCAGGCATGATTGACGCTAGCCATCTTGAAAACTTTGTCTCCCCCACTAGGCCATCCAAGGACATCATATCGGGATCGGGTCTTCCCTCTTGAGCCTCGGTCTATTGACGATGTCAACCGGGGCTTCCACCTTCAGTAACATTGGCAGCAGGGGGGCACGTTCGAGCAAGTGCATCCCAGCTTGATCAAACAAACAGCCCCGTACCTGCTATTGTTTGGGCAAGCGCCCAAAATTTTGGACCAGCCTCTCCAGACTGGCCTTTCGTTCGTGCAAACTGCACGTATAGTAGAAGAAACCCACATGCGTTAGACTTCAAGTACTACTTACCGCCCAGTTCCTCCTGCGAAGAGGCCACCCCAAAGACGGTATGAGCCGAGAGCCAGCCCTCGACAAAAATTACCTCGAGGGAGCGTCAGTCGGATTAGGCCTACTGCTAAACGGCACCCACAAGTGAAATTCCTCTCCGCTGCAGGCACGCATGAGAAGCTAGGCCTCAATTCACTCGCAAACATGACCGACCTCGCTTGGAGACCTGATCCCGCGTGGCGTTATATCTCCGAATCCGCTAGCGCATCCACCTCTCTGCTCAAAAGACGGCGCACCACAGGGAGCACGAAGTGAAGGGAGCCTCTTTGCAGCGTATGACCCCCGTGAACGAGTAAAACCAAAGCTTAATGCCTCTTGGCCCCAACCGTGAATAGGCGACGGCAGCACTCCACTCTATATCTGTAACTCGATGCATCCAAGGTGAGCCGCATTGTTGAGCGGAAGTTCCTGTCCCCAACCTATTGGCCCCGAATCAGCGGAACCAAAGTGGGACCATCAAGGTAGGAAGTGAAAACGCCACACAACCCAAACCGTGAGAACCACTCCGGTCCCTGAAACGACCAAGCATTGCCCTCAAAAGAACTCCGCTAGCACCGACAAGATGTCCTCCCTTACCTGGCGAATATAACATTCTTCGTATCAGCCCATCGGATGCCCATAAAGAGCAAGAATTGAGGCGTAGCAACTGACCCAAAAGGTGCAGGCCGGCCGTCGATGTCCTCTCCTCACGTCAATGAAATGGCCCAATTATAAGGCCAGTGACACTCCCGTCTTCTTCGGCACTGGCTGAACCCTCCGGAAGTGAATGAAATAGAATGCAAGTCGTCGCCCAGGAGCCTACACCTTGAACCCCTATTGGCTTCCGTTGTAAACGGCAATCAAACGAGAACTCCGCATGTGTTCCACTGCTCTTCTTCATGGGTTCCACTGCTCTTCCGCACGGACAAATGGCGAGATCCAGCTGCCAAGCAAATAGAAGCGCTGCTTGGGGCAGAACAACATCACACAGGGTGTGCGTCCATTCGGACCCTCGAGGAGTCCCTACCCCGAGGTTTGTGTCCCTAGAGAAGCACCAATATGGGCGTTGTGGCCCCACTGATAAACATTCGTGCATGCTAGGGTTTGGCACTCCATATTAAGCCCCAGCTATCCTACAGAAGCATATTATTAACAGCCCTGCAATTGTTTAAATAATAAGGGCACAAACAAACTACCCGCCAATGCGAGGGCGCGCTTTGGAACGGCCTTGTCGGACTGCCTTGTCAAGGCTCCTGATCTGATTCCCCTTCCGCATCACGCACCGTGCCCTAACCCAGTCAAAAACGTATCCCAAGCCTCCCATCAGTACTCGCGCAACGGAGCCGCCCATCCCGACCCATTCTGGGCCGTAAAAGCCAAGACTCGGATTTAGTCCAACCTGGCGATAGCTACCCTCCCGGGGGATATGTCTGCCCATGAGCTATCCCCTGCTCCGGCTGTAAGGTAAGAACTGCAAAACATTGGCGGACAACTGCTCCCACGAAGTATTGACTGCATGGCAGCGGGGCATATGGACTGGGCAACGGGAAAGAGAACAAAACAGTGGTAAAAACCACATCAAAAAACCACAAGAGTTCAACACGTCTTATAGCATTCTGTTTTATTATATATAGTGTTTCCTTGCTGGAACACGTCCACACCGCCCGTTGATGGGCTCTTCCGGGCCCCGGCGTAGCCCGTCTTACCGTAAAGGGTTCTCTCCCTTCTGGAATTTCGGGCTTTCCCGATAAAAGTGAGGCATTCGTCACCGTTATGTTTGCCCCAATACTCTTTTCATTTTTTCTTCTGCTTTTATACGTTAACACTTAGACTATTTGAATGGACTAGCAAACCCTTCGCGGGGCTTTCTCCCTCTCCTCCTGATTTGACTAGAACTGTCCCATGTCAGGAAACATCCCCCTTCCTTCAGATACTGGTTGTGCCTGTCCCATAATAAGCCATTATTATCTGGCCGCTTAATTTATCTTCTTCTCCTGATAGGGCCCGCCTCATAAAAACCCTCATCCTTCTCAGGGAACCCCCTTTGATTGCCTCATATCGGCAAGCCTCATCTTTCCCTGCTAGTGTCACATCGGCAAGCCTCTATCTTATATAGGGGCTTTTCCCCTCTCTTGCCTGTCTCGCATCAACTATAGCTGCAAGTTAAAGGGGCTTTCACCATCTCCTGCCTGGCTGCCATCAGCCAACAACATCCTCATAGGGGCTTTTCCTCTCCCCGGCTTGCCTTACTTCAGCAAGCTTCACTCTAAATGGGGCTTTTCCCCTCTCCTGCTTGTCTCACATCAGCAAGCTTCACTCTTATGGGGCCCGACCCCTCTCCTGCTTGTTTTACTTCAGCAAGCATTCACTCTTATGGGGCTTTTCCCCTCTCCTGCTTGTCTCACATCAGCAAGCTTCACTCTTATGGGGCCCGTCCCCTCTCCTGCTTGTCTTACCTCAGCAAGCATTCACTCTTATGGGGCTTTTCCCCTCTCCTGCTTGTCTCACATCGGCAAGCTTCACTCTATGGGGCCCGTCCCCTCTCCTGCTTGTCTTACCTCAGCAAGCATTCACTCTTATGGGGCTTTTCCCCTTTCTTGCTTGCCTAACTTCAGCAAGCTAGACTCAATAAAGGCTGCATGTGTCTGACCTACATGACCGCCCGAAAAAATGTAATGTTGGGGCCTAGCCCCCCTCTCTGGGTATAGATTGGGCATGACACGCACACCGACAAAGGCCATCACTTCCTGCAAGCAAGTTTGCGATTCATTAGAATTCGATTGGGTTTCCCCACACCCTGAACACAACTTCAGGGGCGCATCCTGCAAAACGTGGGCTTTCTCCTCCTTCCCTTTGTTGGGCAGGGCTTGTCCCGTACCAACGCTTATTATCATAAGTATGAGGCCATATTCCCCACATTTGGGCATCCCATTTTAAGAGCCTATTAACCTCATTTTCAAACGCCTGACCTAAACTACCTCCCTGATATAAACGACTGCTTCTACCCAGGAAAAACGGACTGCTGCCGACTTATTAAATACATAATATAGAATACGTGTATACCGAATATACTCACGACAGAGTCAGGGCCCATATATACCACATTTCCCCTAATTTATCATGATTGCCAATGATTGATTGATTTCCCCATCGGGCTATAGCAAGGATCGCAGAGGTCGTGACCCCAAACGATCTAGACCCAAAACCCAAGACCCATCCTTGAACTCCTCCAGGCGGAGGTTTTCCCCCTCCCCTAGGCGGGAGCCAACAAGAACATTTTCCACTGCGCGGGTTTTTTTCCGATCAAACCGGGCATTTCCCTACCGACAATCTGTCTATGGTTTCCATTTTATTTTGGCGCAAACAACACATAACAGGCCCACTATAACAGAGTAGCGCCTAGGAAAAGGTGCGAGCGGGCCAAATATAAACACCACAAGCAGACTTGGGATTTTAAAAATGCTTCGAATGGAAAAAAGCCGCTATCATTGACGTTCTCATGCCACGTTAAGAGCTGCGTTTGATGCAACTCCATAAATGTATATATGGCCGAGATTTCCCCCTTTCCCCCTTGTTCTAAATGCATGAGAAGACACTGAGTTTCTGTATGGGTCCTGCACCTTAATTGTGAATAAATCCCACTGCCAAACCATCTAAGGTTAAAAGGATAGTCGGGGACCCTTAGACAAACTTAGCCTTGAATCCGAGCATACATTTCCAAACGCCACCGGATCTGAGCGCGATCACAACCCTTTCACAGAGTGCAAAAAAAAAAAAAAAAAAAAAAAAAAAAAAACGACCGCCATGATGACGGCACAAAATACCTGAATCTCAAAGGATCTCACTGATACACTGTACTTCAATCCACAGCCCTTCAAGGCTAGATGTACCCTTATGCTCTTTGCACTGTTCATACAACAGAGCTTTTCCCCAACAGCTGTTTCTAGCGCGTTGGGGCTTCTCCCCGCGCATAACCCATGCATGCTCTATGGTGTTCCATTTGTGCCGTTAACGCGGCGCATTTTCTTTTCGTCGCATTTTTTTTTTTGCGGCGCATTTTTTTTTTAGCGGCGCATTTTTTTTTTAGCGGCGCATTTTTTTTTTTGCGGCGCATTTTTTTTTTTGCGGCGCATTTTTTAGGCGTCATCAATCCACGTGACTATCACATGACCAGTAAGTTGACCTTTGACCGCCACACGTACATGCACATGCACATCGCATATCGTACCGGCATAATATGGGCATACACCTTTCAGGTTTGACATAATCATGACAGAAATGTGTACGTTACTTCATCCACGATGCACGCGGAACAACTGCGACAATATCCTTTTTATCAAGTCTAGATTGGTTATGTATTGTGGATACCTTGTCGGTATTGATTGTCAGAGGGTGGTCGGGTAATGAGCGGTACTACGGGGCGCGGGGGACAGGGAGTTGGGTGATCTGTGGGTAATTTTGAAACCCATAACGGGTGGCGGAAACAATTAACCAAGTTACAACCAACTGTACCGAATAAACGAACCGAGTAGAACCTATTATAAATAGTCAACTTAGTATATAGATCAATCCAAATCACATGCTTTGATTGATGGGTCAGGGAATGATACATATTAAAAGTATAATAATACTTCGCCATATACTTCAAAATGTAATCAATGTTTACGAAAATAGTGTACTGTAATATGGTGCCCCAAGTATGATTATTTATGCATGTATACCCAGATCTGTTTATTTCATTGTGTGTAGTTTAGATTTCGTAACCATATTTTCTGACAATCTCTCCACCCCAATTCTCTTATACTCTCTGAATTCCGCATTCCATTCTACCGAGCAAATTGGCTGTATAACTCTCTTTCAGACTTTCTCCTAGTTGCGATGATCGTAACCCTAGGTCTGACCAGGGACTGGGACCTTAGGGTTACGACAAAACTTGTTTAAAAAAATGGGTACGACCTTTTTGGCCAACTCCTGAAGTACGTTTCCACTTAGTTTTCCACTTTCCAAAATCCAAACACAAAATCTGACTACATAGATCTGATCGGTACTTATCAATGAGTCATATAAAACCACTTTGAATATCGAAAGATCATTTTCTGCAGAAAAAATGACCAAAAACTTACCGAAGGTGTCGAGATTCCCTCCGTTTGCCGTCAGTCGGCCATTTTGAATAGTGCGCAGTGCCATCTCGACCAAATTACGTCATGCGCAATGCCGTTTTGGCTGTTCCACCTTTCAAACTCAAACTAACAGCCCTATGGAGGGTGTTCCCAGAATAACACGTGCGCTGTGATACCGTGTACACGCATATCGTATACAGTATGGAGGAGGTTTTTTTAAGTCCGCATTGTTTGCCCATGTCAAGCTGCCGCTGACAATTCAAATATTTCATCATGAACTGAAGGAAATTGCTAAGATTATCAAATGATTTCCTTTATGAATGGTCCCATAAACAGACAATGTTAGCAAGTCACAAACTTGGTGTCCACCCAATTCATGATCAAACAGAAATAAAAAGGTCATCCACCTCATCACAGATCGAGCAGTGGTCGGAATTATAACGCTGGACTGAAAAATATATCCGGTCATCAATTACACAAAAAATGATCATACCCGGTAGGACAGTGAGGACGTATTCCTAAAAATATCACCGGAATATTCCACTGCGCAAAACCCACAATTTCTTACTGCAAATCTGTAGTTCTGTACCGAGTCGGCCGCGGCTGTGAGCCACCGTCCGCCGTATACGGTAACGAATCCGGCCGCGATCCAAAAAGGTACCGACCGAGCGCAACATACACTTCAATTTCAAGCCCACGGCGAAATCTGTACCGAGCCGGCCGGCCGTGAGCTCCCGTCCGTAACGGTGGAACGAACCCGGCCGCGATCCAAAAAGGTAGGCCTTCTACCGAGCGCAATATTTACACTTCATTTCAAGCACACGGCACGATACGTGTAACGTACAGATTGAGACTTTCGCTGGTGTACGTACACAATGTTTGCTTTGAAACTGTGGCTGTTACGCACGCGGATACCAGGCCGTCTTTCTCAGAGGTGTAGACAATGTTTTTACGTTTTAATTTTTTAATGCAATCGTCGGTCGGTTTCGGAAGGATTTCACGATAATTTTTTTAGATTCAGACGTATTTATTATGAAAAGAGTGTTTCTACTTGGCCAATTGAACAAAATAACTGAGTGAAATTTAAGTAAGATTTATAAGCTGATCAGCCTACGATTTACGGTACTTTGGAAGGACGGTCGATCAGAATATTTTTATTTAGATTTCGCAACGATATAACGCATACATGTCGTGTATGTTACACCATTTCTTTCTCCTTGAATCGTATTTTCGCATGTATTGGTTGGATGTCGGCCTGTGTTGGATGTCGGAAAAAAAATCACGCCATATACGTTTTTCTTCACCTGTCATATCAGAAGAGTGGCGGAAAATAAACTTAATTCGGCAGTTTCGGCACACGGGCGCGGGTCTGGTCAATTCAATAACATGTGATTTATTTAACGGACACGATCACACACTGTATGCGATATGCCGTGTATAGCACTGTACAACGCACGTGATACGAGCCCTCCATAGGGCTGCGAGTTTGAGTTTCTCGTAACCCTAAGGTCCCAGTCCCCATGTCAGACCTAGGGTTACGATCATCGCAACTAGCACAAGACCGACCCTCCCTCAAGGTGAAGAAGAAATGAGAACCACACTAATAAAAAAGGGGCGCCCTTGGGTCTTTCTTTGCAACACATTATTTGACCTCTGCGACCTCAACTTCCGGTCAATCAGGAACTGGTTTAAAAGTGGTTAGAGATAGGATCATGATTCCTTCACAAAATATCAATGTTAGGGAGGGTCTTTCTTTTTTACACATCACTTGACCTCTGTGACTTCTACTTCCGGTCAAACAGGAAGTAGCTCGAGCTAGCACTATAATTCCTTTATCAATTGTCCGTATTAGGGACGGGCTTCCTTCCTTCCTTTCCTTCCATATTTCTTTTTAGAAACAATGTCGCATGGATACATACATTTATTTAAAAAGCATGTTGCGGAAAAGCAGTACTAGTTCTGTTGCAGATAGACATAGATCTCTAGTTTGTCCTTTTTTTTTTTTTTTGGCCCTTTTGGCCGCCCATAGTATCCCCAAAATAGGGAGCGCGCGTAATTGTAGTACTTTTATGTGTACATAATCATGACATATAATGCATGACGCGTGACGTGAGCGTCGAGAGCACCACCACTGCTTGCACTCGAGTACGAGTACGACTACGACTACGACCACAGCTTAGCCATAACGTTAGACCTGGAAAACAAGGTATTCCTATCCAGTTATTTGGGTCACCACACCAGTCGTAGGCCTACGTCGGAGGTCGCAGGTTTGAATCACTTCATTCAATTTTCACATTTCAGCGATTGCTAAGTTCGGTGTCATGCCAAAAGCCTTTTAAGGTGTCCTTTGCCAAATAGTCTTTCTGATTGTTTGTCAAAGTAGGCCTACCGTTAGTTGCGATGATCGTAACCCTAGGTCTTATATGGGGACTGGGACTAAAAAAATCGTAACTCTAACGTTAGGTCTGACATGGGGACTGCGACCTAAGGTCCCAGTCCCCATGTCAGACCTAGGGTTACGATCATCGCAACTAGCCTACCGTATATTGCAGGGAGCGGAAAGAATTCCACTGATGACCGTAATTTGTGCACAATTCTATGGAAGGGGTTCCTGAAGTTTAGTACACTCAGGCTAGGTTTAATAGGGCCTACACTCCGGTAGACTGGTACCCAGCTTCTACTTAGGCCTACCTAGAATTTAGGTGAGTAGAAGCTGGGTAGGCCTAGGGCCTACTACTACTAGTACTAGCTAACCCGAGTGTAGGCCTACTAAACATCAGGAACCCCCTATGGAACTAACAGAGGGCATTTTAATTGAGCAAAATGCATGCCGCTGTATTGGAAGTGTATCGTCCGGTCATGAGTTTCCGATGGACATTTTTTCGGTGACGTGACGAAATTTGATTCCCATTTACCGCGAGACCGTGCGTGATCGGCCTACGTTTACTTCGTGATCAGTATCCCTGAACTGAAGTGATGACTACACTCAGGGCTAACTCTGACATTCACTATGATTCAGGATGTTGAGAATAAAGTTTTCAGAACTTTGAGAAATTGTGAGTGATAGGGCCTTTTAAAGTAAAAACAAAAATAGGCAATTTTGGGTGTAGATTACTAATGCATTTTAAGGCTAATGTTCAAACGTTTAAAAAAGACACAATCTGTGGTCAAATATTCCAAACTAAACTGTCGTCTGCTCGAGCAACTTTCATTCTTGATCTTCCGATGTCAGACTGCAGGTCACGTGATCCCGTTGAGATCTGGGTTTTTATGGCATGCCAATCTAACAAAAGTGTTTAAGTTTTTCTCAAATCGAAGTGCAATAATTTAAGATTTTTGATGAACGATTTTAGGCTTCGTGGACATGCATGTATACAATGTGAGCAGCCGGTGAATGGGGCGCCGGCTCGCGCGGCTGCAGCTGCCTCGATTAACGTCACACATTTGGGAAGATTTATGTTAATGAAGGTCCCACTCAAGGGGCGTAGTAGTCTTGGTCCACGACTATGTTATTACCGTACTCGAACGTACGAACTGCTTATCCGCACTGACACGCACGTACGTACACACCCATTCGTTAAGGCCTTCTATAACATAGTCTTGGGAATCGTGTAGGCCTAAGGGCTGTGAGTTGCGCGTGCACCTCGTTAGTATAATGTATGTAGCGCGCTACTTCGTCACCATGGCACACTGTTGAATATGTATGATATATAAGAATGACGCTGGTCATAGATGGTCATTCCCCTTAGGCAAAACCTGAACTTCGAGGCCTGCGGTCAGCTCCCATGGCAACGCCCGGGTCAAACAATGCAGAGATCGCTGCATTCCCACGGCCGACCTGTGGGTATTGCTATGCATGCGGTGTACAGGTGTATGTACCATGCACGTTGTATACAGTGTGAATTATCAAAGAGCTACAAATTATGAACAGTGTAAATGTTTTTGTTTATAGGCCTACATGCCTACATGCAGTGTTTCCACAATCAAAATTACAATTTCCTCATTCCGAAACTCCAATTTCCTTATTATCCTCCCGATTTCCTTATTTTTTCTTAATCACCAAAAAATCTATTAAACATGTACTAGGCCTACTATAAATCCTTGATATTATGCTGAGGGTAATTAGTAGGAGGTCAGTAGAGAGCTGGGTGCTCAATTACCATATTAACACTGCCTTCCTGCACACAGTGCAAAAAAATAAAAAGTGCCCTCTGCAGCTTCAACTGATAACAGAGCCAGGAGAAAATAATGCTTGCAGGGCAAATGCTTTCAAGAAATGGTAATTCAATGTAATCAAACAACTGATGTTCGATATTTTTTAGATTTTGCTACTGATTTGGGAAAATAATGTATAATTTAGTCAGAATTTAATAATTTCCTTAGAATTTCTTAAGATTTGGGGGATTTCCTTAAAATTTCCTTAGTTTTTTTCATTTCCTTAAATATTCCTTCAAAAGCAAAAATTTCCTTAAAAGTGGAAGCGCTGCCTACATGCCTACATGTAACTTAAAATGGAGTGTTTCACTGTAGGCCTCAGGCTAAATAATACTTAAATACCACGTTTAAAACTCCTTGCTTCGTGTTTGTTTTTACCAAATGCAATGGAATTATAGTATTACAAGGTACAATAATTCAGCAACCGTGGATTTCTACATTATGTTGTAAATTAGCCACTGAAATACACAGTCATATATCTCCCCAACTTTCGCCCAGTCACATCATCAAAATTTTAACCAAAAGGCACGTATACAGTACCATACTATTGTGTAACTTCACGGGGTGCCTTGTTTGGGTGTATGCACGTGCGTGAGCAGAAAATGGGCAGCGCCCGACTTTAGATGCAACGCATGCGCAGTGTGTTTCCCCCCGATTTCGGGGGGAGATTTTACACGATTCCCAAGACTGTATTAGTGATAGTTCCGTGCGTACGTGTGTGCGGATTACCTGTACGTACACACGTATGGTCAGTGCGGTTCGAGTATCCACACCAATACAGTCTTGAACCAAGACTAGGGGCGTAGTAGCTTGGACAAACATTTTCAACATTTTTTTCCTCATATTTAATCCAGGAAATAATTAGCTCGAGACACAAAATATCATTGTCGATATAGTACTTTATTGTTTTAAGCAGGAATAATGCAATTTAAATCCCTTTAAGTTAATCAGCTTAGCAAAGTTTCAAGTTAAAAAGAGAATAATAAAATTATGGCACTTCGATTTGAGAAAGACTTTAACACTTTTTTTACATTGGCATGCCATAAAAACCCAGATTGCAACGGGGTCACGTGACCTGCCGTCTGACATTGCACAGTGTGCCCAGACAGCCCAAAATTGTCAAAAATTCATAACTCACTCAAAACTCAAGCTACAGATGTCAGTGACGGCTCATTTTGTTTGTTATTTTATCTACAATCCATTTCTGAACAAAAGAATTACCAAAATTCATTAAAGATGTTTTACAATTGAAAAAACAAAACAAATCCTGTTTTCCCCCATTAAGAGTGTAATGTAGCAATGTGCATTTTCCTCATAAACAAATATTTCTAATTTTATAATTTAACCCTAACCATCTACACCTACCACTCAAGTCAATAACTCCTTGCCACACGTCTCTATAGGGGAACTGGATCATAAACCACACATTACCATACAAACAACACAGTGGTGTATTGTGGTAGTCAGGGTACCAGACTTATCAAAGGGGAGGATGATAGACTTATCATGGCCGTGTACAGTCATATTTGATTATTTTGTATGAATTTGTGCATGTTGATACAGGGACATGTATGTAAACTGTATCTGTATGACCTGATAGGTAGCACATTTGGCTGAACCAAGTATTCTGAGAAAAATAGTCAGTAAAATGTGAGTGTCGTTCTTGGTAACAATTGTAAAATTCATAATATCATGAAGCATTTTCTAAGGGTAAGAGGTATCTATCATTCGACCTTAACATGTGTTCCCTAATTGCAGTTACACTAATTATAAGCAATTTAAATGAGTTAAATACCATTAAAATGGGTGAAAATGGCAGATTTTAAGGTTTTCGCCAATCTTCACCGGTGCCTCGTTTGGGGCCTACTGATGGCTATTATAGCTCTCAGCATTACGGGGGCCCCATAAAACCACCTCACATCAACTCATAATATACATGGCATCTCACCATATCAATATGAAGCACCCCCCGCCATGCCAAAAAAGTGCAGGTTATTTCAAAGTTGCCCTACCCCATCTGGTTAACTCCAAAAAGGGGGGCGTCATGGCCGTTCAGGCAGAAATTCTGTGAAAGTGAGATATTTGGGTCTAAATGGCCTGGCTGTTTCATTTTCTGAAATGGGAATGTATACTCAGAGTAACTGTGAAAACCATTTGAGGCTGTTTTTTATACTTTTGGAGCAGTGACCTTTTGAAAAAAGGGTAATTTTTCTATTTATGTCAATTATTCTCCAACATCAAAACCAAATGTTCCAAATATTGGAGGGTCATGTCCGGTTAGATAGTCACCATTCAAAAACGGTTACAGATATCTTGAAACGGTTTTCACCATGATAAACTTCGGCTTTCTGACTGTAAAACAATGTATAACACATCTAAAGGTTAAGATATGCCAAAATTAATTTTTGACAGCCCTGGGCACACTGTGCATTGGAAGAATGAAAGTTGCTCGAGCAGACGACAGTTTAGTTTGACCATAGATTGTGTCTTTTTTTAAGGTTTGAACATTAGCCTTAAAATGCATTAGTAATTTATACCCAAAATTACAAAGTTTTTTAACTTTTGAGTATCACTCACAACTGAAAACTTTATTCTCAACATCCTGAATGTCGGAGATGTGCCCTGGGTGTAGTCATCACTTCAGGCATACTGATCACAAAGTATCACGCACGGTCTCGCGGTAAACGGGAATCAAATTGCGTCACCGAAAACATATGTCCATCGGAAACTCATGACCGGACGATACATGAAAAGTGGTCTCTAACTTCAGCCAATGCATCCCCCAGTGTAGTGCACTGTCATATGGAGTGCCCAAAATGTCAAAATTTATTTGATTGTCAGGTTGGCGTTTAAATAATAAATTTTGTCAAAGGTCATAATATTAAAGCTTAATCTCCTAATATTTCAATAACCGACGACCAGATTTTCACTAAACTTGCAGGGTGGGTCTATTATAGGGTCAAAAAGAAGCGATCAAACTGAGGTTCATGGGGTAAAAGGTCATAGAGATTTTAGTGGGTAGAGCAGTGGTCGCGGAGCCCCTTAATTTGATTCCAAGTTGGTGTGCTAATGAGGGCTTTAAGCCACATGTGCACTGGTTGGTTGTTTTTACAGCATACACCTGTACATAAATTTATAAATGCTTCCAGTTCCATATGTCTATAGGCCTATCTATATTTGTTTTGAGGATACTGACTACAAAATATTTAATCATGGCTGATTTATTTTTTTTCACCAATATAGTGCTCTACTTGGGCAGCAAGAAGTTATGTCATGTAATCCGATATTATAACGGTGTGATTAAATTACCCAGAATAGTTTATTCCCCTGAAACCCAGTAGGTACGTACTTGTATGGTGCTATGCCTATATATTATTTATTTATTTATTTATTTACCATATCCAACAGCGACACAATCACCAATTACGGGAATGGTTATAATAATAATAATAATAATCTTATATAGCGCCCGATCCATCAAAGATGTTTAGGGCGCTTTACATTAAGACCGACCGTCAACCCCAAAAATAAGTTTTATTATTAATAAAAACAACATTATGAACCTTGAATAATGATAGGCCTATTTTAGATTTTTCTAAGATAGGGGATAGACTTAGATTAGAAATCTCCTCCCCAAAAATGTTAAATGGTAATAACTGTAGTTACAACTCAAAGTACTTTGGTACATGGAATATTATTTATTATGACCTTATTATTAAGGGCTAAACAAAAAAAATGATGAAACCTGACAATCAAATTTTGACACTTTTGGCCCTCCATATGACAGTGCACTACACTGGAGGATGCATTGGCTGAAGTTAGAGACCACTTTGTATACATACATAATTTAGGCACCTAAAACCAAGGATTACCCGGGACCCTACCCGGTGTGGCGGTCGAGGTCTCAGCTGTCTCCCCTGACGTAGGGGGACAGTTAAGTACGACACGTACACGGTCTCGTTGGTCTTCCGCGCCGAGATGTTAACATGACTAACTCGCATGGTATGTACCGTGCCTCATACATGTATAGCGAGAGCTTAGGGGCCGTCCATAAAGTACGTACGCACGAAATGCCGACTTTTTTTATCCCCCCCCCCTCCCCCTCTGTACGCAAGGCGTACGCAATGGTCCCAACCCCCCCCCCCCCCCCCCCCTCCCCCTGTACGCATACGCATTTCACATTAGGTTTTTCACTTCTCGTGGTAACTTGCTTTAGCATCATTAATATGTCACAATAATCCGGGCCGGTACCGTTATTGGGACGTCACTTTCAAATTTTGAAATGAATGACTAAAGGGTAACAGGTTTTTATACATTTACAGATGTATTTTACTATTTTTTATCATACTGAATAAGAAAAAAAGGGGAAAAAAAAAAAAATCCTGGTGCTTTTTCTCGTTTGTTTCCCTCTCTTTTTGCGCAAAATGATTATGCAAATTTTTCGTTTGCGTACGGTACGCATTGGCCTGAACCCCCCCTTCCTCCCTGTACGCATGGCGTACACATCGGTAACAACCCCCCCTCCCCCCTCCCCCCTCCGTGCGTACGTACTTTATGGACGGCCCCTTATCGCGCTAATCCTGGGTTTAATATAGACCCAGTAACTGGAACTCTGAACTCCCTTTTTTTTATTTTTGAAAAAAAAATAGAAAAAGGGAGTTCAGCGCCCCAGTTACTGGGTCTACCGTCAACTCCCCCAAAAAACTAGACATTTAAGTGTTCGTGGACGAACACGGAGCTGTTCTGACTTATTTGATCAGCTTTATGGTCATTTTCAAAGCAGCATGCCTATCTAGAGGATCTAACAAAACTAATATAAAAGAATCATTGCCGTAGCATTTGCCGTTATCGAGATAATTATGCTGCAAACAAAACAATAAGCCTTTTTGTGGACGTCATGATTAAGTCACGGTCAATTTCATGGCAGCAGCATTATGAAATTGATTATTAACAAAGCTTGTGCAAAAAGAATCATTACCATATAGCATTTGCCGTTCTTGAGATAAGCTGCAAACAAAAAATCAGCCTTTTCTATGACGTCATGATGACGTCACGGTCAATTTCATGGCGGCATACTCATGATGTAACAAAGATTTTACAAAAAGAATCATTACCAAAGCATTTGTTGTTATCGAGATATGCTGCAAACAAAATCAGCCTTTCTGATATGACGTCATGTTCATTTTCGTAGCAGCATGCAAAACTGCAAGAAAATATGTAACAAAGCTTTTACAAAAGAATCATTACGATAGAATGTCAGCCTTTTTGATGACGTCATGATGACGCCACACATATATATCAAACTTTTCATGAACTGACTATAATTTATTAATCCCCATTGTTAATCCCCATCTCCCCAGTCCCTTTCTTCCCACCCCTTTGTAGTCTGTTACTTTGATCTTGCCTACGGGTCATTCCATGTCAAACCAACACACCTTTTTACCTTAGGTTCTTCGATTTCTATAAAAATTGGTATGCAAGTAGGTATCAATAAGTTATGAATGTATGCCAATTTTTAGTGGAATCCCTCCACCCATGTGGCCAGTACGCATGCGCCAAAAATACAGACATTTTCATGTTCTGACACTACCTTAACACATGATTAAACTATAACTCGGTCATATTCCCACAAAAGTTTGCAAGGTTGGTATCAAAATGACCGGAATTAGATGCTCTAAGTGATGCCACCACAAAATTGGAGAAAAGATAAAAGTGGATACCCATGACCTTTGACATACGAACTTTGACCTTTGACCTAGATTTAAAAAAATATATCATTTCGAAATTTCACGAAACAACGTTTGCTTGATAGAACAGGTCTTTCTCTACAAGATTCCATTGAAATTTCGCTGGGCACTTGAAAATTGACGATTTTATGGCATTTTTTTCTGATAAATGCATGCGTAGTTGTGTCCCTTTAACAACAATAGGCAACACAACTTTCTCTGCGGTTTCCTTTAATGCAATTTTAATGTTCCCAATTGATGTCTCATTCTCCTTTATCCTGCAGTACCTCAGTGACTGTATAAAACACTCACAGTCACATCTTTGTTCTGCAATGAGGGCCTTAATAGTGCACGCACAGTTGTTTCCCCTTTACCTGACCCCTCTGTGTCTGACTTAGCCCCCTCGTTGTCAAAGATTATATAGCGCTACGCGCAAGATGGAGAACTGAAACGCATAAATCGCCATGGGCGCCATTCTGGAGTGAGGGCGGGCGTTCCACGCATGCTCTACGTACAGAGTTTCCATTGCATGATATGAGCGATGTGTGCGGTACTTGCAAAAGTAGGTCCAGAAAACCACAAAAAATCGCCGTTGTCATATTCAGCTGCTTCACATCAATGTCAAATATTTATTATAAACAATAAGTTTCAATCGAATTCGGGCCAAAATATTACCTAACACTCGATCCCCTTTTCTTTGATAAATCTCCCAGCCCCCATATGTCCCGTGTACAAACTACTCGCTACTTTGCACACCAGAATGGCGGATCGCGACCTCCATACAGATTACCACGCGCCCTATGGTCAGTTATCCATCTTGCGCATAGCGCTATATCTCTTTCATCCTGATCCCCTCATCCATTCATTTGTGTTTCTATTCACTTGCATGTTCTTGTCCTTGATCGTCAATTTGCCTTTGAGAAAGATCATGTTAGAATCGAAACGCGTCAGGCACTCCCAACTCTTAAGTAATTTATTAATCAAAAGAAACAGGTACATGTATATGAAACTGGGGTCATGAAAGTAAGCCTGATGATAACACAACCTCCACACGTAAAATGGACTTAAAAGTACTTTCAACATCCTACTATACATGTCTGTATGCCCATGTATTAACACACCTATAATTTACCATGGCAACAGTGCCTGGTCATGTACTTGCTGGCCTACTTACTAGCTCTTACATAGCAGCACATTCCTGAGACTCTAACCACCCTCGTTGGGCGGTTTTGGGGCACATTTTGGCACCAAAGCTTGCCTCTACCATGGTCCATGATTAACCATTTCGTCAGCTCAGCGTAAACTCGCAAACATTTGCGTCAACTCGAAAACATTACATAAACTCGAAAACATTGCATCAACTTGCAAACATTACATACGCTCGAAGACACTGCGTCAACTTCCAAATATTACATAAACTTGCAAACATTGCATCAATTTGCAAACATTGCATCAACTTGCAAACATATTGCGCATTGCATAAACTTGAGAACATTGTGCCAACTCTCAAACATTACGTCAACTCAAAAACATTACGTCTACTCGCAAACATTGTGTCAACTCTAAAACTTTGTGTCAACTCGCAAGCATTACGTCAACTAAAAAACATTGCGTCAACTCGCAAACGTTACGTCAACTCAAAAACATTGTGTCAATGACGTGTCAACTCGCAAACATTGCATCAACTCAAAAACATTGCGCCAACTCGCAAACATTACGTCAACTCGCAAACATTGCGTCAACTCGCAAACATTGCGTCAACCAGAAACATTGCGCCAACTCGCAAACATTACGTCAACTCGCAAACATTGCGTCAACTCTAAAACTTTGTGTCAACTCGCAAGCATTACGTCAACTAAAAAACATTGCGTCAACTCGCAAACGTTACGTCAACTCAAAAACATTGGCTGCGTTCGAGCGAGCTACTCGTGTTAACACGAGTATACTCCTGAGCGCTCGAACGGCCGGAGTACGACACTCGGATCAGCGAGAGTATACTCTCCAGATATGGGGAGTATACTCCTGCACCGGAGAGTATTGCGCGCGCATCACACTCATGTTACCGGGAGTAACCGCTCGAACGCAGCCGTAGTGTCAATGACGTGTCAACTCGCAAACATTACGTCAACTCGCAAACATTGCGTCAACTCAAAAACATTGCGTCAACCAGAAAAAAATTGTGTCAAGTCGCAAACATTGCATCAATGCAAAAGCATTGCGTCAACTCTCAAAATATTGCGTCACTTGTGTCAACTCGAAAACATTGCCTCAGACCTTTCTGAAGACCCCTTTGTTCAGCATGCACTGATGACCGCTTGCTGCCAGCTATATTATCGCTATGGGATGTACGGCAGCGATGACCACAGCTAAACACTGTCGATTTGGAGATCAGATATCTACATGTATTGCAAATACGGAAGATGAAAGAGACGTCATTGAAATCATGGAGTTGCAGGGGACGGCCCCACAGGTGACGGCCCAGGCCCCGCAAGAGGCCCCGAGGGTGACGATTAAAAATCCGAAGAAAGTCGCTGCTTGGCAAAAGGGTGCGGCTGTCAGAAAAGGAAAACAAGAAGCGCTACTTAAACAGCTTCAAAATGTCAAAGAGGTTCTCCGGCCATCTGCTGAAACCGCTGCCGAAACTGCTAAAAAAACCCTCCAGCTGAGCCTTTGAATTTGCAGAGCGCATGGATAGTGTATGCAGTCCTCGCTGTTGGAGCCGCGCTATATGCTCAGATCCAAAATAGAGGCTCCCCTGCTAAAATCGAGGCAAGAAAAGTACTACTGTACATGTATTAGACGAACAGCCTGACCCCTTCTATGTAGTCATGTCTACTCCCAGTACAGATGGCATACAGCTTGCCAATTTGGCATACCACTCGCAATTGGATATGACGCACTTGGCAAAAAAATCCTGAAAGGTACTACCGGTATGCCGAAATTGGACTTTGTGCCGTATGATATAGGCATGGTCATTCTAGATGTGGGCTTGGCCATGGCCACCAAGGATATGGCAGAATATACTCCCCGCTGACATATTGAAGTAATACCCTTCCTTCTGTAAACCGACAATATGGCCTCTATAGCGATGCTTGTAGGCGGAGCATTGGTGAATGTGCTCGCTTTCTCAGTGTCAAACTTTCTCTTTTCGATGTTACACAGTTCAGGTGCCGATGAGGAGGGCAAACGTCATGATGAAGCCTTGGAACAACCTCAAGCTGCGCATGCCGAATGGTCGCGCAAGTGGGCTGAACGTCTTGACTTGATCAATAATGAGCAGGGACACAGCGTGCAAACTTTCTGTGATGTCGATGAGGCCATCCGTCAGTACAATGTTATCACCACTGGCAGAGCGCTTGAACAAGAGCCAGAACCCAAGCTTTCAGATTTGGAGCCACTTCGCTCGCAGCCTATATGCTTACCAAGTGACAACCGAATTAAAAAAAAAACCTTTTTTTTTCTGAGCCCAGCCTGTTGGAGACCGGTTGGGTTGCTTTAATATTTCGCAAGCCATGACCGCCAATCCGACGGTCTGCTCAACTGACAGCAAGGCTGTCTCGCATCTACTATAGCCCCGAGGCTATTGGAAGGGACTAGCGACAATTTAAAACCTCTCATCTGCAGCTAAGATCTCTGAAGAGGCTGCTCGGGCTTGGCTAAAAAAAGCAGGCAATTTGGCAGATCTACCTCCCAGCTCCGAGGCACGTTCCAAGACAAACAATTTGATGTCAGCGTGCCAAACGAGGTTCACCAGGCTGACCTGCTCTTTCTCCCCTGTGACCGCCCCCAAGACATACAAGTACGCACTCACCATCGTTGACGTTGCCTCGCGCCACAAGGAAGCTGAACCTTTTGCAACAAAAGAGGCTCAAGAGGTTACCGATCCAGTGTGGTCACTGGATGTGTACCGGCTCAGACGCTTGGTTTACCAAGCCTCGTGAGCCTGTGCTATACTATTTGTTGGATGGAACTGCTTGTGGTGCCTCCTGATACCCAACTACCGCCGGATGGGGTTCTAAGGCGCTAGTGGTTCATCTCGCATCTTTGTGTCCGATCTACTTTTCTTGTTCCAGCGCTTGCAAGCTGTGAGCGAGATACCTTGTTCAGTAGGCCTGGGCGATTAGTGCTTTTCACTAATCGATTAATCGCGGAGGAAATAATCGCGATTAATCGGTTAATCGCGATTACCCGGAAGTGACTATACAAGCAGCATGTACCTTGTTTTCATCATAGCGGCACTGCAGTAAACTGCACTAGCGTAATGCATTGATTCGTCTCACAAGTTTCAACAGCGATCAGTTCCGATTTCCGAGGCATTGTGCAATGCTATTTTTGTTCTGATAAGGTATAATGCATAATATCGTCCATAATTATTGGTATTCCTTCAGTAAAGTAGGGTAATTTCGCGAACTTGAGTGTTGGCCGACAAGGCATGCAGTTACTGTCTCACGTACGTACACACAGACGTAGTCCCATACATGCAAGTACAAGTCAACGATAGTAGGCTGAACAGTGAACACGATTATTATACAGTTCACGATTACTGAACAGTGAACACGATTATTACACAGTTCACGATTACTAAACACATCGCGATTATTTACATTTCACGATTACTCCACATGTTCACTTCACGATTATCATACGATACGATACAGTAGTCCAGTACAGTAATCGTATAATCGAGCAGCGTCTGTACTCGAGTAGTTGAATGCCATCACGCCATGCGCCAAGCTGGCCGGCCATGGTAGCCGAATCCATTGTAAACACGTGGGCCTAAGAAGTTGAGAACAACTTCGTTGTCAGTGTCAGCTGTCAGGCTTGAATAAAAATTCACCCCGACATGTTTAAACTGTATGTATCCAATAACTCATGTGTGCGACAGGTCCCGACAACCTTTCGTTTTATTACTAAGTGAGATAAATAGTATTTATTGGAAATGCAACATAACTAAATGTACCTCAATAAACAGCGAAATGGTATAGCCCTCAATCATGCCTCATCCACGTTGACCATATAAGGCAGTATTATTAGAAGGGCTACTGGCCAATTGCAGTGTAATCTCAAAATGTTGTCATGGTGCTGTCACAATTGGGCGGGCATCCGATGCACGTGCAGCAGCAGACTTGATATCAAGTTGGAAATTTTATCGCTACACCAGGGGTACTGTGTGCGTGTTCACATTACACTGTGTACGTCCTGCATAATGTCCAACATGCGGGGACGCGACCGCGGTACATATACACCCTCGACCCCTATTGAATCAAGATTACGTTGCCTCACTATACGAACGATGCATGATATTGACGGACGGATGGACAAAACAGGAATGTCTAACGACTTGTCATCAAGTCTATGCAGCTGCTCCATGCAACACACACGGCATGGCTATTGATCGACTGAGAATAGTAGTAACTCGTGGAATTAATCGCAACTCGAAGGCACTAATCGCGCTGGCACGATTAATCGAGTAGTTCAGAATTTACTAATCGAGTAATCGACACAGGAATGTAATCGCGATTAATTGAGTTAATCGCCCAGGCCTATTGTTCAGACTGCACAGAGCAGCTCCTATTTTTTGTGCAGAGGGGCCCGTAGAGGGGTCAAATCCCCAATAAAAACGCTCCTGCTGCTATTTTGTCATAGAGGGGTCAAATCCCTGAATCAAACGCTCCCACAAAAGTCTGATTACACTCCCGCCAGCAGTGCCAACCACGCCCGTGTGTTGCAGTAGAAGCACAAGAGTGTCAGAGGGGCCTTTTTCATAGAGATGTCAAATCCCCAAATAGACACTCTCACAAAAGTCTGTTCACCCTATTTTTCCATAGAGGGGTAAAATCCTCAATCAAACGCTCCCACAAAAGTCTAATCATACTCCCTGCTGCTGCTCTACCCACTGAAATCTCTATGACCATTGACCTCATGAACCTCAGTTTGAAACGTTTCTTTCTGACCCTATACATGTAATAGACACACCCTGCAAGTTTAGTGAAAATCCAGTCATAATCGGTTATTGAAATATTAGGAGATTATAAAGCTTGACCTTTGACAACATTTAAACCCGAACCTGACAATCAAATTTTGACATTTTTGGCCCTCCATATGATAGTGTGCTACACTGGGGGATGCGTTGGCTGAAGTTAGAGACCACTTTTCATGTACATAATTTAGGCCCCTAACATCCAGGATTAGTAGATTGAGCATTCTCTGGCGAATATTTGTCAAGTTATATAAGGGTCTACAGGTCCAATTTCAGGCAAACAGCACTTCGTCCTTCATCCTATAATGTTTATGTCTACCCACTGTTCCATCTGAAAGGATCCTGATGGCTCTTACCACTTTTTAAATGACAAACTACTTCCTGTTAGGCTGGAGGTCACAACGGTCAAGCACTGTGTCACACAAAAAAATCCTTGCCTAACATTGACATTTGGCAAAAGATCCATATTCCTAGCTCTTAACACTTTTAAATGAGGAGCTTCTTACTGTTTGACCTGAAGTAGAGGTCACAGAGGTCAAGCAATGTGTCACAAAGAAAAATCTTGCCTAACATTGATATTTGGTGAAAGAATCGGGATCAAACCTCTTACCACTTTTAAATGAGAAACTGCTTCCTGTTTGACTGGAAGTAGAGGTCAACAAACCAAGCAATGTGTCAAAAGAATCAACTTGATCTATCAAACAGAATGTTAGTGTGAAGAAATCAACAGAAAATCAACTATTTTGTGTTGATTTTTAAAGATTTTTATTTTTAAATTCAAATGATGTCATGATAATGTCATTGCAATTTATCAATATAACACTTCCAAACTTAGTTACATACCATATTTTCAACCCAATCGGACGTAGAGTTTGTTCATAGTTGACATGTGAAGTTTGTCCCTTTATAAGGCATTGTCACACGCATGATGACATCATGATGATGTAAATGTTCGCTACTTTGTCTGGACCAAGTATGGTAAAGATTGACAGTTTAAAAGTGGGGTCTAAAAAAAACCCTGTGTTGAGGCTATCATGTTTACCACCGAGACAATCTAATGAAGCACATTCAATCACCTTGCAGTGACTGCCATCTGGTACTAATTTGAGTCTCTTGTAATTACATCAGCACTGCTGAAGCATGCAATTAGTAATGATAGCTTATTAAGGTATACATGTACATGTTAACAAAATTACCAAGTCTGTCATGTAGAAATTCCTATCTTCAAGGACCTATCTTCCTGATAACTTAATACATTTTGGTACAGTGAGTAATCCAGTATTTAAGGACCTGAGTGATCTTGAAGGATTGTACTGATGTATTATTAGGATAGATATTCAGGGGCAGAACGAAAACAGTGAAAAGCAAGCAACAATAGGTCAATAATAGTTCAATAATAGTGCATGTCGTTGACGTTGTCAACAAATAAATTGATAATAATAGTGCAAATGTTATGCGACACTGACCAGGTAGTCAATTATTAAAGTGACTTCAACACTGGAGTGATATGGTCACATCTATGGTTAAGACCGTATCTCACTAATGGAGACGTCGCTGTGGCGTCTCCAATTTATCAGTCGCTGCATTCGCGGAGACGTCTCCAACATTAAAATGGCTTATGCTCACACCAAGGACACGTCTCCGTGTCATCTCCAGACCAGGTGACAAGCACTTTGCCCGACAGTTGTGGAAATGTTGCTGCAAAGTCTTCAAGTACAACCAATTTTTTTCTGTTGCAGAACAAGTCAACTGAGTATTTATGGATAAAACGCACATTACCAAGGAAATTACCAAGAAAAAAGCTAAAATTTAAAAGTTCTTATACTTTTGTACTGAGCAGGTGTACGAATAAGCTGAGATTCTGAGGTAAAATCTGAACAAAAAAATCCTGAAATCTGATTTAAATCTGAAGTCTCACATCCCTGACATTTGCAACTTGGCATGACATTGACATAGTAGGGTCAAATGTAACGCTGAGATTTCCACACAAGCTTGACAAAGGAATAACTGAATCATCGATTTTGAAAAATGAAATATTTACTTCTCCACAAGAAAAGAAATATGTCCCTTGAGCCTAGATGAGCTGAAATTGAAGTTCTTTCATCATCCTATATTATTTATCATATAACAAGATGGCTCTCCTCCAGTGATGTAAAGTGACAGATATTGAGCACCATAATGAAATACTTATCATAGTGAACCTTCATACTTGGTCAGGACATTTATAGTTAAAACAATGTATTTACTGTATTTTATTATTATTTTCTTTTTTAATTTACAGGGAAAACTGGTAAAGTTCACCTTTATAATGGCCAAATCAGACTCCCAGTCATTTCGTCACGAGGACTTGAATGCATTGCATTTTCTTCCAGAAGTACTGAGGGTCCTCCTTGAACCTACCAAGAAGATACTTGATGACACTTATGTAGAGAAGCTTCTTTCCTGGTTGACTCAACTTGCTGCAATGCCAGGTACATTAAAAAAGAAAGTTAATTTAATATGATGTTGCGATTATGAACAACATCTCTTTGAACCAAAAATTGCAGTGCAAACAAAACGTGTTGGTTCACCTTCTTGTTCCTCCACTGATGTCTTTCACAAACATGATGTGTGGAGGTGTGTATTTAGATTGTAATCAATAACAGGGTTCATTTATATAAGAATTAAGAAAGATCTCATTTATCAAATTAACAAAATTTAATTGGTTCTAATGACTTTGAACATGCCTGGGGAGCTGGGGCCTTATTCACAAAGCACCCGTAAAATATTGCTTTGCGGGGACCCGTAAGTGAAAGTTACGGGTGCGTAAGATGTTTGTTAAGTGGTATTCACGAAACACCCCTAGAGATCCCTTAGCGGACCCGCATTCTGCGGGAACCCGCAAGTGAAAGAGCGGCGATATTTAAGTGTGACCAAAGTATTGTAATTATTCAATAGAATGACATGATGTACTGTGCATAGCGTACATGTACATGTACTGAGATTCATGCCGACTGACAATTATAATTATTCATGGGTGTCGATCGGGGAGGGGGGGCGTAGGCGGGCGGTGAGCGGGGGGTGGTATATCCCCCCCAAAAAAATATTTGAGGTTGGGTGATGGCGTATATTATCATGCCCTCAATAGTTCGAGGTTGAATGTCAATTATTACCGACAAATTATCTGAAATAATGAAAAATAAAGCATGCTTGGAATCAAGAAAGACAAATATTACCCTTTTACTATATGTTTAATTCTCTTAAGCCCAACCCTCTCCCCACGCCCAAGAAGAATGGGAAGACCTCGAGGGCCTTGCCAAAAAAAATCAATAAGGAGAAGCTCCATTATTAAGCAATTATTTATTGCGTACGAACGATGATGGAAGCACGTCGGGACAACTAACCCAAACTTAAAATCGGATCGTTAGATAGATGGGTGCTCGCATCTCTATATGTGGGGTTAGGGTATTCGGTATGATGGGGTCGTTTTCGCCGGGCCCCCACCTTCACCTCAATTCCCCAAGTCTTCTTTCCTTGACAAGGAGTCACATACGATGCCTACCAAGGTATATTTGCCTTTCATTTGGACCCTGGAGACAATCCACGGAAGTTGCGGGATCATTGCGGGAACGTCTGGGGGTCCCGCAAATTTCCGGGTGGTTTACGGGCACACGCAGATTTAAGGGTGTTTCGTGAATAACGTGCAAGTGCTTGTGGGACGGTTGCGGGGAAGTTGCGTGCCCGTAAATCGTTGCGGGTGCTTTGTGAATAAGGCCCCTGGCCACCACCCTAACTGGGACGATGTACAGTGTATTGAATAACATTAGGCCATAAAAAAAAATTGTTGTATTGGAGTAACGGAGGTTTGGAAAATAGGGTAGGGCGGGCGGATTTTTATTTTTTTTATTTTTTATTTTTTCCTGTATTAAATGCTTTTTTTCCTGTATATCACAGTATTTGACGAGTCAAATAAAAACAAGAAATGACATAACAACTTTAACCAGTCTGGTTTCCATCTTTTGCTCCATTTAAGCTTTTAATCTGCATACAAATTTGCGATTTTTTTATTTTATTTTTTTCCCCGATTTTTATTTATTAATTTTTTATTAATTTTTTTTTGGTTTAAAATGTTTACGGTCGGGGCATATTTTTGGGTCGGGCGGGTAACGCCAATACAACAATTTTTTTTTTATGGCCTTAGTACCACACGCATCAAGGAGGCCATCCACATCCGCCTTCATGACAACATCAACCAGCCTCGACATCCCTGGATTTTGGCTTCCCACACAGGCCGCCGCGCTGCATTCATTGTGCGGAATATTAATCTTTCCCACATTTGCCCCAAGAGGGCGGGCTTTCCGCGCATGCTTGACAAAAATGAATATTCATGAGGCAGGGTAGATTACTTTTATGAATGAATATATCTGGGCCCTTTTCCAAATCCCCAGCTCCGGCTTCGCGAGGCTTCGACTTAAGCGCGGCTTCAGTTCGAAGTCCCAGTGCTTGCGTGGCCACGCGTTTGGATACCATCCGACATTAAATGTGTCACGTGCTCAGGAGCGCCACGCAGTTGCATGACGTTTGTTTAAATTCAGCTGATTTTGTGTTGAAAACATGGGATTAGTGTAAGGCCTAAATAAGTTACATGTATGTTACATGGAGATTCATTTCTTCCTCCATTTGTTATGATAATGGTACAAATTAATTAGCCTAATTGTATTAGCCTCCACGCACAATCTAAAAACCGTTGGCATGGGAATTTGTATATTATTTTACACTAAACTCGTTGCAGTTGCTCAACTTTCCCCAAAACATCCTGCTGTAGTTTTCATAATTTCACTAGTTTCAGTATTTAAATTGCGCGGCAGATACAGACGAAACAATTAACAGACAACAATAAAAAGTGTCAAAGTTCACTTTTTTATTACTGTCACGTAACTTTGTACTACATGTAAATGATTCAAAATGTGACATCACGAAGCTCCACGAGGTCACCTCATCGGTAGACTTCATCAGGCTTCGTTTTTCGGCGAATTCTTAAGCCCAGCAATGAAGCCCAAGCCGGAGTCCGAATTTGGTTTGCGGCTCCAATATGACACCCAAAGCTTGGAGCCGGAGCCCAAGCCGAGATTTGAAAAAGGGCCCCAGCATCGGTTGCGTAGTACATCTGGGAGATTGGTACTGGAAACAACGATACTCCGGCAACTTCGTCAACAAAAATCACGGCGATTGGTCGTACAAAACTCCTTAAATGGTATTTAGCATTATTATGTTCACTGCTGTCATAACACCACAAAAGACAAAATGGTTTGGCCAATAACTTCGAAAATCCTTCAATAAGCAGTGAAATTAAACTTGTACGTAATACTGTAACTCATATCCTTCCGCTTTATACCGAGATTATAATGCTTCTTGCCCGCCCTTAAAGCTGGGCTCCAACGATTTTGAAAAATAAGATGTTCACCTAAAATTGTGTTCACCTAGCTCCAATTAAGGTAAACATATCATTAACCCTCACTATTGAAGTTTCTTGATGTGAATTTTAAGTCACTTTTTACCGTTCCCCTTTCGCCAAGAATAAGCAATTTTCTCTCAAATTTGTCAGTTTTTTGTTCATTTACATATCATGAATATTCATGTTTTCCTCAAGTTGATGACGTAGAAGAGAGAATTCACTTTCCTTATGAATATTTATATACAGTGTGTTGCGTATTTAATACCCACACGCAATACTCATTCATACACTCCAATCATTTCGAAAGTAAAATGGTTGAAAATGATACATATAGCAACCGTCCTTGGGAGGAAAACAGCATCGATGAAGAATCAATGTACCCATAGGATAGTAATGATCATTCAGGCAGTGATTCAGACAGTTTTAGCATACAGGAACTGCATGTACACAAAACTCATTGGAAATCCCATACAACTCCCGCACACCGAGGGGGTTCGTTCGTGGACCGCGACCGTATCCCCTCGACTACGTCACACATTGACATAAATTTAAATAGCCCACCCATGGCCAGTTTGGGAAAATAGTCCCAAGAATTTACAATTATTATCAAATTTTATTTCCAATATTACTTAATAATGAAAAAGAACAGCCCCATTGTATATTATGAGAAGGTTCTTTTATGTCTTATAAACGAGGATTTGTATTTGTTTATTTTTTTTACAAATCGTTATTCTCCATCTTTAAGGTGATATAGTCCTCCGAAAAATGGTCCTCCATGCATTGTTGTGTGCTTAAATGATGACATCATCAATAGCGCTCCGCACTAATGACGTCACAAAATCCCCGGCTGTCAGACAAACATTGTCTCACACGCGTAGTGTACATGGACGCGCACACCCACACACGTGCGTGGTTGCAATGTTTGTCAGAGATCCGGTGCTATTTATAGCGTAAGTGCGGAGCGCTATTGTAGACCTTCAAAAAAGGCGTATTTTAACACATTTCTCTTGGTTTTCGAAGCTTAAAATAAATTTAGAAGTAAGAATGATGATGTTTGAAAGTAGTTCCGATGGACCTAGCGATATATTACTCTGCCATCATCGACAAAACAACGTTTGCATACGTCGGCTATATATAGCGTGTAATGTGGCTTTTTTTTGTTTACTCAGAGCGGCGAAAACTTGGAAAAAATCTTCTTTTTCGGTAATTGGGCTCAATAAGCAAGAATATTTACATCGGAAACGAAAGTTGATATCTTATCATTTATAGAAAGTATTCGTATGAGCAAGGAACTGGTGGCCCTCTGTTGGAAATAAGTGAATTTCTAGGTGATATTTTGCTGCATTGTGAAAGGATTTGTTGTTGGGTTTTAAAAATGGCAGATCCCGCGTAGTTGACTGTGCAAAGTAGTCTCCACAAAATAGTTGGAGTTATATTTCGTGTTGATTCTAATATTACAATTAGTTATTCATTGGTGAAAAACAAAGAAGGGAACTTGAAGGAAAATGTATTTAAGGAAAGATTTCACTTCAGTATCTGTGCTTGTTTACAAATGATTTTTATTTATTTATTTGACACTTCAAAGGCATTGATATGCAAGTGTGGTATCAAAATGACAAGAATTAGATGCTCTAAGTGATGCCACCCTAAAAATAGAGTAAAAGTGGATACCCATGACCTTTGACACACGAACTTTGACCTTTGACCTAGATTTAAAAAAAAGTATCATTCCGAAATTTCGCGAAACAACGTTTGCTTGATAGAACAGGTCTTTCTCTAGAAGATTCCATTGAAATTTCGCTGCGCACTTGAATAGTGACGATTTTATGGCATTTTTTCCGATTAATGCATGCAAAGTTTTGTCCCCTCAGGCCACACAACTTTCTCTGTGCGGTTCCCTTTAATGTAATTTAAATTTTCCCAATTTATGACTCATTGTCCTTTATCCTGCAGTACCTCAGAGACTGTATAAAACACTCCCAGTTACACCTTTGTTCTGTATTAAGGACCTTTGGATCTAGTATTTGACTCCAATGGAATAAGTTTCTCCATTACTGTATTTGTTGGACAGGGTTCGGATAGATAGCATGCAATTGCTCGGTGTCCTGAATAGTCTTTGCTGCAGATAACTGAACCTGAATGAATTCAGTACAATGAAGGGATTATGTGAATGTTGTCTTTTCAAGATGTCCTCACAGGGCCTCTGAAGACTTGCTTCTGCAGCTATGTTCCAGTTGCAACGACCCATCACATTGGCCCTAATAAATACGTATTTCATGAAAATTAGATTATCTATTGCTTGAATTATTTGCACAGGCACTACAGCTGAACAAGAAAATTTGCATATTAGTTTTGTCCAATATAATGTCACATTGTTATGTACAGTATTTTGAACTGGTTATGGTTATGGATGCATGACTCTTGATGCATGTCACTCGAATAACGTCCACAAACCCTTCAACACTTACCATGCTTACCCTATTCCACACTTAAACTCGGCAAAGGCCAGGGAATTCTGCAACGTATTTTTATTTTCAGGACAAATCATCTGCCCACTACCAGAACAGGAAGAACTGGGGCTAAGTGGATTTTTTTTGCCACGGCTCATGGTACAGGGTCATGTGCAGGCGCGGTTCTAGGGGGGGGGGCTAGGGGGGCCCAAAATTGTGTCTACCCCCCCAAAAAAAAATGCAAGTAAAAAAAATTATTGAAAATACTGGGTTTTTTCAATTATTAAGCGCCAATTACATAAAAAACACGTTGTGTGGGCTATAATGTGCATGTTTTTCGACCCCTAATAAGACATAGCAGAAGCGAGTAAATTAGAAGAACCCAAAATATTGGGTCTTCTAGCCCCCCAAAAATAATGGCTCTTCTAGCCCCCCAAAAAGATTTTGGCTCTAGAACCGCGCCTGGTCATGTGATCAGCTAGGTGACACCATGAAGCACCTTGCTGCCAAAGCAAGTCTTCACAGGCCCTATGAGGATCACTATTGAAAAGAAAATTTCAAGGAATCATTTCAGTGTGCTGAATTCCATCCGGTTCAGTTTTCATGGCACTGAACAATTGAATGCGTTTAAACTATCATGGTCTTCATGGAGGTCAACATACATCGACCATTAATATACTTGTACGCAGGTTGTCGTCCCATTATTGTTTATACTGAAGATCCAACAATAATGGTTCTGGGCCAACATCTTGTTCATTGCTTTATTTTTAAGACAAAATAATCAAAAAAAATTCTTTTTTCATTTTCCAATTACAATATAAGCATGGAATTTTAGTATTTCAACTTATTATTTCCCTATGGTTACAAAGCTTATAAACCAAATCCAACATTCTCCACTGCAATATTATGGATCTTGCTCGTTGGCGGCTGATGTTATTTGTTAGTTGTCATGAGTCAGTTAGTATGATCCATTCCATGATTTGTATCTGAAGTTATTCTGAACCCTGCTGGAACAAAAACACAACATGGAGAAACATATTCCATTGGAGTCAAATGCTTAAGATCCTTTAAATTGAAGTCCCAACACCATGAACACAGAACAAGGCGTAAATGTGGGTGTTTTATACATTGCAGAGCAAAGGAGAATGAGATACAATGGGAAATTTAAGATTACATAAGGGGAAATCACAATATATTGCCTAGCTTTGTAAAAGAGGACAAAACTGCGCATGCACCATAAAGGTCCTCAATACAGAACAAAGGTGTAACTGGGAGTGTTTTATACAGTCTCTGAGGTACTGCAGGATAAAGGACAATGAGACATAAATTGGGAAAATTTAAATTACATTAAAGGGAACCGCACAGAGAAAGTTGTGTGGCCTATTGTTATTAAAGGGGACAAAACTACGCATGCATTAATCAGAAAAAATGCCATAAAATCGTCAATTTTCAAGTGCCCAGCGAAATTTCAATGGAATCTTCTAGAGAAAGACCTGTTCTATCAAGCAAACGTTGTTTCGTGTTATTTCAGAATGACACTTTTTTTAAATCTAGGTCAAAGGTCATGGGTATCCACTTTTACTTGTTCTCTATTTCTAGGGTGGCATTACTTAGAGCATCTAATTCTGGTCATTTTGATACCACACGTGCATATTTTTGTTGAAATATGACCAAGTTATAGTTTAATCCTGTGCAAAGGTAGTGTCAGAACATGAAAATGTCCGTATTTTTGGCGCATGCAAACTGGCCACATGGGTGGAGGGATTCCACTAAAAATTGGCATGCATTCATAACTCATTGATACCTACTTGCATACCAATTTTTATAAAAATAAAGACCTAAGGTAAAAAAGTGTGTTGGTCTGACATGGAATCAGTGGCGTCACCAGACTTTTGAGTCTGGGGGGGGCACAAGGGGGGCACTAGCAATTGTTGGGGGGGCACTACAATAATATATATTATATTTTTTTTCGCCAACCCAAATCTCAAATGGGGGGGCACGAGGGGGGGGCATGAGGTTTTCCAGGGGGGGCACGTGCCCCCCCTGGCCCCCCCCCCCTTGGTGACGCCACTGCATGGAATGACCCTTATACTTCCATGGACCTTTTACATGATTGTTGTACATGATTGTATAGGTCTATAGCAGACATGCAGACCCTCTTTTTAAGAACCATTTTGACTAGACCAGTGGCCAAAGCTGACCACTTGTGACCTTGTGGTAAATGTGATTGCTGACAGATAAGGCAGTGTGGGGTCTGGAGATGGTTGTTCCATATAAGAGTAAGAGTGCTTATTATGGACATCTACATAATGTAGTGGGTAAGTTGAGGAAAAGTTGTGTATCATGCATGATGCATGAGCAACAGACCAATAGCGCTCCATACTAATGACGTCACACGAGTCCCCGGATGTCAGACAAACATTGACTCATGCACGTACACCATGAATGCACGCGGACATACCACACGTTTGCATGGTTGCAATGTAATTTGCCTGAGATCCGATGTGTTATTTTTAGCGCAAGTGCGTAGTGCTATTTGAATGCTTTATTGGGGTCCCCTATTCAGCATGTGGTACGAAAAATAAAATCGCGGCCCGTGCCCACCATCCGGCACCACTGCCACGTACCCCAGATGACTGCAGAGTGAGCTGTACGACACTCGCTAATGGAGTGACCCATCCACAGTCTGCTGAGCACAGCATTATGAACGTGTACCCTAACCTACATAATTTAACAGACAAAACAGCATATTCCCCTTAGGAATGGACTTTTTAGCTGATGGTATTTTTGTGGGATGAGGATTGTCGGCTTCTCAGTTCTTATCCAGAAAGTACTTCGGGGGCAGTGAACTCACGACATTTGGACTCCTGGCTGCATGCAGCTACCTATACAGTTTACACAGTCCTTCCATGTAAATCCAATCGGCTCTTTTCAGAGCCACACAAACCCAAATGGCTCTTTTAATATCTTTTAAGAAAACTTACCCCCCCCCCTCCCCCCAAAAAAAGACTCCACGAGAAACAAAGGAAAAAACAATTAACCCTTCACAAAATCCTAAAATAATCACAGCCCCTCTGAAAGAGACCCTGACATTTCCGTTCATTTGAACCCTTCAATTTCAGTAGAAAAGTCATCATTTCAGATATGGAACAGCACATGATGTATTAAGCTTGCTGCCTCAAAAACGTGCAACTGATGAGTGGATTACCACGATAAGGATAATTGGACACTGATGCATAGCTTAAATTCTACCTTTTGCAATGTATTTAAACATGTATCTAGCCGCAAGCGCCTGACTGCGAGCGCCCTCTCAGTCCCAGATCACTATTCTTTGAGTCGCAGGTTAGATACACCTGAGCATCATCAGCATAAACAGCACACTTAAAATTGTGAGTCATTATGCAAGGGAAATAAGACAGGTCCCACAACAGAGCTTTGAGAAACACTTAATTAAACTAATATGAGTAGAATTGAACATATTCCCAATTACAGCCACAGCTTTGGTTCTGTCCTGTAAATATGATGTTACATGCCCCTAAATAATTTGTCCTTGTTCTGACAATGTTTAAAACAATTCGTGAGCATATTTATATTTGTGTATGATATGTACAGACGGTTGAGACGTCATGTTGTGTAACTGTCTTTAAAAAAATAAATTATTATTATTATTAAAACATTATTTATAATGAACGTCAGGACAATTCAGGAGCATAGACATTAGAATTATCTCTACCATGAACGCCAGGACAATTCGGGAGCATAGACATAAGAATTATCTCCACCATGAATGTCAGGACAATTCGGAGCATAGACATTAGAATTATCTCCACCATGAACGTCAGGACAATTCAGGAGCATAGACATTAGAATTATCTCTACCATGAACGTCAGGACAATTCGGGGGCATAGACATTAGAATTATCTCCACCATGAACGTCAGGACAATTCGGGAGCATAGACATTAGAATCATCTCAACCATGAACGTCAGGACAATTCGGGAGCATAGACATCAGAATTATCTCCACCATGAACGTCAGGACAATTCGTGAGCATAGACATTAGAATTATCTCCACCATGAACGTCTGGACAATTCGGAGCATAGACATTAGAATTATCTCCACCATGAACGTCAGGACAATTCGGGAGCATAGACATCAGAATTATCTCCACCATGAACGTCAGGACAATTCGTGAGCATAGACATTAGAATTATCTCCACCATGAACGTCTGGACAATTCGGAGCATAGACATAAGAATTATCTCCACCATGAACGTCAGGACAATTCGTGAGCATAGACATTAGAATTATCTCCACCATGAACGTCTGGACAATTCGGAGCATAGACATTAGAATTATCTCCACCATGAACGTCAGGACAATTCATTAGCATAGACATAAGAATTATCTCCACCATGAACGTCAGGACAATTCGGAGCATAGACATTAGAATTATATCTCCACCATGAACGTCAGGACAATTCGGGAGCATAGACATTACAATTATATCTCCACCATGAACGTCAGGACAATTCGTGAGCATAGACATTACAATTATATCTCCACCATGAACGTCAGGCCAATTCGGAGCATAGACATTAGAATTATATCTCCACCATGAACGTCAGGACAATTCGGAGCATAGACATTAGAATTATCTCCACCATGAACGTCAGGACAATTCGGGAGCATAGACATTACAATTATATCTCCACCATGAACGTCAGGACAATTCGGGAGCATAGACATTACAATTATATCTCCACCATGAACGTCAGGACAATTCGTGAGCATAGACATTACAATTATATCTCCACCATGAACGTCAGGACAATTCGGAGCATAGACATTAGAATTATATCTCCACCATGAACGTCAGGACAATTCGGAGCATAGACATTAGAATTATCTCCACCATGAACGTCAGGACAATTCGGGAGCATAGACATTACAATTATATCTCCACCATGAACGTCAGGACAATTCGGAGCATAGACATTAGAATTATATCTCCACCATGAACGTCAGGACAATTCGGGAGCATAGACATTAGAATCATCTCAACCATGAACGTCAGGACAATTCGGGAGGATAGACATTAGAATTATATCTCCACCATGAACGTCAGGACAATTCGGGAGCATAGACATTAGAATTATATCTCCTCCATGAACGTCAGGACAATTCAGGAGCATAGACATTAGAATTATCTCCACCATGAACGTCAGGACAATTCAGGAGCATAGACATTAGAATTATCTCCACCATGAACGTCAGGACAAATCGGGAGCATAGACATCAGAATTATCTCCACCATGAACGTCAGGACAAATCGGGAGCATAGACATCAGAATTATCTCCACCATGAACGTCAGGACAATTCGGGAGCATAGACATTAGAATTATCTCCACCAGGAACGTCAGGACAATTCGGGAGCATAGACATAAGAATTATCTCCTCCATGAACGTCAGGACAATTCGGGAGCATAGACATTATAATTATCTCCACCAGGAACTTCAGGACAATTCGGGAGCATAGACATTAGAATTATCTCCACCATGAACGTCTGGACAATTCGGGAGCATAGACATTAGAATTATCTCCACCATGAACGTCAGGACAATTCAGGAGGATAAACATTAGAATTTTCTCCACCATGAACGTCAGGACAATTCGGGAGCATAGACATTAGAATTATATCTCCACCATGAACGTCAGGACAAATCGGGAGCATAGACAATGGGTCGTATGAATAAAAACTAGTATTTGCTTTTACTACCATTTTCGAAGCATTTGCTCGTGTTGGTATGAATAAAAGCAAAGTGAATGCTTGTACTGGAAAGCATTTGCTAAATCCTAAAAGTATTGACTTTTTACTTTTGAAGCTTTAGCTAGACCATTAGTATTTGCCTAGTTTGGTATGAATAAAAAGTAGTAAGTGCTTCAGATGTCAAGTATTTACTTGTCATTTTCAAAGACTGGGTCAGAGCTACCTTGGAAAATGAGAGGCAGATACTAGTGTACATAATTGTAGCGTTCATGAATGTTATTCGTCAAGAAAAGGTGTATGCCCCTAGGAGAGAGTGTGCAGAATCCAAATACAAGCAGCTGTACCGATTTTAGGAAAGAAATATGGAACAGATTGCCAACCATTTCTTGGGACATTCCGGGGGGCGCACTGACTTGCTAAGCAACAACAGCAGGCTCTGCTTGATTGTTGGTGACCCAGGTTTTCAAGTTGGCATCGGAGAGACCTTAGCATTCATCAGAGTATCGTATCCACCCAAGAGTGTTCTATGGATACAGTTTCCTGTTATGGAAACATCCCACTTCACTTCACTTTTATTTTTGTTGTTAAGCTTTTAATTTAGTCTCTTATCTGTTAAGGGTAATATCATACTTTGGTTTTTGTCAAAGAAATACAGATCCATGGGCAAGAATATCAAAGAAAATACAATAACAGTCATCTGTGAAAATTTCATTCCCATTGGGTGCCCACTTTTTAAGAACAGTGAAAAACGCCCACAGTTTTTCTGAAGAATTTTCTCTTTTATGTTTGATCTTTAATTTTGGACCCTGGTTTTACTCTTTTCTGGATAAATACTTAACTTCACATCTGTGAAAATTTCAGTCCCATACGTTGCCCAATTTTTTGCTGTGATTCCACCAAAATAGGGCTTCCATTGTATACGTAGACTCCCCACAGACACCGTGGAGAGTGTACGTATACACAATGAAAGCCCTATTGTTAAAATTCATTGAGATGTGCAGTCAAAAAAGCATTTCCTACCACTGCACTAGCAGACGCTGAACAGTAAAAGGAACATTTTATTCATACCAATCTAAGTATTCGCTTGTTCTGAATTATTTTACTTAGTAGTCAATGCTTTTGCTGTTTGCTTGAACTTAGAAGCGTTTGCTAGTTTTTATTCATACGGCCCATTAGAATGATCTCCACCAGGAACGTCAGGACAATTCGGGAGCATAGACATAAGGAAGAGCTGGATAGGAAGAGCTGCATATTACCTGAATGAGTACAACTTTGAAGTGCTTGTTTAACTAACTGGAAAGCTCCTCGCATTTTCTGCACTCTCTGACTGACTTGAGAAAAACCTCCAAATGACACATGTACATGTAGTAAGTTTGTACTGTATGTACATACATGTGTTTTTGTATTCTTTTGCTCTCAGGCTAGAGTTACATGTTCACTGATTTCTGTGAGAGTTTGTTTTGGTCTCTCACAGTGTAACTACTCTTAACTCTCAGTTGTCTACTGGAAGTGGACTTGCATGACTTGATACTGCAAACCGGCACTTTTCAGAGGTGACCCCGAAGACTGCAGTCCTGAGTAAACTTGTGGACACTTGAGGAAGACAGGAGATTTGGTCTAGTCTGCCTTTACGCTGTTGAACTGTTCGCTGACTTCATGGGAGTCATCGGATCTGGTAGAAGGAGGCAAGAGATTTGGTCTAGTCTGCCTTTACGCTGATGAACTGTTCACTGACTTCGTGGGAGTCATCGGATCTGTCAGAAGAAGGCAGGAGATTTCGTCTGCCTTTATGCTGTTGAACTGTTCGCTGACTTCGTGGGAGTCATCGGATCTGTCAGAAGAAGGCAGGAGATTTCGTCTGCCTTTATGCTGTTGAACTGTTCGCTGACTTCGTGGGAGTCATCGGATCTGTCAGGCAGGACTGGCCATCATCAGATAGTACGGGACGTCGTTTATAGACCATCAGAACTCCTATATATATTTTTTTTTTTGCCGGCCGGCTAACTGGGTATCCTTGTTAATTACCTGTTGTTATTGTATCCTTTGATCTAAATTGTTTGGCCAAACACAATTGTTGTTACATAATAAAAGCTGATAAGAAATTTATTGGATTGCAAAAATAGTCTTCTGGTTGTCCAAATTCCCAAACCTGGTTTCATTGATATGGGGGCAGTTCCAGCGTAACGGACATGACAATCAGACAGTTTTTGCCTTATTCAGAGGATCACAAAATAGGATTGACAGTTTGCAAGCAATTTTAATTAGGCTTATCAGACACATTTAACTATAAGTGACATATGTAGTAAATTTTATGTAATTTCATTAAACGGTTGGAGAGAAATTGTACTTCTTGTAACCGTAACGGACATGACACCAATTGGCATTAGTGATCCTCTGAATAAGGCAAAAACTGTGTGATTGTCATGTCCGTTACGCTGGAATTGCCCGTGTCTTTCCACACTGCATTTAATTCTCTGAATGCTCCTGATGCTTTGCCTACTCTGTCGTTGAATTCTTTGGTGATGGAGCTTGGCTTGTTATCCAACACTGAACAGCACCAAATAGTCCACGAAGAAACTTATCAAATATGAGAATATTCTTAGCAGATGCTTAAGTTAGGAATAGTGCTGGAGCTGCTACAAGAATTCACTTGTTAATTTCAAATCATTGAATCAACAACAGTTGTAGTCACCTACTGTCCCATAAATGGTGTAGAAGATGGCATAGTTGAAAATCATTATATCAATCTCAGGAGGACTGTCGATTCTGTCCCTGCACATAATGTTGGGATGAAAATTGGTGATTTCAATGCTCGAGTAAGCTTAGAAGATGGAAAATTTACCAACCATGAAAGTACCAACAGGAATGGGAAGTACCTTAATGAATTTACTGTTGAGAAAAGCTTCATCATAGCCAACACTCACTGAGTTCCAAAAGAAGCCTGGTAAACTGTGGACTTTCACCAGCCCAGGGGGAAACAAGTACCATTTAGATTACATTTAGAAAGTGGAAGAACTGAATGTTGAGGCCAGTGTTGGAGTACTCGTACTCCACTGGAATTATGTCTAGATTGAGAAATATTCTTCCTTCACATATTTTGCTTACTCTATACCGCTCTTTATTTCTCCCTCATCTCTGTATCTGTATCTGTATCTGTAAGGTACTGCAAGCAAACTCCACAGGCGGGATATACTGTTGCAGGCGTTTGTGGCTAGTGGAGTAGACGTTAATGGTAGTGGGCCCCCCGAATGAATGAAGTCAAGATCTCTAGATCTGATTACCGATCAGATCTAGATATATGTTGATAAAGCTACAGAAAAGGGCAATTTGTGTAGCATGTAAGGCCCATTTTAATGAACACACAACTCCTTTATTTAGCAAACATAAGCTTCTGCCTCTTATGACTATAAATATATTTCAACAAGATGTTCTGATGTATAACTTTGTTAATAATCAACTTCCTGGTTCCCTTCAAAGTCTCTTTAAACTCAATAGACCCATGCACGATTATAACACTAGGTCCTCAACTAATTTGCATATATGCCTTAAAGGCATTGCATACGTTTGGTAATGACTCTGAAAATTTATGGCAATAAAAACTTACTTGGTGAGAAGTACAGCTGCTTTGGATAGTATAATGCATATTGAGAAACGTTCAATTCGAAGTACTGCGGTTATGGAAAAATATGTCACTTTTTATCTCCAAAAATTATGAATCTGAGAAGCGTTATGGCCGTAACGCTTCTCAGCTATTGACTAACTGTTATCTGGCGTTAAATAACCGCTCTAGTTTGTCGCCAAAATCTCACAAACGCTACCACCTTTTGAATTGAAACTTTCACAGGTTAGTTTTATGGTATATATATACAATTAATTGGTTTGAAACAAACAATAGGCTCAAATTACCAAACGTATGCAATCCCTTTAAAGGGATGGTACAGAACTGGTTTTTGCAACAAAACCATTGCTGACAGTGAAAGCACAAAATTATGTAATCCATCATGTACCTTAGCTGACAAACCTGTAGTTTGAGGTCAATCAGCCATTTGGGTCACAGAGAAAATAGTGAAAACCTGTTTACACATTTCAACGAATGAATAAAACGCTTCAAAGCGATTTATTCCAATCTGAAAATAGTTTTATTTATTTCTCAACAAATATGGCATTTTAGACAAAATGTGAATTTTGTGAATCTGTAATCTTGAAGTGTATTTTGTCTGACCAATTCTGTACCATCCCTTTTAAGCTCAAACAACTTCAAACCTCAAATCTAAATTGGAAATATTCCTTCGCAGCACGAAATATGATTCGTATTGCATGTATATTCAGCTGTGTAACCATTTTGTAAATTTGTTAATGAAGTTGATTCTAATAAACATGTTTATATTTGCCCCTTTTAAACTTGTTCTAAGCTTTGTATACTTCCATTTGGGGTAACCTATATGTATAACTTTACTTGAGTAATATTCTGTCTTGTCCTGTCTTCGGTGCATCCATGTTTGTGCACAAACCTATGGAAAACACAACATTTGTACATCTATTTGCATATCTGCGTTTTCGGTTCTGTACAGGTGCGTTATAGTTAAAGCCCAATACGCCCAAAATGTGACGCACCTTTGGTAAATGAGTGTTTAATTTTGCCTATTGCGTGCACACGCTCTGCACGTCAGTCACGCAATTATGATTGCATGTGTCATCAAGACGTGCTACCTGTGCCGTAGCGTTCGCATTAAGTTGCACGTTGTATAAAAGAATACACTCTTTTCGAAAGGCATCCCAGGCAAAGTTTTCTTGTTCCACAGACACGCACATAAATTCAAAGTGACTGCGCCCAGGACGGCTTCAATGCGTCTACGCGGGGAGAACGCAGAGCTAGCGCTGTAGTAATTTTAATATAGGTCTATGGTTTCTGCACATCCGACACAAGCCTCGGCTTAGGATGCTGCCCCCACACTGTGGAAATAAACGTCATGAATTGAATTTTGATTTGATTGCAATTTGCCCAAAGACATGTTAAGTAAAGACATTTCTTTGTTTTCTTAATTTCAGTGACACTGCCGCATCTGCTAAATAAGATGACTGGTGTTATTGAATTCTTGCAGAGGTTATCTCTACCAACATGTACATGTCACATCCCAGCCATGGTCTTTGCATTGAGATTTACAGCTATACTGTTGAATGCAACTGGGTTGCCAGCCAAACCACAGCTGTTGCATCGAATCGCAGTAACGGGAGACCCTACTTTACATGAAAGAGCATTTACTGTCAGAGATTTATCTGAACAGCTTCTCATCAAGGCACATAAGTTGCCATATTGGCATGAAGCTTCTGTGAGAAATGCTTGGTTTATTCTAGCCAAAGCTTTGACCGGAAGATGCTGCTCTTCAAATATCATCCACAGAATAGGTAAAATCTGCAGATATATTAAAATCCATGTGTTATTATATAATGGTATACAGGGTGCCCCCCAAAAAAACGCAACACTTGTGTCGAGAACTATTATATGAAAATTAAACTGTTTACCACTTCAAGATTCAGATATGTGATACAGCCATGTCTTGGCTATCACCATGTAGAATTTGAGCAAAATTTGACTAAAATTAAATGAAAAAACTAAGACTGAACTACCCAACCTCAAAACCCGATTTTCATCTTTCTTTCATACACATTATGTGTGTAGTGTTATCCTTGCAATTTTTGTTAAGGAGTATTCTTTCAATTTGTCATATTTTCGCCAATTTTAGCCCCAACGTGCTTAAATTCGACATGGTGATAGCCAAGACATGGCTGTATCACATATCTGAATCTTGAAGTGATAAACAGTTTAATTTTAAAATAATGGGTCCCAATACAGTGTTGCGTTTTTTTCTGGGACACCCTGTATATTGTATGTAATTTAAAGTGAAGCTTTCCCTAATTAACACAGCATTTGAATTTGAATACTTTCAAATGAAGGTTTTGTGGTGTAGCTGGCAGGATGTTTCCAGTTGAGATCATGACTATGTGAATTGTTGTTTGTTAGTAATATTTAGGGAGGGACAACTTGTACTTTGAGTGTTATGAATGCAAGTCATATCATGTACATGTACTGGTAGTAGATTTTTTTGTAGAAATTATAATTATCATAGGTTTGACTCCTGGGTTATTGAAGAAATAAAGTTTATGACTTCAACCCTGATACCATAATGATACAACATCAGTTTCTGTGCTCTACAACACCATCTATTCTGGCCCAAGATGGACCCTCATGTCTTTTTTCTGTTTGGACATTTCATACGTTACTCTTTTTTTAAGTTTGTAACATTGTATTGTTTCATTGGTGCTGTTTTGCACAATTTATGTATTTGTTACAGGTCTTGTAGATGTTGCTGTTCAAACGTTGGAAGACTCGTGTATGTTTGTTACTTCTTCCACCCAAGATTGCCTTGCTGATCTTATTGCTTCAACTTACATGTGTAAGTCAACTAGTTACCATGATAATCAGCTTTATAATAGCAATGGAAATACACAGTTCACATCTGACAACAAATGTTTAGAAACCAGCAGTCATCAACTTCCAAATAAATCAATAGAAAATAAAGCAGAGTGTCATGATCCTGATGTGAATTGGAAGCCACAAACTCAACTCATTCATTTCAAAAAGGAATCTGTTGAAACAATGGAAAGAAAATGCTGTCATTGTGGAATTCACCTTCAATCATGTCTTGAAAAGCTGACTTCATTGTTGGAACCACCGAATCAGATGTATTTAGAAAATGATAGTTTGATAAGCAGCAGCCAAATCAAGCTAAGGAGTGTGACAATTGGAGTCTGGGTCAGACTCATGGAATCATGGCCTGTCATTGGTCATGTTATTATAACAGACTTGTCTTTAGTGTCAGTCTTATCAGAACTTGTGGCGACCAAATCTCAGCTATCATCTGATATGTGCAGTGCTATTGTGGATTTCACATCAGTGTTTTTGCAAACTTTAAATAGGTAAGTTGAGTTTATATTTCTAATGTTATCCTTAATTTGCTAGAAAGTGAATTTCTGGAATGAAATTCAGCTGACCCAATTTTTACTATGTCATGATAAATGTAAAAGAGGCCAAGCCAGCACCAAAGGAAATTGAGTAGTTAAGTTCATCCAAAACGTATGTAATACTTAAATACCCAACTTAGACGACTCTCACTGACTACCGGGTAAGTGGTATTCACAAAGCTTTTGTGCTTAGCACCCCGCTTACTTTCGAGTCTTAAATTTAGGACTGGTACGACCTGACTTAAGTGGGGCACTAGGGTGTCATGGCCGCTATTTTGTGTGCCGCGCACCGCAGAAATTATAACGAAAAAAAATTCTTCGTTGGGAGGGAGATTTTGTGAAAGAAATTCCTTAGCCTAATTTACTGACAGGGAACTTTATTCAAGATAAAAATTTGATAGGAATGATGTTTTGTTCGTAGTTTAGCTGATAAATGAGGAAATCTAGTTGCCAACGGTGCTATTTCTGCAGAGATCAAGGTAGTGATAGCACCGCGGTACATGTACATGTAATTACATGTACATGTAAACTTATACTAATAATAATAATTTATTTTTTATAGCGCTTTACATTAAAATCTCAAAACGCTTTACAATTAAAACCATTTGAAACACTACTAAAATTACAAATCTACAAACTACTTTACCACATGAATTACAATTATTATTATTACTGTTAAAACTATTTAAATACCACCACTTTAAAACTAAGAAAAATGAAGCATAAAATGAGGTCAAATTTATGAAAAATATCTTTTAAAAAGAACTGAACTTTTCAACAATATGAATTACTCGACCATCCGTCAGTAGGCCTATCCAGAATCATCATGATTTATAAATACCGTTCCGTAAGTCTTTCAAGAAGACTTAGTGAGTTTGTGAGGTGGCCAGCAGTCGCAGACACTTAAATTGATGGCACACACATTGACACAACCATATGTCGCCTTCAAAACATGCTATATATAGGAAGAATATACCATTCTACAAATTGTACAATTTGTTGTGGATGACAAAAGTATTTTCACACAAATAAATGCCCACTATGATGATGAAAACCTTGTCAGGGATCACATAGTCTACACGTATTTCCAGTGAGTTTATTACTTTTAGTGTAGTACAAAGTAGGCCTAATACGAAAAGATAACTCTGTTCACAGAATGACTTCATTTACTTCACTCACTCACAACATAATTACGCACTTGTACAGCAGTAATTACATATTTTTATAAAAGGTTATTAAGCTTAGGCTATATTCACCAAACATGATTAAAACATAATGAAAATGAAGGTTGTCAACAAAATTTAGTAGCTGACTGCCTAAATAAATAATCTGAATTGTGTGTGCAACAAGTGCGCACATTTTTCTTTATCACAGAGAAGTACAAATTGGTTCCGGTGTAAAAGTAATTTGGATAAAACGTGCCAAATAAAATATAAAATAATCAGTAAAAAAAGCAGCTAGGAAAAGGCTAATTAACTGATTGCGCCGACCATGTAGTCTTCGCAAAGTTTGTTGACATTAGACTTTCGCACATGTGCAACAGAAATATTTTCACCAACAAACTTAAGTGGGGTACTAAGATAAGTGGGTTACTAAATTGTTTCATGAATACATCCTTAAGTGCCCGACTTAAGTTAGTGGGGTGCCTGAGGCTTAAGTGCATAACTTAAGTATTTGACTTAGTATGTTTTGTGAATCCCGGCCCAGATCTCTCTGGTTTGATTAAGCTGTTTTGGTTTGAACCGGTAGTATTAAAGGAAGTATCATAATTTGGTAAGAAACCAAAACAAATGTTCACACAGATTTACGTATACTTTCAGGGTATGAAGATGATGCTGGTAGAAACATAACGTTTAAATGTTTTCGTCTGAAATGGTGTATTTATCCAGAAATTAGTAAAACAACGACCGAAAATCTTTTTGATTTTTTAAAAGATCAAAAATAAAAGAGAAAAGACTTAAGAAATATTGTGGCTGTTTTTCATTGTTTTCTCAAAAAGTGGGCACCGTATGGGACTGTTACTGTATCTGTCTTGTTATTTTTGCCCATGAATCTGTATTTCTTTGACACAAACCAAAGTATGATATTACCTTTAAACTAGGTGTCTTTGTCATTTTGAAAAAAAAACAAATTGTGTGAATTTTATTTATAATCTACATGTATATTATGCATGCCGAACTCGGTCTCAGACTCGGATGGAGTCAGACTCGAACTCGGGTGTGTTGACTTGGTCTTGGTCTCGGTCTCGGACTCGAATGGACTTGACTCGGTTTCTGACTCTGACTGACGAGACTCGGACACAGCACTGCTGCTAATGCTGTTGAAATGTGCATGTGATTCATTATGCACTGTACTTCGATATGTGCTTTCTGTTTTTGTGCCTATTTGTGGAATAGATTGCAAATCTTCACACAGATTAAACCTATACACCTTTCAAGATACAGTGGCTTTAAAAATCAGTTTTCAGGGACTACAACTCTCCATTATCATTCTTTAGAACTCTCAAATCTTTACTCTGTATTTTATCTCAACTTTATTCTTTCTGTCTCTTGACACACATTGTTCTGCTCGAGAAACCTTTTCTTCCCATCCCTAGAAAGAAAGGGACATGGTCACTACCAACAAACAAATCACAAAAACATATTGCCATCAATTTAACTAAACTCACATTTAACCAACAATTCTTTCCAAACAATGTCACATCCAAACAGGACTCTATTTTAACCCCACAGTGGTTTACTGCAGCGGCAGTAAACGATAAGATGTGTCTTGGGAAGAGTAACTCGTCCTGTATCGGGGTGCGTTGAGACACATTCAATGCATCTCAACTTCCAAAACAATGCGGCTGAACTTGCCTCAACTTAGGATCAGTTCTAGGGTCGTCTTATCTGCATGAACACTTGTGAATGTGATACTGAATTGCAACAATTGTGCTTATGCTTCTTGCTTATTGCAGGCAGGTAGACGAATTGATATTCCCGATTGGAGAAATACTTAAAAGATATGTCTATTTGACAGAGATTATTCCAAGTTTTAAAAAGATTGGAATTTGAATTGGAGCCTATCACCGATATGACTATGTTACAAGTCAGCAGACGGATTTAATTTCAACAGACAAAAGGTTTTTGCCAGAAACGACAACAAATTAACCATCTTGAATTTACGTCATGCTGTGCATGAAAAACTATGGCTGTTGCATGCAGTCACTCTAATTGAATCAATTGAACGTGGTACAGCCAGTACATTTGGAAATTCCATCCTCATCCAGTAAATTACAGTTTGTAAAACAGAAATTAAATTGGACTTAGGACGCATCACAGCTAAGACCAATTTTACAGCAGATGCTCTTCCTAAGTCCTAAGATCAATCCCAAAATAAGTTTCTTGAAATTGGCCAATGGTAGCAATTAATTTGGACGGTATTAATTTGAACTAGACATTGTGATTGTGGTAACAACCACTAGGTGTTCGGGGTCTCATTTGATAGTGGAACTGTTATGTGAACATGTGATCCATCGTCCCTCATACATGTACAATGGCATATTAAAATACACTTAAACTGCGTGACTGATCAAATACTGATCATGCTGATTGCTGTATTCATACACTGACTGATAGAGCATACAAAATGGCATCACCTTTAAATATATCATATTGCCTGGACAATAACTTTCGTTTAGTTCATCACAAGCAACTGAACATTTACATAAGTCATTGAATGCATACGATGTAAATATTTTTCAATTTTCACTGATGCATGTCATGTAATTACCGAGTAAATGGCATTTGAAATGCACATGTATTACGTCATTTTCCCTTTAAAAGAGCATACTTCCAGTTGAATGACATCACAGATTTCAAACTTCACAAACATGTCAAGGTGCATTAGTGCTTTACACATACCAAATTTCGGAGAAATCCATTGTTTACTTTCGGATTACATAATCACTGTATATCTTTAATCAGCCGTAGAGGTGGCTAAACAGTCCACAAGACGTCATCATTTACATTTTCTGAAAGCCCCATCATGTCTCTATCTTTTAGCCTATTTGTTTTATGTGCCAAAATCCTTCCATGTTCGAGTTATTTTGAGTCAAACTTTAACTTCCGTTTACACCGGAAGTGAAGGTCATTTGTACACAACACAACATTAATTGTTGAGATTTACGTGTTGTGTAACATATGCCAATATCAAAACCATAGGTCATGTGGTTTTAAAGTTATAAAGCATCAAAGTTTTGACTAAAAACGTGTGTGATTTGATATACGATGACGTCGTCATGACGTAAATCTTCTAAATACAACTTGACATCACGACCTAAGTTCCCACCAAGTTTCATGTCAATATCTTGTAACTGTCACCAAGAAGTCTTGCAGACAAGATTGGGAAGGAAAGAAAAAAAACTAAAAACTAAAAACTCGAACAATAACAATAGGTGTTCGGCTTGAAGCCGAACACCTAATAAGCTTTTATTAGCCACAAAACAGAATAACATTAGGTGATCCTTTTTTTTTCATTTCATTTCATTTATTTCATTTATTATTTTTGCAGGAACACACAAACATACAAACAGGAAATACATGTTACATACAAAACTGTAAATCAAATATGGATGACAAAATCTTACATAGACTGAACAGTAAAAATGAGATAATAAGCTTACATGAAAAACAAACAAATAGCACCCCTGCAGGATTGCAAAAAAGTAAACTTAATCACTGTCTAGTTGCTCTCCTTCAGTGCTATACTGGCAGACCAATAAAAACAGACGTTTCAAACAATAAAATGACAAAGAAATTGCATACATGTACACTAACATTGGCAATGGATATAATAATAATACATGTACATGATAAATTTATATAATAAGAAAAAAAAAAATATCTATACAAATAGTGAATAAATCCTATGCAACTTTAATTACATTGGCTTGAAGACCTGGAGTTAGTAAATGGTCTCTGAGTGCAGTATTAAATTGAGATAGACCAAAAACAACAGTATCCTTAACAGCTGAGGGCAATGCCTCCCATAATCTAGGGAATCTATGAAAAAGTGAATAATGGGCTGCATTAGCCCTTGCCCTCAGATGATGAAATTTTATAGTATTTACATGTCTGGGATTAATCTTGATCAATATAATCATAAATAGGAATATCAAATTTATTATAAATACATTTTATCACAAACATCAATGAAAGGAAGTGTAATCTATTATTCAAAAAGGGTAATCCCAACTGAATACACCTATCAGAATAAACAATGTCAATATCAGGATTAGTGGGAGCCCTTCTAGGCAGACCGAGACAGAAACGAGTAAAACACCTTTGTACTCTTTCCAGAGAATCTTGCAATGTGATGAGAGCAGGGCACCAGACTGGAACCGCATACTCTAGTAAAGGCCGACTTATGGAGCGATATAGTGTGGCAAGAATTTTAGGGTTTCTAGACTTAACAACTCTGCCAATGAATCCGTTAAGACGAGTAGCTTTGGAAATAATTGAGCTTATGTGTTGTATCCAACTTAAATCCATAGAAATAATAACACCGAGATATTTGTAATTATTCACTCTGTCCAGTGCATGATCTCCAATTGTATATACAGGATTAGGAGGGCTTCTAGAACGGGTCACAATCATGACTTTACATTTATTACAATTTAAATCCATATAATTGAGTTTACACCAATTATGCAGGTGCTGCAGGTCATTCTGAAGTGCCAACTCGTCATCTTGATTTGTTATGGTTCTGTAGAGTACAGTATCGTCAGCATACTGCCTGAGATTAGACTGCACACAAAAGGGCAGATCAAAAGCAAAAATGTTGAATAATAAAGGCCCAAGAACAGATCCTTGAGGCACACCAGAATGCACTGCAGCCCAGTCAGAATATGTACCCATAAATTGCACCCGCTGAGATCTATTAGTTAGGTAAGATTGAAACCAGTTTAGCAACGACCCACAAATGCCATACTTATGTAATTTATGTAAAAGAATCCAGTGATTTACACGGTCAAAAAGACCAGTCCAAAAAAATTGCATCAATGCGTGGTGGATTGGACTGTGGCATCCAAGATATTAGCCCAAGTATGGTATAAAGTGGTCAGCTGAGTCACACATGATCATTTGGGAAGAAAGCCGTGTTGAGTCTGTGAAATTATTCCCCCGTTGTACATATGATTACCGGTAATAACATGTTTAGAAATTATTCTTTCATGAAGTTTCCCAACAACAGAGCATAATGAAATAGGCCTATAATTGGACAAAGTATGAGCATCACCTGATTTGAAAAGTGGTACTATATTTGCCAATTTCCATTCGTGAGGCACGGAACCAGATATAAGAGACATATTGAACATTTTAGCAAGTGGAAGAGCTAAACTGTTACGAGCTAATTTTAGGATCATTGGAGAAATCCCATCAGGTCCAGCAGATTTATGCATGTTCAGCTTTGACAGTAGTTGGTTCACTTCAGCAGCATTAGTAGAAATGCTACCAAGACAAAAATTGGTGATGGAGTGATTACAATCTAATTCATTATGACCATGAGACAACTTACTAAAATTACTTTGAAAAATGCGATTGAAGTTCTGAGCAATACAAGCTGGATCACTCAGACTACCACTATCACTGCGGAAACTTCTTACCACACTTTTACTCCGTTGGCTACTAACAAAGGACCAGAAGTGTTTAGGATTAAATGCACAATTGAAAGCCATGTCATGAACGTAACTACAAGTTACGTATTACGTATTTCTGGTTAAGTATTTGACATCATTACGCAATTGTTTATATTGTTAATTGGAACCATTACGGAGAGCTACCTTATAGGCTCTGTTTTTCTTCTTAGATAAAGTAACAATTTCAGATGTAATCCAAGGGTGCCTTTTTCTACCATTCTGCTTAGCGATAGGGACAATGTCCTTAACAGCTGCAAAAAGGAGGTCTTTGAAATTCTCCCAAGCCTCATTAATATCAGCTGAGGAAAAACAAGTGTCCCAAGGAACCCTGTTCAGAGTTTCACACAGAGCATTAATATCAGCCTTTCTGTTCTGATAGAAAGACCGATTCACAGTTTTGTAATCATAGGAGGTTGATAGTTGAAATTTAACACCATAATAATCACTGTTACCGAGACCAGGACGCACACCAACATTTGAAAATAAGTCACGTCTGTTGGTAAATACCATATCAATTATTGAACCCTGACTGGTGGGTAAATTACCTTCATGTGTGGTGAATGTCACCAACTGATCCAAATTAAGAATTATGAAGTGCAGGTGAAAGTGTAGGACTGAGATTACTTGACAGTGACTTAAAATCAATATTGAAATCACCAAGAACAGTTATGGCCAAAAAATGTTGAGAAAAGGGCAGTATTTTCTCCATTACACTCTGAAAATGATCGTAAAACTCTACAGATGAATTTGGAGGCCTATATAAGCATCCTAACAGCACTTTGCCATGTTTAGTACAAATTTCAATAAACAATAATTCAAGGTCAACATGCTCAAAGTTGTATTTACGAACTGGAGATAAATGATTTGCAACTGCAACAAGGACACCTCCACCGTGCCTATTCCGATCTTTTCTAAAAATGCTGTAGTTACTATCAGAGATTAGTTCACCATCAAATATTGTGTCGTCGAGCCAAGATTCAGTGATGAAAGCAAGTTCGTACTTGTTCACATTCAACTCAGTTTGGAAAAGAAGTAGCTTGTTGACAATGCTACGAGCATTGAATAAAACTGCACTAATGTTTGATTAGTCATTGGCCAATGACAGCTCATTGGCCACATGTCCACACCTTGGCTTGTAATCTTTACCAAGTTGCCTATTATTTTGTTTGTTCCTTTTTTCTAAACGCTTTAATAAAAAAAACATGGACTAGAACATGCCAAGAAACACACCAGAAATTGCAATCGTTATTGACATAACTGTTGAAACCACACTGTCTAAATTGTTTGCATATGCATAATGCCAAGAAACACACCAGAAATTGCAATCGTTATTGCCATAACTGTTGAAACCACACTGTCTAAATTGTTTGCATATTCTTGTTTTCTTATTTTGCCTATTTAGAGTTACTGATATGGAAAGGTCGGTTGGGACTGGTATAATGAATCTTCCCATGAAGTTTATGGATATTCAGCAATTTAGCTCAGCAATTCAGCTAGCATCAAACCTCATGAGTACTCAACAACAGTTGAAAAGGTTGGTGAAAATGGTGCATTTTTTTTGTGTTTCAGTCTTTATTTGTTTCTTTGTTTCTATCTTTCCTTCTTTGCTTCTTTGCTCACATATGGTGTAATATTACTTGAAGGTATACATACATGCATTCAGTGTTTTTGCAGGAAACCTCCCTTCCATGTGATTTACACCACCATTAGTCACATTAGTTGTGTATCAAAAAAACCTACCCTCTCACCTTGGGCTGTTGTATTTGTCATTTTTGTAGTTTGCTAGTGCCAACCTAGTGTTAACTATTGTGTATGATGAAACAAAATGTTTCTAGTTGAGAAGATTTCCATTGGGATAGTTTCCATTGGGTTGAAATGGGCTAGTCTGGCCTAGGTAATTTTTGTGTGTGTCTTTGTTAGTCCAAGTCTGACAAGTTCGCTAGGCTTAGACCCCTACCATACCTGTGGAAGGGGTGGCAAGGAAGTCATGACTGGATCTGCTTGTGTGGCCAGTGTAAAGAAATGCTGCATCATGTGTCCAACTTCAACATTGTCCAACTGAAACTTGACCTTATGGTTAGCCAAAAGTGGGCCCCAGCATGAAATGGCCTCAGCAATAGGAAATAACTCAAGCAATGCAATAGACACCTGCATAAGGACAACCTGCGTCCAGTGTCCCTGAAACCGTCTCCCTATAAAATATGCACTAAACCAATGGAAGGCGCGGTGTCTGTGACATAAGGACAACCTGCGTCCAGTGTCCCTGAAACCGTCTCCCTATAAAATATGCACTAAACCAATGGAAGGCGCGGTGTCTGTGAAAATCTCAAGCGTGTCTGAACATTTCCAATCCTGTTGAAGGAACCTCATTGTATTCCAGCAAGAATGTGAGCCACATGAGCAAGTCAAGCAAAGGAAGCAAAAGGACATGCAATGCGTCCAGCCTTGATTTCTTTCTGAAGCTTTTCAAGAACAACCAGAGGTTGCGCTATAGAGCATGTAAAGCCCAAAGAAAAACCCTCCCTTAAAATGGTTCTGTCAACTAAATTATCGTACAATCAAGCCAGTTAAACTAAACATAAGCATAGGTGGCAAGTGCGTTAGGCACTCGGCTCTCACCAATGTGGCCCGGGTTCAATTCCGGCTTGGGTCATATGTGAGTAGAGTTGTGCGTTGGTTCTCTCCTATGCTACAATGGTTTCTCTCCGAGTTCTCCGGTTGTTTTTCTCCCTCCACAAAAATCAAACACTTTCGATCTCAGGCTGTGCTCTGTAATCATATATGGGTTGATGTGGCTGGCAGCCAAGGGCGCCCATGAAAGCCTGCTACTTGATCATGTTGAAGTTGCATCCTTCGCCATTCAGCACCCCAGCTGCTAGTAAGGATGATTAGCCTCCCAAATTATTATTACATGTATTATTATAATAATAATGTAATTGAAGTTGGGAGCACGAAAATTACCCTTGCTCGTTACGATCGGAGCTGAGTTGCACTTTTCTGGTGCCATCACCATTGTGGTATTGTACCATTGTATTAACACACTGGTTTGTGCCTTTTTGTCCCTGGTGGTTCCTTAGGCTGATTTTGCAAGCTGGCGCTCCATGCCCAGACCTTGAGCACTTCGCGCACTGATGAAGATGTTTGCACCCAAAGAACTTGTAACCATTGGGGCATTGAACGCATAGCACACCATCATGTCGACCCCCACCGTCTGTGGGCCTCAAAGCCATTTTCGTTCACAAATGCTTTTGCTGTGTCCACTGGGAACAGTTGGTCAGTGGAGGGTCTGCCTCGTTTAGCCGGATGGCTCTGTCTGTGGTGTACTCGTTTTCTGCTTTCAACTTTGATTCTGCAATGTAAATAACATTTATCAACCATTAGGGGCATGCAACATTATCCAACTTCATTGAGATTGTGATTGTTGTGAGGCCTGATTAATTGGAAGGAAAGCAAGAATAACATGAAATGGAGGTCGCCGGTTTGAATCCCGCTCTTTAAATGAGACTTTAAAATGACTTTAAATTAAAGTGCCAGGCACTCGGGTCTCTACGCTCCCGCACTGACATTATCATTAAACCGGCAGATAAAGGCTCAGCAGTGGTCATCATGGATAGACAGCAGTACATTGACGAGGTCCTCCGCCATGTTAATAATGACACCATATATTCATGTATTGATTCTGACCCCACAGGTAGATTCTCTCAACAGATACAACAGGTTCTGGATGACATGAAATCACGTGACCAGCTGACCAAGAAAGCTCACAAATTTCTCTCTCCTATCAACTGTAGAGCAGCCAGGTTCTATATCTTGCCCAAGATACACAAACCTGGTAACCCTGGTAGACCCATCGTATCAGGCAATGGCTCACCCACAGAGCGCATCTCTCTGTCCGTTGACAGTTTTCTCAAGCCTTTGGTTCCCCGCATCCCCTCGTATATTCATGACACCCCTGACTTCCTCCGCAAACTTGAACAGGTCAAGCACCAGGTCCTCAGTACAGCCATCATTGGGACATTTGATGTCACATCCCTCTATACTAATATCCCTCAAGAGGAAGGCATCGCAGCCTGTGCATCGGCTCTGTCTAGGAGTGGGCATACCACACCTCCCATCCGTGATCTTGAATCTCTCATGAAACTTGTACTAACTAAAAATAACTTCTCCTTCATGGATAAACACTATCTACAGGTACATGGCACAGCAATGGGAACCCGCATGGCCCCCTCCTTTGCATGCATCTTCATGTCAGAACTAGAAGAGCGCATGCTAGCCTCAGCACCTTGCCGCCCCTGGATCTGGTGGAGGTACATTGATGATGTATTCTTTATCTGGACCAGTGATGAGAATAGCTTAGGTTCTTTCATTAACCACATGAATTCTTTCCACAGGACTATCAAATTCACAGCAGAAGTCTCTCACCATGAGGCCCACTTCCTTGATGTCACCATCCGCAAGGAAGAGGACACACTAACCACTGACCTGTATTCTAAGCCCACAGATACCCACCAGTACCTCCATGCCACCAGCTGCCACCCCAAGCACTGTAAGACTGGTATAGCATATAGTCAGGCCCTCAGACTCAGACGAATCTGTTCTAATGACTCTGATTTCTCCAAACACACACAGGAACTGAAGAAACACCTAGTTGCAAGAGGCCACAGCTCTCGCAGGGTGTGGAGTGCCATTGAGAGAACTCGTGCTCTTCCCAGAGCGGCAGTTCTCCAAGAGAAAGCCCCCAGCGATGATTCTTGTACTAATAACAACGTTGCTCTTGTGACTACTTTCCATCCCTCTCTTCCCCCATTACGCAGAATCACTAATGATAACCATCACATTCTTCACACTTCAGACCGTCTCCTCAGGGCTATCCCAGAAAAGCCCATCTTGGCCTACAGACGTCCCCGCAACCTCCGCGACTTGATTGTCAGGGCTGAGGTCCCACCCACTAATAATGTCTCTTCCCCAATCCAGCATGGCACATTCAAATGTAACTCTAGATGCGTAGTCTGCCTGCACCATATCCATGAGTCTGATTCTTTCACAGGCAATGGCTCCACCCATAAGACCAAAGGGAATATTACCTGCACTACATCTAATGTCATTTATCTCATTTCTTGCAGGGTATGCAACATACAGTACGTGGGTGAAACCAAAAACACCCTCAAGAAACGTTTCTATGGTCACCGGTCTACAGTCAAAACTCAGAAACTGGACACCCCAGTGGGTTTTCACTTCAATCTCCCTAACCATACAATTTCTGATATGATCTTGCAGGGCATTGAATCACTTGGCCACCGCAGAGACTTGGTCCGGCTGAGCAGGGAGAAAGTTTGGATTCAGAAATTACGCACTATTCAGCCGAATGGACTAAGCCTCCAGGAAGGCAATGACTAATATTCTTGTTAATTTGCTTATCTCCTTTTCATTCATCCACAGGTACTCTCTAATCCCTCCCCCTGTTTGCATTCCTCTCCTTCCTCTTGCCCATCTTGATCTCCAATCCTCTAATTAACTCCTTTGTTAATCCCCCACCCCCAGCACCACTCTTTCTAACCCTTTTGTAGTCTGTTACCTTTGATCTTGCCTACCTGACCCCCACCCTTTGTCTGACCTATCTTACCCACCCTGACTCTCATACAACCCCTTCCCTTTGTCCATATCCTCTGATCCATTTTATGTAAGCTTCCTTCACTTGCATGTTCATGTTTTTTGTCATTAAGCCTCTGAGAAAGATCCTGCTAGGATCGAAACGCGTCAGGCCCTCCTAACTTAAAGCATTTGATATATTTCAGGTCATTTTGGCTGATGAGCAGTTTGCAGCAGTTTATTACTTGTATTGACTTTAAATTCAGTCAGTTTCCCTTGTGGTTATATGATGATTATGAAATGGTTGTGTTTAAAAACAAAAACAAAATTCATGAACCATCAGCTTTTCTTCTGTGCTATTGTATTTTGAGCAGAAGTCAGTGACAAATATTTATTGAAACTTGTCTAAACTTACACAATGATTTGAGCGATGAACTCATGTTTTCCCGAATGACTGAGGCTGTTTACTTTCTTTTAAGTAAGATATTACAGGATTATTTGACAGTCAATTTTTAAAACTTACCAATAGTGTACACTACTTTTAAATAACAAACATTTATTGAATCTACATTGTAAATGCTGTGATACAAACATTTGTAATTCCTACCTCTCATCATCAGGTCGAGCGAATTTTGGCATTCATTGACACAATCCTTCCATCTGTCACTGTCCCTCATCAGTGCTGATAGATCCTCGGAGTTACAGCCAATATCATCCACCATTTGGTCGATGTATGTTGTTGAGGGTCTCCCACGGCTTTTCTTTCCATGTGCAGGTTGCCAAAGTACCAAGTCACTAGCCAGTTCCCCTTGTAGCAGTGACCAGCGAACCTCAGTCTTCTATCCCTAATTATTTCACTGATTGGTGGAAGATTTCCGTACAGTTCTTTCTTGGTAGGATGTTGATTCCATGAGATGTTTAGAGCTGCTCTTAACATTCTAGTATAGCCACCATCCAAAGCTTTTTCTAGTGATTTTGTTAGTGTCCACGTGGTTGCTCCATATACAAGGACTGATTCAACAGTTGCACGGAAGAAGTTTCTTTTGAGATTTGTTGGTAGTGATGATTTCCATATGGTATCTAGTTTATTTAGAGCACCCCATGCTTTTCCCAATCTGATTTCAACATCTTGTTTTGTTGATGCAATGTTGCTTCCCAGATAGGTGAATTCCTGCACCGCTTTGATGTTGCTTTTGTTGAGCGATTTGATACAGCCTGGCTGTTGCTGGTTGTAACAGATAAATTCTGTCTTCTTGGTATTGACATATAATCCAATTTCGCTAGCTGTTTCTTCTAATTGATGTAAGAGGATTGTTCCATCTGTCAGGTAGTCTGAGATGATAGCAATATCATCAGCATAATCAGCATCAGTAATTATTACTGCAGGGTGTCTTCTGCTTCTTGATTTGGAGAGGGTGAAGCCCAGATCTTTATCAGCGTCTATGGCTTTTCTCATTACATAGTCGAGGCACATAACAAACAAGTATGGGGCTAAGGTGTCACCTTGTAGAACACCACCTGTTTTTCCAGGCTGATGATGTGATTAGTTTCCAGTTTTTGCCCACTTCATGCTCTTTTACCAGTAGTTCTTCGTGTACAAAGCGATGTTCCTGAATACAGATGATGTCATTTTTTAGCATTTCAGCAGAGGCTACAAGTTCATGCAACATGGTACCTTTGAGTGTTAGTACATTAAAGGATGATATGCTGACATTTGTCTTTCCTTTGATTAGACTTGGTATTTGTTGTTTCCCATTTGTAGACGTTGATGGTGAAATATCTACATCCTCAGTAGCTGATTTTTTGACTGAAACCTGAGGTACATTAGCAGGACGCGCTCCTTGGTATCCCGCGCGACGAGCGATGCGGCATGATTGATTGTGAAGAGAATGTGTCATAATGCTTTCAAAGGCTATTTAGCACTTGCGGGCGCTACTCCTACAAGATGGATCAGTATTCCTTACTGGAACAGTTGTGCTTTGCTGAGCAAAAACAGCTGAAATGCTGTTTAGTTCACCATACCACCAAGTTAACAAACCAGGGATTAAAAAAAAACTTGAAGCTGCCTTGTATTACTCATCCAACATCCTGCATCCCGATGTCTTCTGCGTAACCCTGCTCGGGTGGCTAGCCAGGTACTGTGCCTTGCCAAAGGGCAGCCTGGGATTTTGTTCGGCACTGCTTATTGGTTATTCGCAGTTAACCTCCATATCTAGAGGCCATTCCCCTATCCGCAACCTGGGGAGCCGCTGGATGGGCGTTTATCATCACCTCTCAGTGGCTTCCATCTTGCTTCCATCTTGCTGTGTTCATGTTTTCATGAAGGTGCAATAGGCTGGAGAGCTCCGGAAAAATTTTGTCAGCAGAAGCCATTTCTATCTCAGTTTGGGGGAACAGAATACCTAGTACGCGTAGACATGGTGCTTGCCAGCAAAGGGCACACATACACGGATACCTAGCCAGCCCCTAATTCTGAAGTCCCTGTTTGTTTAGGCTCTCACCACGACAACAGTTACTTACAATAATACATTAACAAAAGAATCTGCCACCGCGCCCACCACTGGCGGGGCCCGCTTTAGGGGAGTACCAAAAAACCACAACAATTTAATGGCACAATCCATGGTCAGATAGCCTCAGCAAAAAGCTCAACCGTGGTTCAATTAGCATTTGAGAGGTGCAGAGCACAAGGCAAAAGCATTCCCATCTGATGTTTGGACAGCATTCACTCAATCAGCTGTCAGATAAGCTCTTTCTGCGGATTGGTTATCTTTCATTGCCAAGGAAAAGAAAACAAGCAATGGGCGGAACTAAAAAAAACGTGACCAATATGACAGAGGCTATTTAATGTTGCTGTAGTTATTTCTGATAATACTGGCAGATCAAACTCTGCAAAAACCCTAAAACGGGCACGTGGTTTCGTTGTGTCACAGATTTTTTCAGGCCTAGTGTTCGGCATCTCACCCAAACCGGTAGACTGGTTTGCCACTGTTACTTGTTGCCCGTATGGAGGCTGTCTGTTATGGAACGCCATGGCTGCCTTCGTCATCAAACAAACTCCTCATCGACGTGATGCATCAAATGACTCGTGTCGTTGAGGGTGATCTATTTGCAGAGTTGCCAACATCTACGATTTGGGCGTAGCAAATACGAATTTGAGCCGTGACTACGACACTACGCCAAGACTGCATTTTACTACGCAAAACAAACTGCCCATGTCATATAAAATTATTACTGTATAAGTGTAGCTTTTATCTGTGAACTGTGGATTTTAAAGTGTTTAAAAGGAAATAAATGAGTAATAAATAAAATGTAAGAAAAACCTTCTTAAATGTGTGGACCGTCGTTGTGATTAAAAGCGGCGAACTTCACGCAAAACTGATGTTTACCAAAAGCTAGCAACTGCTGACGTTAGATCGCGCGTCCTTATTTACGTTAGAAAATGGGCGACAAGATCGTACTCATTTTCCCTCGATTAAAATAGCGTACTGTAGGAGATCAGGAAGGGAACGAGGTTGTTGCAAAGCGCCCGCCGTATTCCCTGACATTGTGCCTGTGTTTGCCGACTGAAAAAGACGGGGTACCAGCCTAAAGCTTGGGCAAACATACGACCTGACTGAATCTAGCCGCGGGTACTGCAAGCTAGGTTCAGTTTGCATACACATACACGTGGACATGTGTTCTCGCGCGCTGAATTGAAGTCACAGTTCGCATTCTCGAAGTCAAACTGGCTTTATAAACGACCGGAATAATGGAGAATCCTAAGAAAAAAAGGAAACTTTCGGAACAAAATTTCCGTCCGGAGTATTCTACTGAGTGGCCTGTTATCATTCGATCTAAGCTCGACAGTTTCCATGCATTCTGTGTTCTTTGCAAGTGCGACTTCAGTGTCAGGCATGGTGGCAGGAATGACGTAGCTAAGCATATGAACTCTTCTAAACACAAATCCTACCAGTCAGCGGCAGAGTCGACAAAACCCATTGCCGGTTTTTTCACTTCGGCTCAGGATACCAGTGTTATTCAAGCTGAAGTACTCAGCGTTGACTTCATGGTGGAACATAATATACCCATTGCAGTGGCTGATCACATAGGCCCGCTTGTTCGGAAGATGTTTCCAGATTCCAAGATTGCAGGTGAGCCTAAGACTTTTTATTTAGGCTAGGCCTAGGCCTACATTACAATAACGTCAGGCTAATTATATTTTTAGGTTTACAATTTTTCTAACGTTTACAAAATCACGCAAACAAGTTTATAATTTTTTTTTTAATCGAGAGTCCAATATCATTTTCGTCCCTAAACACTCGAAAGCTGCAGTAGTGTAGACCATCATCGACGTGGCGGCCATCTTGGATCGCATGATGAAATACACACGGAAACAATCTGAATTCAATCCGATTTCAATCCACCACCATCCGTAATTTGAACATAACAATCAACCAGAATTTGTGATTAAAAACTGTTTCCATGTTATATTTTATTATTTATCACAATTTTATGTTACGTTCGATTTGTTTTTGGGTCGAAATTTTCATTTCAAAAAGAAGAAATAAAATGTGTAAAACTCGGTCGGCCATTTTGTTTTTGTCGTCGGCTAGGCTAACTTAATAATAGTAACTAATTTCTTTGCAAAACGCATAGGCCCTAATGGTATATGCTTATACATAGTCCAAACAAATGATCGAAATTTGCTTTTTATCTTATAAGCTTTGTTCGAAAAGAAATAAAAAGCTGCATTTTCTATATAAAAAAATGCAATTCAGACACAAGTTCAGAGTCAGTGAGTAGCCCTACTAGTACTACAAAAAGTACTAGTACTACTGATGATTATTTATTGACTTATTATTTCATATTTGATTAGGCAGTTACATGTATTTTGTTGCAAAGTCTTTACAGAATGAAAAACTCAATGGCTGTTTTATAGAATGATTATGGCCTTGCGAGTAAAAATAGAAACTATTAACTAATGTAAAACACTTTTAAAAAAATTGAGAGGGTTAAGATTTACTTTTTAATTATAAAAAAAAGTGACTAATGAGTGGCTTAATTGTGTAGGCTAGGTATGATCATGGCCATACGCTGATTATATTGGTGAGTCACGGTGACACACGAGCTACTTGTGATGGACTTGTTTAGTCTGTGCTATTTGGTATGCAATTGCAATATGTTATCTACATACAATACAAGTAGTAGTAGGCCTATATGTTCATCTTTATGAATAATTAATGTGTTTATAATTTTTTTTACATTTTTATAATTGCAGCCAAATATGCATGTGGTCGTACCAAAAGTGCAGCAATCGCGGGTGTTCTTGCCAAAGAAGATTCCTTGGAGATAACCAGTGCAATGCAATCTGCACCATACTCTCTAGCAACAGATGGTAGCACAGACTATGATGACTGTAAACTGTACCCATTGGTTGTGAAGTACTATGACCAATCACAGGGCCGTATCCTAACAGTGTTATTGTGTATGCCTGAGTGTAACGTGTCATCCACGGGAGAAAACATTTTCCAGCTAATGGATAATGAACTGTCAAAACGCAATATTTCGTGGCAGAACTGCATGAGTTTTGGAGCAGATAATGCCAATGTTATGCAAGGATCTCATTGTGGTGTGGCAGGCTACATCAAGAAGGCGAACAGTTCCATCTATATGCTTGGATGCCCATGTCATCTAATTCACCTTGCGGCTAAGAAGGCTGCTTCACAACTTCCAGTGTGTATTGAAGATCTGCTTGTTGACATATATTATTATCTTCAGAAGTCCAGCAAGAGGAAGCAAGAGCTTAAGCAGTTTCAAAAACTGTCTGGTGTTGAGATGAAGAAAATTGTGAAACATGTCAGCACACGATGGCTCTCCCTCTCACAATGCACGAGTAGGTTGCTCGAACAGTGGCCTGCTTTACTAAGATATTTTGAAGAACAATCCAGGTCAACCACAAGCTCTAAGTCGACCAGCAAGAGCACCCAGCTCAAAAGCAAGAGCACCAGCAAGAGCACCAAGTCCACCAGCAAGGGCACCCAGCTTACACGCAAGAGCACTCAGCTTACCAGCAAGAGCACCAAGTCCACTAGCAAGAGCACCAAGTCCACCAGCAAGAGCACCCAGCTTACACGCAAGAGCACTCAGCTTACCAGCAAGAGCACCAAGTCCACTAGCAAGAGCAGCAAGCCCACAAGCAAGAGCACCAAGCTCACCAGCATGCTGAGCAACCTGTCCTCAAGCAAGAACACCAAGCCCACCTCTAAGAGCAGCCTGCCCACTAGCACAAGTACCCAGTCCACCAGCAAGCTGACCACCAAGAGCAGCCTGCCCACTACCACAAGTACCCAGTCAACCAGTAAGCTGACCACCAAGCCCACCGCCAAGAGCAGCCTGCCCACTACCACAAGTACCCAGTCCACCAGCAAGCTGACCACCAAGAGCAGCCTGCCCACTACCACAAGTACCCAGTCAACCAGTAAGCTGACCACCAAGCCCACCGCCAAGAGCAGCCTGCCCACTAGCACAAGTACCCAGTCAACCAGCAAGCTGAGCACCAAGCCCTCCACCAAGAGCAGCCTGCCCACTACCACAAGTAGTACACAGTCCACCAGCAAGCTGACCACCAAGCCCACCGCCATAAGCAGCCTGCCCACTACCACAAGTACCCAGTCAACCAGCAAGAGTACCAAACCCAACAGCAACACTGGTCGTGAAAGCTGCCAACAGAGAGTTTCTGGAGAGTTTGACCTGGCAGGTTCTTTATTCCGGCAGGAGAATCTACCTAGGGAAAAGCATGCACATGAAACACATTGCGATACGTCAACAGAGCAGACGACAACTGGAAGGCAAAAACCACAGTCAGTCTCCTTATCATCACCACTACAGAGAGTGGAGAGAACATGTAAAAATATGCAGGACCCTAACTTCCAAATCTTCTGCTATTTCTTGGATGCTGTACTACCGATATTTGATAATGCAAATACCTTGATGCAGCTGGACAAACCATGTATTCATATTCTCCTAAAAACACTTGAACAGCAGATGAAAGATTTATTTAACTGCTTCATTAAACCTCATGTCATCAATGCATGTGAGAGAACCATTCAAGTGCAGTACCAAAACATCCAGAATCAGAAGAGTGATGACAGCCTATTCGTGGGAAGGAAAACCAAGGACTTTGTGGAAGCAAACTCCCAGAACAAGGAACTTGATCTCCCCACATTCTACTGTGCTGTGCGATGCTTCTACACAACAGCCATAGATTACATGTTGAAGAAATTCCCATACAAGGATCCACTTTTGCTACATGCTGCAGTTGCGGACATATCAAGACGGGAGGAGATAACATTTGCCTCTGTGCAGTTTTTCATCACCAGGTTCCCCTGTTTGCATTTAAACCATGAGGACACAGACAAAGTGGAAAGGGAGTTCATGTCCTTTCAAACAGACAAACTCTCACAAAGCATCACAAATTGTGATAGAGTTGACACTCAATGGCATCTTATGAGCCAGCAGAAGGATGGCAATGGCCAGCTCAAGTATGCACTTTTGTCCAAGGTTATGTTGGCTATCCTTTGTATCTTCCACTCTAACGCAGATTGTGAGAGGATATTTAGCCTCGTAACAAAGAATAAAACAGAATTTAGGTCAAATATGAAGACAGAGACACTCAGCAACTTGATCACTCACAAGCAATTTATTGTTGCCAAGGGTTCTGTGTGCCACCGCCAAACCTACAGCAGAGCCACTCTGCAGAAGGCCAAGTCTGCAACATACACCCAGCTGTCTGGCTCCAAGTGAACATTTATACACTCATGTACATGTACTTTTCATTGAACTACTTCCAAAAATGTAAGTACTGTTTTACAGAATTGCAGTGTACTACTGATTGTAATTTGTTAACAGGAGACTTTCTACATTGATGTAGACGGTAATTGTAAGTTTTGTCAATGGCACAGTATCATTATTATAGAGAGTATTGGTGTTAGGGATGCTAGCGAGCCTGTTACCGCGACTGCGTGTCAAATGCTACTAATTTTGGGATTTCAATGTTGGCAACTCTGTATTTGACGTGAACGGTAAATGACTTGGTGAAGACAATATGGAGGTTTCGCATGCGAACGGATACACATACGCGTACGTTTAGCTATCCGTAAACGTCAGCTGATCCGATGTTTCGCAATAGTGAAGTCTATATCCTACAACGGAGAACCACTTTTGTACCTGACTTTCAGGCTAATTTTGTCTTATTCTTAAGTTTTGAAATGCATAGAAATGACGTTTTCGTGTTCAGCAAATCCTTTCTTTTTAATCTAATCATACACATGACACAAAATGAACAGAGAATTACGAAAATACTGATATTCGCTACGCGTTTAACACTTACACATAGCGAGCAAGATATCCGTGCCTCGGAGACGTATAACGGATAGCGGAAAAACTGTGACTTCATAAGTACACAAATACTGGTTACGTATCCGGCACGCTAACCGTATCCGTTCGCTTACGAAACCTCTCTAATTAATGTCTTCGCCGAGTCGTATACTGTTCACATCGAATAGATCACCCTCAACAATGAGTCATTGATGCATCACGTCGACAAGGAGTTTGTTTGACGATGAAGGCAGCTACGGCGTTCCATACTTTCGCCGAGTCATTCACCGTTCACGATGAATAGATCACCCTCAACGACGAGTCGTTGATGCATCATGTCGACGAGGAGTTTGTTTGATGACGAAGGCAGCTACGGCGTTCCATACTTTTGCCGAGTCGTTAAAATGTTCACGTCAAATAGATCACCCTCAACGACGAGTTGTTGATGCATCATGTCGGCGAGGAGTTTGTTTGATGACGAAGGTAGCTGCGGCATTCCATAGTCTGTTGCAACAACTGCATGTACCTGCGCTTGCTGGAATATTGGCTGAAATGCCGGGTGCCTGCACGTGGGAAGGTGGTAGAACCGCTGGTTCTTGGCTAATCTAGTGTTAGGCGTTGTAATCATTAGATGTGCGATAATCCGCCACCACGAGAGGATGTATCATGACCAGCCGCTAGCCATGCATGACTTTTACCATGATAACAACGTCTGATGTTTCTCTGAATTTTTTCCCCTGAAAATTGGGGAAACAAGTGCCTGTGCATGATATTGTTTGGTCTTCACACCCACATGCCACAAAAATGCCTAGTTAAGTTCCGTTACTGGGGAAGGGCAATTATGTTAATAGAAGAGTTTTTCTCTCACAAGACCATGACTACTGACTTTTTCATCACCGTCACAATCATCATCATTTATATAAGCACTGTTTTCTGTTTTGTATTATTTTCCATTTTTCCATGTTCACTTCTTTCAAGAATATTGTGGGTAGCTGTGTCAGTCTATCGAAATAATAAAGAATATTAGGGTAGCACTTAAAGACTAACTATGAGAAAAACTACATAAGCTTTCGTAGTAACAACTACTTCATCAGATGTAATGAAGTGGAGCATCATCAACATGGGTACATGTATATAAACTGGTTATATAGCAATGAAGCATGTCCAAACAAAAGGGGGCATGATGAGTCATAACTGGGAGTAGAAGTGGGACATGAAACCATGGTCCCTATTGAGTCCAGAGTCAATGCAGTCCGGTTTGTGGATTATCTTTTGTTCCTCTGCTTCTCTGTCCATCCTGGTTTTGAAGTTCCTTTGTCTGAGCACAGCAACTCTCAGGTCAGCAATGGAATGGCCAGGGAGATTGAAATGTTGGGACACTGGCTTCTCTACATCCTGGTGTCGAATGTCAAACTTGTGGCCATTGATCCGTTGCCGTAGTGACTGACCAGTTTGACCAATGTACATTGATATCATCAACCTCAACAAGAAACTGGCACAAATACGGACCGACATACAGTTTCTTGGGAAATGTAAACGACATGGAGTAGTGCCCAAGGGTCTAGTCTTCAGGTAAAAAACCCTCTGTGCAGCACTTGTAACACCGAGTATTCCAGAGAGATATGCCAGACTGCCTCGAAAAAGCTGAGGAACCACCTGATGGATGTCCTGTACAACAAACAGAAGATCATCAATGATAAGCTATCTAATCTAGAGATCTAGATACAGCTACTGACATATCACCTACACAGCTGGATGGGATGAAGAAGACCTTCAATGACACCTATCACCAGCATCTTCACAACTGTAGACTTGTGAAAGAGAAAAAGTTCTCCAAGCTGTCACCATGCAGTGAAGATCCTAACAACCAACCGCGCCGTAAAAATCCTGTGGTCAATTTGTCTGATCATCCACTCACTGAAACTGAACACTCTGTACTATCTCATGGCCTCACATTCTGCCCTACAACTGCCCTGGACAGTCTCACTGTGCGCCGACCTGGAGTCATTCTTCAGACGTCTCTGTTTGAAGGAATATTTCTTCAAGGAAGATCAGCCAACCAACTCGACCAATGCCCCTGCTGAGGGATCTACACCCCATGCCAGCCCAAGAAAAACAAACTGTTGGACTCCTCCAGAAAACCGCAACGCAAAGCTTGACATGTACATCGCCTGTTTTCGTAAACGGGTACAGTCCTCCATCTTGAGCAAGCAACATAAACTCATGTATAATCTCACCCCTGCACAGCGAAATGGCACCCGTAACCTCAAGACCAATGCGGACATTGTTATCAAGCCTGCCGATAAAGGAGGAGCCACCGTCGTCATGAACAAAGCTGACTACATCAGTGAGGCCAACAGATAACTTTCGGATACGGATTCGTACACGCTGCTCAACAATGACCCCACCACAGCATACAAGAGAAAGTTGAAATCTGTCCTTGGCACACTCCCCCAAACCACACAAGATATCATTAGGAGTGCCACTAGTAACGACCCCAAACCCGGCACATTCTACCTCTTCCCAAGATACACAAACCGGGAAACCCAGGATGACCCATAGTCTCAGGTATTGGCACCATCACAGAGGAAATTTCCGTCTATGTTGACAGCATCCTCAAACCCTGCGCTAAGGAAACCTCCAGCTTCATCCAGGACACAACAGATTTCCTCCACAAACTCAAGACTATAGATGAACTTCCCGAGAACACTATTCTTGCCACCATGGATGTTGCCTCACTCTACACCAACATACCTCATGCCAATGGACTGGACGCCATTCGCAACATCATCTTGGATACTAACACCAGTACTACGACCTGCCAACTTGCCGAGTTTGTGCTAACACACAATTACTTCAAATTTGAGGACAGGCTCTATCTACAAACTAGAGGTACTGCTATGGGGACACGGATGGCTCCTCAGTATGCCAACCTCTTCATGGTCGATCTTGAACAGCACTTCCTCCAAACTCAACCCTTGAAACCTCTACTCTACCTCCGGTACATTGACGACATCTTCCTTGGACACATGGGGAAGAATCCCTGATACAGTTACACCGAGACTTGAACGTGTTTTACCCTACTATCAAGCTCACACTGGAACACTCAGATCAACATGTCCACTTTTTGGATACAACCGTTTGCACCAACGATGGTAAGCTCTTGACTTCAATCTACAAGAAACCGACTGATCGTGCAAGTTATCTTCACGCATCCAGCTTTCATCCTCCCCACACCACCCGATCTATATAGTGTACAGTCAAGCCTTACGGTACAACTGCATCTGCTCAGACACTATGGACAGTGACGCACACCTCACCAAACTCCAGCAGTCATTCCTCGACTTGAAGTACAGCCACCGCACTGTTGATGAACAAATCACTAAAGGTAAACAAAAATCTCGAGACGAGCTCTTGCACTACAAGAAACAGGACCATGGAGACAGAACACCCCTTGTGGTCACCTACAGCCCCCAACTCAAATCACTCCAGAAAATCATAGATGAACTGAACCCTATCCTCCAGGAAGATGATGCCCTAAGACTAATCTACAAGGATAAACCCTTGTGCTGCTCTCACAGCTGGCTCTCACATTTCTTGTTTATTTCTGCTAAAATAAGCAACATTCTCCCAGAAATTGTATACCATCTGAAAGCTGCTATCTCACAGATCACAACTATCTGCATTAGAAGGATGGAATTTTCATCGTTTTCCAGTATTTTATGGTTGAATGTTGCTCTATTTTGGACTCAGATTGTGAATCTTTCCACTGGGACAGTATACATGTACACACACCCATCCTATTCACAAACTTCAAGTACCATTCATGATATTCGGTCAACTGTGGATCAGAATGTCCTGTGTGGGTCTATTCATCTAGAGCACACCACCATGACAATTGGACAAAGACTCATTCAGTACTCAGCTGAACATCTCAATAGACTGTGCCCACAGAGCTACAGTTCTGATGAATGCCACCTAGACACTGAATCCTGTTTAAGAATTCAGGCATTGCAACTACACTGTACAAAGTAAACCATATACTGCACATAACGGAACTGTATTTGAAGTTACAAATACACCATGCTCTCGATATTGGAAGTATGGAAAGCGGACCAGATGGAGGAAGCGAGGAAAGAGAGGCAGCAAGCATACCATATCCGTCCACCCGATTCCCATCGTAGACTCCCAGCCAAGACATCCAAAACTTCATCAGACTCGGGAACGACGAGAGTTGATCAATATTATGATGCCATCTACCAGTGCCTCATTGAACGTGAGCTCTTCATCATCATCGTCATCACGTAACAGGTCCTCAAAAACCTGTACCAAAATAGCGCATTGGAACGCTAGATCCATCAATAGAAAGACAACTGTTGTATGCGACTTCATACTTGCCAACAACATAGATGTCATGATCATTACTGAGTCGTGGCTAAGAGGTGACTATCGTGATGATCACATCATAGCTGACATCAATACTACACTACCCAATTACTGTGTCACCCACACACACAGGCAAACCCAAGGAGGAGGGATATGTGTTATTTATCGCCTGGGATTGCAAATCTCTGCAAATGACACCCCCATCTACGCGTCATTTGAACTTATGGACCCTACACTACAGTGTGAACAACACCCTCCACTGTTTTCAGACTGAGTGCTGTACTCGACCACCACCTTCTTCCAAGAACAAATTCACGTTTGATGCATTTATGCAGGATTTCACGTCATTCCTAGAGCTGATAACTCCTGACAAGCACCAGCCACTTCTGATAGGAGATTTCAATATTCAGGTAGACAATGTCTACAATAAAGACTCAAAGACATTCTCTTACATCTTGTATACGGCTAGACTTCAACAACATGTCTCTGATGTTACGCATCAATCAGGACACATCCTTGATCTTGTGATCACTAGAAAAGATGGACATCCTCTACTTGAAACGTCAGTTATCTCGGGGCTACCATCCAATCACAAGGCTGTAGTTTTCTCAGTAAATTTCACTCAGCCACAGTGTCCTAAGAAACTGATCCGATGTCGCAAGGTGAAGGATATCAACGTGGAAACATTTCGCAAAGACCTACATGACTCATTCTCAGTGTTGCCCAGCATGTCATGTCCCTCTAAGCTTGCAGTGCAAGTTAATACTGTACTGAAGGATCTGATGGACGGGCATGCTCCTGAAAAAACAATCCAAGTATCTCTTCGGCCATTTGCACCCTGGTATGATGAAGATGTGACAAAAGCCAAACGTCAGAAACGTCGTGCAGAGCGTCGGGCAGCTAAAACCGGATTGGTAGTTGATAAAGAACTGTACAAAGAAAAGTGCAAGTCCTACAATAGCATTCTATTCCAGTCTAAATCCCGATACATGAAGGAGGAAATTGAACAGCTCCACAACAAGGGTCTCTTCCGATTTGTGAATAGAATTTCCATCCCATCATCTTCCCAAACCTTGCTGAAGCATGACTCAGACAAGAAGCTGGCTAATGACTTTGGAATGTTCTTCTACAGTAAAGTCCAGAACATTGTTAACAACCTTAGTGGTAGCCAGCTGTCCACATCCGAGGAGGCATCAGCAAGTCTCCAGTTGCAGCCTAGGTTGTCAGAATTCCAGCCGGTGTCTGAGGAGGAAGTGAGGAAGTTCATCAAGCAAAGTCCATCCAAGTCCTGTCGCCTGAACCCAGCCCCGACCTGGCTCATCAAAGCCTGCCTTGATGAAATCTTGCCGCTCATCACGCAGATTGTCAACCTGTCCCTGTCAACTGGATCAGTCCCAGCTATCTTCAAGACCTCTCATATATCATCAGTTCCGAAGAAATCTCTTAAAGATCCTGATGACCTCGCTGGCTACAGACCGATCGCCAACCTAATGTTCTTCTGAAAGATCCTTGAAAGAATAGTTGACTATCAACTTCGAACATATCTTCAAGAGAACAACCTGTTCCCAGCAAGGCAAGCAGCATATTGTGGTATTCACTCTACTGAGACGGCCCTCACTAGAGTGTACAACGACATCCTTCTGGCAGTTGACAAAGGTCAGGAAGTCCTTCTTCTACTCCTTGACTAACTCATCAGCATTTGATACCATCGACCACAAAAGAATCATCCGGTGCTTCCAGCAGACCTATGGCATAGAAGGTACGGCCCTTAAATGGCTTACATCCTATCTCACAGACAGAAAGCAAATCGTTGTCATAAATGGTACCACTGGAGACGACCAACCCCTATCTTGGGGAGTCCTTGAAGGATCTGTTCTGGGACCACTCTATTTCATCGTGTAAACTGGTCCAATCTCTGACATAATATCTGCTCATCATGGTGTTAATCATATAATGTACGCTGATGACACCCAATTGTATGTAATAATGAAACAAAACGAACTTGCATCTGGAGTTTCATGTCTTGAGAACTGCGTCACGGATGTGAAGTCCTGGGTGAACCAGAACAATCTTCTTCTCAATGCGGGGAAAACTGAAGTAGCCCACATACCGTCTCAGTTTTGCAAGAAAAACCTGTCGCCAGATCTAATAATTGGTGATGTCAGCATCACTCCCACTACTTCAGCCAGGGACCTCGGGGTCCTTGTTGACATTATGCTGTGACAATGAAGGAACATGTCAAGAAAATCTGTCGCACTGCATCTTTCGGTATTTTCAGAATTGGTAAACTACGGCAATACCTTGACCGCACTTCCACAGAACGCCTAGTAAATGCACTTGTCACATCCCATCTCGACTACTGTAATAGCCTTTTGATAAATCTCCCTGCTTCCCATCTCGCCCCACTACAGTCCATCCAGAACACAGCAGCTCACCTAATCACACAGACCAAGACATTTCAGCATATTAGTACAGTACTTCACTCGTTACACTGGCTTCCCATTCCCCTTCGAATCCAGTTGAACTTAGCTGAACTTTTGTCTGCACGAATCTGCACCTCTGTCAACCTCAGATCATCCTCATCATCTCAGCTAGCACCAGGTCCGCGTACCAGCACGCGGTACGGCGATAGAGCATTTTCAGTCTGCGCCCCCATCTTATGGAACAAGCTGCTGACTCCCATCCAAAATGCCCCATCAATCAACATTTTCAAATCTAAAGTTAAAACATACCTCTTCAAAGGCCAATGACTCCATATATATAGTGCTTGTAAACTGTACAAATATTTTGATCTTATGTAAATAAGTTTAAGATTTAATTTTGTTTAATCTCCATTGTAAAGCGCTTAGAAACAATTTGTAAGAAGCTCTATATAAATTTAACAATTATTATTATTATTATTAACCCATAATCGCCTACAAGCAACCCCCTAATCTTTGTGCCCATCTCGTCAAGAGCAGCCTCACACCTCCTGCCAACAATGGTACATCCCCTTGCAGAACCCCTAGATGCCAACTCTGTCACCACATAAACACTAGTACCTCCATAACTGGCCCTAACAATGCTATCTTCACCATCAAGGGATCACACACCTGCAACTCCTCTAATGTGGTCTATGCCATCAGTTGCCTGCAATGCCCCAGAGCGATGTACATTGGTCAAACTGGTCAGTCACTACGGCAACAGATCAATGGCCACAAGTTTGACATTCAGCACCAGGATGTAGAGAAGCCAGTGTCCCAACATTTCAATCTCCCTGGCCATTCCATCGCTGACCTGGGAGTGGCTGTGCTCAAACAAAGGAACTTCAAAACCAGGATGGACAGAGAAGCAGAGGAACAAAAGATAATCCACAAACCTGACTGCATTGACTCTGGACTCAATAGGGACCGTGGTTTCATGTCCCACTACTACTCCCAGTTATGACTCATCATGCCCCTTTTGTTTGGACATGCTTCATTGCTTTATACCAGTTTACATGTATATGTATACATGTACATGTACCCATGTTGATGATGCTCCACTTCATTACATCTGATGAAGTAGTTTATACTACGAAGCTTACCGGTATGTAGTTTTTCTCATAGTTAGTCTTTAAGTGCTACCCTAATTTTCTTTATTACTTCTTTCAAGCGCTTTGAGCACTTCTGTGGATACGCTTTATATGTAAGCTTTATTATTATTATTTTATTAAAGTAAATCTTTTAAACCATAGTTTGATGTTAACCTTATGGCATTAATTCTTCTATATATGCAGAAATGTTTTGCACTCAAAACTTTGCGATGATAAAGTGCCATGTCCATCACTCCTGGAAATCATCATGCTGCCCATACACTGCATACTAAACCAAGGTGACTGCAGTGCGGAGTTAAGTACCAACAAAGAATGCCTGATACAGGAAATGATTGCACGCAGGTGCCAGTGTGTGTCACTTACATGCCATTCATTATCCGCCATGGAAAAACTGGTTACAGAGGTAATTGTCCTACTTCAGATATACAGTGTATCTCTTAACTGTTTTTTTTTACATTAATGTAATTAACACATGGATGGAAATGCTGATGTGTTCCATACTTCATGTGCAAGGCCCTACACAACATTGGTAAATGCCTAAACAAAAATATACTGTTTGATCAAACATTAAAATGAAATGAAGTTTTTAAAGCAGGTCAATCATGTTATGAGTAATAATGAAAAAACTTTCTCCTTCGATAAAAAAAAATCATTGTTTACACATTCATATGGAGCTTATTGGCTTTTCCGTGACAAAAAGACAACTACGCTATATGGACTTCCTTCATACCAAGTTTGGTTAAAATCAACTATTTAAAAGTGACCAAAGTGGGGTCTACAAAATCCAACAAGAAGAAGAAGAAAAAAACTAGACATCTATGGGAGGATTTTCAGCATATGATATTATGAATTGATATACAAATGTAAACTGTTAAATACAGAGAAATGGATCCCTTATATGGACAATTGATGAAAGAATCATGATCCTAGCTCTTACCACTTTTAAATCAGAAGCTACTTCCTGTTTGAACGGAAGTAGAGGTCAAAGAGGTCAAGCAATGTGTCACAAAGAAAGACCTTGCCTAAATAACATTTAATTGACATTTTGTGAAAGACATTTAATATCACAAACGGTTGATTTTTTATTGCTTATTAAAGATTGTGATGATTAAATTTAAATTGCTTGTAATTTGGCACCTGATGACGTCATGATGACGTTAATGTTCGATGTACAACTGCGCTATAGGGACTTTGTCTAGACCAAGTTTGGTTAAGATCAGCTATTTAAAAGTGACCAAAGTGGGTCTACAGTGCCGCTGTGCAAAGTGTATTGGTTTTCAAATGACAAGAAGAGGAAAAACAAACTAGAGTTTATGGCTGACAGCACATAAGGCTTTTCCGCATATGGTATTTTAAATTTGTCAATGGACAAATTGGAAAAAAATCAGGATCCTAGCTCTTACCATGCACTTTCTAATGAGGAGCAACTTCCTGTTTGGCCGGAAGAAGAGGTCACAGAGGTCAAGCAATGTTTCACAAAGAAATACCTTGCCTAACATGGGCTTTTGGTGAAAGAATAATGATCCTAGCTCTTACCACTTTTAAATGAAGAGCTACTTCCGCTTTGACTGGAAGTAGAGGTCAGAGAGGTCAACCAATGTGTCACATAGAAATACCTTGCCTAACATGGGCTTTTGGTGAAAGAATAATGATCCTAGCTCTTACCACTTTTAAATGAAGAGCTACTTCCTGTTTGACCGGAAGTAGAGGTCACAGAGGTCAACCAATGTGTCACATAGAAAGACCTTACCTATTACATTGACATTTGGCGAAGGAATCAACTTAATATCTCAAACGGTTGATTTTTTTTGTTGATTTTTGAATATTTTGATTATTAAATTCAAATCACTTGTCACGTGACACCATGATGACGAAAAGTTTCAGCACACAACTACCCAATATGGACGTCCTTCAGACCAAGTTTGATTAAAATCGGCTGTTTAAAAATGCCAAAAGTGGGGTCTACAATGCCCCTGTGCTTTGTCTATGGGAATTCCAGCGACAAGAAGAGGAAGAAACTAGAAATTGTGTCTGTTGAAAACAGAACACAAGGCTTTTCCGTTTTATAGAAAAATCATCATAACCTTATACACACAAAGACATTTGATTAAGATCTTAAGTTTTATACTTTTGAAGTATGCACCTTTAATCATACACTCACGTGACTTGGTCATATTTCTGTCACAAAGAAAGACCTTGCCTAACATTGACTTTTGGCGAAAGAAACATGATCATAGCCCTTACAACTTTCAAATCAGAAGCTACTTCCTGTTTGAAAGGAAGTAGAGGTCGTAGAGGTCAAGCAATGTATCACAAAGAAAGACCTTGCCTAACATTGTCTATTGGTGAAATAATCATGATCATACCTCTTACCACTTTTAAATAAGGAGCTACTTCCTGTTTGACCAGAAGTAGAGGTCACAGAGGTCAAGCAATGTGTCATAAATGAAAGACCTTGCCTAACATTGTCTATTGGTGAAAGAATCATGATCATACCTCTTACCACTTTTAAATAAGGAGCTACTTCCTGTTTGACCAGAAGTAGAGGCCACAGAGGTCAAGCAATGTGTCATAAATGAAAGACCTTGCCTAACATTGTCTATTGGTGAAAGAATCATGATCATAGCTCTTACCACTTTTAAATGAGGAGCTACTTCCTGTTTGACCGGAAGTAGAGGTCACAGAGGTCAAGCAATGTGTCACAAATGAAAGACCTTGCCTAACATTGTCTATTGGTGAAAGAATCATGATCATAGCTCTTACCACTTTTAAATGAGGAGCTACTTCCTGTTTGACCGGAAGTAGAGGTCACAGAGGTCAAGCAATGTTACACAAATGAAAGACCTTGCCTAACATTGTCTATTGATGAAAGAATCATGACCATAGCTCTTACCACTTTTAAATGAGGAGCTACTTCCTATTTGACCGGAAGTAGAGGTCACAGAGGTCAAGCAATGTTACACAAATGAAAGAGCTTGCCTAACATTGTCTATTGGTGAAAGAATCATGATCCTAGCTCTTACCACTTTTAAATGAGGAGCTACTTCCTGTTTGACCGGAAGTAGAGGTCACAGAGGTCAAGCAATGTGTCACAAATGAAAGACCTTGCCTAACATTGTCTATTGGTGAAAGAATCATGATCCTAGCTCTTACCACTTTTAAATGAGGAGCTACTTCCTGTTTGACCGGAAGTAGAGGTCACAGAGGTCAAGCAGTGTGTCACAAAGAAAGACCCTGCCTAACAATCACTATTGGTGAAAGAATGAACTTAATATCTCAAACCGTTGATTTTTTGTTGATTTTTGAAGATTTTGATTATTAAATTCAAATCGCTGGTCACATGACACCTGATGACGTCATGATGACGAAAAGTTTCGGGAGACAACTACCCTATATGGACTTCCTTCAGACCAAGTTTGGTTAAAATCGGCAATTTAAAAGTAGCCAAAGTGCCATCCAGAAAAAGTCTATGGTAACTCAAACGACAAGAAGAAGAAGAAGAAGAAGAACTAGAGTTTATGGCTGTTAGAAACAGCACATAAGGCTTTTCCGCATATGTTATAAAAAGCCTTTTTAATATGATGCTACTTCAGAAATTTTGATTCTCATTCTTACTACTTTTTAAATAAGGAGCTTCTTCTAGGGTTTGTTAATTCTTAATTGGCATATAAAGTTTGCCCCTTTAAATCCCTGTCACGTGACACACAATTTTTACATAGGGCCTTTTAACAAAAATATAAACTCTTCCCGACTAAGATACATACCAAGTTTCAACCCAATTGCACCTAGGGTTAATTTATTAATGATTTGTAAAGTTTGTTCCTTTAAGGCGTTCTCACGTGACACTCGATGACGTCACAATGAAGTCATTGCAAGTTTCCGATATAACACTTCCCGACTTAGACACATACCAAGTTTCAACCCAATCGGACCTAGGGTTCGTTTATAATTGATGTGTGAAGTTTGCCCATTTAAGACGTTGTCACGTGACACACGATGATGTCATGATGACGTTATTGTAATTTTTCGTTTTAACACTTCCCGACTTAGATACATACCAAGTTTCAACCCAATTGGACCTAGGGTTAATTTATTATTGATGTGTAAAGTTTGCCCCTTTAAGACGTTGTCACGTGACACTAGATGACGTCACAATGAAGTCATTGCAAGTTTCCGATATAACACTTCCCGACTTAGACACATACCAAGTTTCAACCCAATCGGACCTAGGGTTCGTTTATAATTGATGTGTGAAGTTTGCCCATTTACGACGTTGTCACGTGACACACGATGATGTCATGATGACGTTATTGTAATTTTTCGTTTTAACACTTCCCGACTTAGATACATACAAAGTTTCAACCCAATCAGGCCTAGGGTTCGTTTATAATTGATGTATGAAAATTTGCCCCTTTAAGGCATTGTCACGTGACACTCGATGACGTCATGATGACGAAAAGTTTCGGGAGACAACTACCCTATAAGGACTTCCTTCAGACCAAGTTTGGTTTAGATCGATTGATTCAAAGTGACCAAAGTGGGGTCCAGAAAATCCCTGTGTTAAGTCTATGGGATTTTTGAAGGAAGAAGAGGAAGAAGAAGAAAAAAAAAAAACAGAACAAAAACAAAGGCTTTTCGCTTGCGCGAAAAAGCCAAAAAAGAAAAAAAATCAGAACAAAAGCAATACCTTTTCCGTTGAACACGGAAAAGCCAACTAGAGATTGTGTCTGTTGAAAACAGAACACAAGGCTTTTCCGTTTCCGCTTTTATTGAAAAAATTGTCATAACTTATACACACAAAGACAGTTGATTATGATCTTATGTTTAAACATTTGAAGTATGCACCTTTAATCATAAGCTCACGTGAATTGGGCAAATTTGTGTCACAAAGAAAGACCTTGCCTAACATCAACTTTTGACGAAAGAATCATGATCCAAGCTCTTACCACTTTTAAATCAGAAGCTACTTCCTGTTTGACCGGAAGTAGAGGCCAAAGAGGTCAAATATTGTGTCACAATGAAAGACCTTGCCTTACATTGACTTTTGGTGAAAGAATCATGATCATAGCTCTTACCACTTTTAAATGACAAGCTACTTCCTGTTTGACCGGAAGTCGAGGTCACAGAGGTCAAGCTATGTGTCACAAAGAAAGATCTTGCCTAACATTGATATTTAGTGAAAGAATCATGATTTTAGCTCTTACCACTTTTAAATGAGAAGCAACTTCCGGTTTGACCGGAAGTAAAGGTCACCGAGGTCGAGTTATGTGTCACTAAGAAAGATCTTGCCTAACATTGATATTTAGTGAAAGAATCATGATTGTAGCTCTTACCACTTTTAAATGAGGAGCAACTTCCGGTATAACCGGAAGTAAAGGTCACCGAGGTCAAGTAATGTGTCACAAAGAAAGACCTTGCCTAACATTCACTTTTGGTGAAAGAATCAACTTAATATCTCAAACCGTTGATTTTTTGTTGATTTTTAAAGATTTTGATTATTAAATTCAAATAGCTGGTCACATGACACCTGATGACGTCATCATGACGTAATTTACGCGGGCACATCTATGCTATATGGACTTTATTTAGACCAAGTTTGGTTAAGATTGACTGTTTTAAAGTGACCAAAGTGGAGCGTAGAACAATCGTGTACAAATTCTCATAGACTTGGGGAGAAGAAATTTTAAAAAAATCAGAACGAACGCAATACTTTTTCCGATTAAAATCGGAAAACCCAAAAATGGACACGGAAAAGCCAAAAAGAACAAAAATAAAGGCTTTTCGCTTGCATGAAAAAGCAAAAAAAAAAAAAAACAGAACAAAAATAAAGGCTTTTCGCTTGCGCAAAAAAGCCAAAAAAAGAACAAAAATAAAGGCTTTTTGCATGCGCGAAAGAGCCAAAAAACAAACAAACAAAGGCATTTTGCTTCCACGAAAAAGCCAAATGTCTGAACAAAACAAAACCTTAACTAGATTAGGGGGGCATAGGTGGCAAGTGCGTTAGGCACTCGCCTCTCACCAATGTGGCCCGGGTTCAATCCCGCCTTGGGTCATATGTGAGTAGAGTTGTGCGTTGGTTCTCTCCTATGCTAGGAGGGTTTTTCTCCGGGTTCTCCAGTTTTCCTCCCACAAAAATCAAACACTTCCGATCTCAGGCTGTGCTCAGTGATCATATATGGGTTGAAGTGTGCGGGCTGCCGTAGGCGCTGCTGTCAACTGGATCACGTTGTAGCCGCATCCTTCGCAATTCAGCACCCCAGCTGCGAGTAAGGATGATTAGCCTCCCAAATTATTATTATTATTATTATAGACATTTGAGTGTTCGTGGACGAACACAGAGCTGTTCCGACTTTTTAATAACCTTTTTTTTGGCTCTTGCTTTTAAGTCATAATGACGTCATCACAGAAACATTCTTGGAGTAGCCTAGACATCACACCTACCAAGTTTCGTGACGACCAGACATTGTTTACTACATGTATATGGGATAAAATTCAGCTTTTTTGATGACGTCAAGATGACGTCACATTCAATTTTACCGCAGCATGCACATCTACAGGATTTAACAAAGATATTACAAAAGGAATCATTATCGTGGCACTTGTTCCTGAGATATATGCTCCTAACAAAAAAACAGCCTTTTGATGATGTTACAGTAAATTTCATGGCAGCATGCAACATGTACATGATGCAAAAAGAATTATTTCACATTATGTTCACTTTTTAATGACTTGAAATTCAGTCAGTTACCTTTGTGGTTATTTGATGATTACTGGTATTTTATTTTATTAAAACAGTTATTCAAATATTTTTGTCCAAACTAAATAATCATTTCAAACATTTAAAACAAAAGTAAGTCAAAGGTATTGTCTATGGATGGGTGAGTTTGATCACTAGGAGAGTATTTTTCCATCATGAGTTTTGATAACAGGGTTAGGCTTTTTGTTGAATTGCATGATAGAGGGCATTAATAGCATGTATGCTTCTTATTTTATAGTATGTATGATTGTGTATTATCTGACCTGGGTGTATGAAATGCAAATTACATTGATCACACTTTTTCGCCAGCCACAAATGTATGCAAATCTACTTGGATTCGAAGAGCATTCGAGAACATTGTATTCAGGAACGTGTTACTGTTAAGCTAATAGTAGGAGTCCTCTGCACATGTTAAAACACATGAAACTGTTGTCACAGATTTCTTCTTTTATATTGTTCTGAAGATGAATCACTCCCCCCGAAATTCCTTATAAATTTGGTTTTATTTAATTTTTTTTATTTTTTTTATTTTCTTCATGTGTTTTCCAGGGTCTGTACCAAAATGTGAGCCAACATGTGTGCATTTTGGATCATATGACAACCATTTTGAGTATGACCTTGGGTCAAACGTCTTCTCCCATCGTGTGGGATACACTGCGATGTCATCTCAGAGGATCTGCAAAAGTCACAAAGGCTGTATTGAATCTATCCTTGGCTGTATTAACTGCCTCAAATCAGTGTACGTACTTTTTAATGTTATACAAATAATGAATGTTAATGAGTGCTATGGTAAGAAAATTTTAATTCGTTGAAAGATTGCAGCTCATTGAATGGAACATTTCATCTTTCAACGAATGAAAATATTCTTTCCATTCTTTTCCGTGTGTCATACCCGCGCTTGAAACACATTGCAAAAATGAAACACATTCATTATTTGTTTTATATAACACTTTATAAAGTAATTTCTGCAATTTCCTTGTCATTCATCAACACTAAATTCCTTCAACCTGTCACTATTCATATAGCTAGCATTACATGTTGACCAATAACATATTGAAGTCACTCGTGTGCAATTGAACAAAGTGAATGGAACCAAAAATGCACTGTGGATGGAAGAAAATCCAACATTTGTGACGTGAGTCATAAATTAGTCTAATATCACATATCATGTGACACACAGTCCTGCAATCAAATGACAAAGATCTACTAGGGTGTTGCATAAAAAGTTGTGTTTAATTCTTGTACTAAGCACGCAGTGATGGAAAGCACTGAGAATTTGTTGCCATTACCAACCTATAGTATACAAATAATGAATATTTATGAGTAGAATAATAAGAATAATTTCATGAGCTGACAGATGGACTGTTCCATTCCACGAGGCGAAACAGTATGGAACAGTCCATCTGTCACCGAATGAAATTATTCTTAACATTCTATGAATTTGAAATATTCATTATTTGTTTTACTTCATGCCCGCGTGCACGTGCACACGATAACACGGGCGCAACCTAATGCAGAATAACTCACCATGAAAGTAATATAGGTTTTCCTGCACATTTTAAAACTTTTTTCATTCAATTTCCAAAGCGAGTAACTTCAATTTTGTCTTGGAGATTCCTAACCTTGCATATCCCATGTTCAATTTCGTCTTTGGTCGTCCATTTTCACACTTTGCCAACCACTTTGATCATTTGCCATACATTTTGATCAAAAACAATTCAATTTCATCGACAGCAGTTGCCAAACGTACAATAGACAAATCAATTTCGTAGTTTTGCAATCGAAATTCATATAACAATCATTTAAATTTGTCACATGATTATATGCCGTCCTTCATTTTAAAAAAAAAATTATTGTTTCATTTTTACTTTAAACATTACTTTCTACTGTCAGAAGAATATTTTGTTTGACGCAGAAACACACCCGAACTGAGAATGCATGATGTGCTTTTCGAAAATAATGTTAGCCTATTTGAATGTGTAAACATTCAGATCCGTATTTTTGTTTTGCCGGAAAAACATCATTAGAGGAAAGATTATTATTATTATTATTATTATTTATTAGGCCATCAACAAACAATGAATACAGTCCATGTACAGTAAAACTGGAAAAACAAATAAGAACAAAAAAGCAACTAACAACTGATGGGGGAGGGGCAAGAGGGCGAGGGATAAGGCTGATGGTAAAGGGAAGGATGGGATTGGTGGGTGACATCTATAATAAGCAAAGCATTTCAAGCTGACCAGGATAAACAAAAGTATACTTAAACACTGTAGTCCGAGGACTTGTCAATCCAAACTCAAAATACAACACAATTATAAATACTGATATGTAATTTACATTTGGGAAAAATAAGAAATAAAAACATTTCTAAATCAAAATTTTCAAACTAATATAAAAAAAAAAAAAAAATTAAATCAACAAAAACAAACAAACAAACCCCAACAAAACAAACAATCAACAAAACACCCCAACTAACAAACATATAAAACAAAGAAACAAAAAAATTAAAGATTACAATAACAACATTAAGAATATTAAGAATAAAAATAAGAATAAGTATAAAAAATAAGTAATAAATAAATAAACAAATAATTTATAAATAATAAATAAGAATTACTAGGCAAGTAAAATGGCTAACCAATGACCATGGAATAGGGAAAGCTGACGGAGCAGTGAGAAATTAGAGTTCTTGCAGGTAAGAGGACAAGTTTCTATAGAAAGCTTTGAAAGAGTCCAGAATGAGAGAGTCCTTGATGTAAGATGGAAGGGTACTCCAGATGCGGGGAAAGACATGGGTTGGTGTAATCTTGAGAGTCTGAGTTCGGGCGAAGTGGTGGCGGAAAGTTAGAGTGTCCAGATGACGAGGATTTATCTTGGTGAAATCAACAACTGTCTGACAGTCAACCAGGCCAAACAAGACACCTGATATCGAAGGTAACGACGTGTTGTTTTCTCCTACTTTCCAGTGATGTCCATCCCAGAGTCCGAAGCCTGTCCTTATATTCCATTTCCCCTCTATGCTGACGTAAGCACATGCGGCTAGCCCGTCTCTGGATTTTCTTAATTTTGGAGATTGCTGATTGGGTGTACGGGGTCCATGCTGGGAGGCCGTATTCAAGAACTGGCAATACGAGTGACTTGTAGAGGGAAGCTAAGGCTGGGGTTGATGTGCCTCCTGCCAGTTGCCAGACGAATCCTAAAGTCCTATTGGCTTTAGATATCACTGCATCTATGTGGTCATTCCAGGTGAGAGTGTCATTTATAGTGATTCCAAGGTATTTGTATGCACTAGCGGTACTGAGTGGCGAGCCATTGAGTAGGAACTGAGGAGGTGGCATCCTGTTTCTGGAGCGGGTCATGTGTAGGACTTTGGTTTTAGTAGCATTCAGTTTCATTCCATTTGAGTGACTCCATCTTTCCAGCTGGGTCAGATCTGACTGAAGGATGTGCTCGTCACTGGGTGAGTTGATGGGCTTATAGAGGACTGCATCATCAGCAAACAGCAGGGAATTTGAATCCAGGTTGTTGGAAATGTCATTTATGAAGATGTTAAAGAGCAATGGTCCAAGAACACTGCCCAGGGGAACTCCAGAAGTGACAGGGGCCCAGTCAGAAAATGACCCCTTGTACAAAACTCGCTGCTTTCTGTTCAGGAGAAATGACTTCAACCATGTCCAGGTCAGTCCACGAATATTATACAGACTAGCCAGTTTATCAAGGAGAATGTGATGAGGCATTACATCAAATGCCTTGCTGAAATCCAAGAAGATAACATCAACGCGAGGTGGATGTGGTGCGTCCAGAATGTCGGCCCAGTTGTGAATGGCATTTGTCAGCTGGGTGACACAGGATTTCCGTGAAGTGAAGCCATGTTGGTTTGGGTTGCTAAGGCAGAGGGATCAGGGATGACATGTGTTCATTAATGTTATCGGCCACTGCCCTCTCCAAAACTTTACAGATGACCAATGTTAAGGCCACTGAACGATAATTTGTAATGTCGCAGCGTTTTCCCGACTTGAACACTGGAGTGATCTGAGAAAGCTTCCAGTCTGCTGGGAGAGCACCGTTAGCAAGGGAGCAGTTCATTACCCGATGGTTTTTTAAATATGCATACAAGAAATAAGCAGGCCTATACTTCATCAAGTAGTCCACAGTAGTGCGGAATAGTCCACACCATCACTTAGTTGCATGGTCCTCTGGCCCAGTTTCCATTTGGAGCCATTTGCCTACGTTACGAAGATTTCTGATGTTTGGATTATAAAGTGGTGTAAGATGGTTCGGAATCATGAGTGAAGTGAAAGAAACTACATTTAACATAAAAAGGGGCTTATAAAGTGCATACCTGTAAGCTTTTTTACAAAGCTGTTAACAGTCAGATTTTCAGTTTAATTTGAACGACAAATTCTTGAAATCGCTTGACAAAAGACAAATTTTCTCATTCATTATGTAGATGATGATCAGGTCAGACGAATTACAGTGACATATGACGAAAAGGAATGAAAACTGACGAAACCGTTTGACCATTGATTAATCCGAATGACCAACGACTGAATTGAATGTAGCATTTGCACGTTCCAGTCTTCTTGGGACAAAATTGAAGTGAAGTGCTTAGGAAATTTAATGAAAAAAGTTTGAAAATGTGCGGGAAAACCTATAATAAATAATAATAATAAACAAATACTTGTGTAGTGCTATCCTGCAGTTATCGGTTTTCGCTCGGATACCGGGAAAGTTTCTTAAAAATGGAAACGAAATGGAATATCAGAAAATCACTCCTCAAACCTTTCAACTGTAAAAATACTTGAAGTTCAAGTCTTTTCTTTGAAAATATTGTCCGTCATTTACAGGGACACCAAATCCGCTGTGTAAACGCGATGTCATGTGTTTTCACCCCCTTGGCTGAGCGGCAAAGTTCATTGACATGTAGCTATGGCGCACCAAGTCACTCAAAAATGGCTGGAATATTGTCCTGGCTCGATTCTTCTTACTGGGTCAATTGAGTTTATTTTTAAAATATTCTAAAACAGTCTTAATTTCCAAGATTGTGAATTATAGATAATTTATCAACAATATCATGAATGACATATTTAATGGCAATTCATTGTATTTGTCTTATGTTCTTACATTAAAAAATAAATAAATAAAATTTAATCTAATTTTTTATCTTGATGTGAAATATTATCACAGCATTTTTCATAATATCTGGCATCATTATGAGAGGCCTAAACATGGATACATCAGCTTATCAAAGTTTAAAGTTAAAAGGAGAAAAACAAAACACTGTCACTCCGATTTGAGAAAGACTTTAACACTTTTGTCTCATTGGCACGCCGTAAAAACCCAGATCGCAACAGGGTCACATCACCTGCCGTCTGACATTGGAAGAATGAAAGTTGCTCGAGCAGACGACAGTTTAGTTTGTAATATTTGACCAAAGATTGTGTCTTTTATTAACGTTTGAAAATAAGCCTTAAAATGCATTAGTAATATACTCCCAAAATCACATAGGTTTGAACTTTTGAGTATCACTCACGACTGGAAACTTTATTCTCAACATCCTGAATGTCGGAGATAGCCTTGAGTGTAGTCATCACTTCAGGGATACTGATCACAAAGAATCTCGCACGATCTCGTGGTAAACGGGAGTCAAATTTGGGGAGCGAAAACACGTTGGGTGAAAACACATGACCGAAAACACATGACCGGACGATATATCTAGTTAATACAATCTACTCAAAGCGCTTAATAATATTATTATCCCAGATCATCAGGCCCCATTTACATTCCTGAAACCATCTCAACTCCCTGGGGAGTATACAGTCCCCCCCTCCCCCCCCCCCGGCAGCCTGCAAAGTGCAAGGAGGCTAATCAAACCACAAAGCCACATCTACCCAGAGCCTCTACCCAGAGACTGAGACCAAGACTTTGCGACTTAGTGCAATTAAATGCAATAACATAATTGAAAAGATGCAAATTTTATTTGGAAATTAAGACAGCTTCAATGTAGACCTGGAAAATTACTTATGTTAACTAACTTTACAGGATGCCTTCATTACAATTCAGGAACGTAAAATCGTCTGTATTAGAAGACAACCATGCCCAATGTGGCCTCATGTTTCAATTCAATTCGATTCACATTTATTCCATTATATACGGGACAATTGAAATGCAAGAAACATCAATAAATATGAAAAATGTACAATGAAGTTATTGCCTTAAAGATAATTAGCTTATGAGGTACTAAGTGAAGTGGTAGAACATAAATACACCAAAATGTACCAAAATACGAGTACAGGCCGAGTCTGAGTACTTTTTAATCGAGTTTTTCAGAGTCTGAGTATGGGCCAAGTTCAAGTACAAAGACATTTAGTACATCTTGAGTACATTTTTTAAACTAGAGCATTGCCCCATTCGCCCATTAGAGAGTGTGATGCGTTTGTACATGTGCACAACCTCTCCCCCACATAATACAATCTTTCCTCGCCTTATCAGTTAAAAAATGCAGAGTGTGATGAATGCAAAATGCAGCCCATGGAAAGAAGGTTGCAATTCATTTCGCTGGTAGTGTTCCATAGGAATGGGATGATACAAAAATGTGCATTAGGGATATTGCATGTGCTGCAATGAGTCAATAACTCAATACATTCATCCTTATTTTCATAAGTTTAGTATTGAAAAATTAATTTAAAAATCCTAATTTTCTTTTGAGCAACTGGGATCGAGTTCACCGAGAACAATTTGTCGACTTCCGAGACGAGTCCAAGTACGAAATTACGAGAACGGGCCAAGTACTTAAAAAAAATGTTTTTATAGTATTTATGACAGAGTATGGGCCAAGTACTTAGCGGCACTCAAGTTCTCGAGTTCGAGTACGAGCACTCCAACACTGCCTGTACGGTGTTCAGGAGGTTGCCGTTCTGAATCCCACTCCAGTCAATTTTTCTTTGTTCACCTTTCAATATTAAAATATAACACCTTTTACCATAACTGCCATGGTAAAAGATATTATATGTGGCGAATTGCTTGCTTCCTGGGATTTTGTGTCGCGGGGACAATGTCAAAGTTAAACAATTTTGGAAAGAGCACTTAAGCATGATAATTATGTGCAACATATACATGTGTCGGCACAGAAGTACCTTCCGTACTTGACCTGGGTGCCTTTGTTTACTCTAGTATCGAAGGGAGGTCACGCAATGCGCGCTGCCAAATAAGGTATAATTATGCAAAGGGAGTTGCCGCAGATATATGCTGTAGGAAAAAAACTTTGAGCCAATGGGAAGCATTGTTTATGCGTCAGGACATCGGTGGTCTTTCTCACAACACACTAATAGTCACTCTATCACAGCCACTGGAAGTGAACAAATTGGTTTATCGGAATTAATTTGATTAATTTCTGATTCAGTTCTCCGGAATTGTGTGATTAACTTCTCTGATTTATTAATCTGGGTTCTTGCTTCCTGTCGTCGCCATTTTACTGGTTTTACAGGGCATCTTGCTAGTTTTTTCTTTACCACTGAGTTTCACCCAACATGAATCATGGTAGTTTGCACAGCACCATGTGTCATCCTTTGCGGGTTTGGGACACCGCAGTCAGATCAGCGCCTGGCTAAGGGGAAGGCCCCCATAACGGCACAATCACGATGACAGGCGTGATGGTTATCATTCTTTTCCTCTTCCTGAAGGTGCAGCACCAGTGAGCCCGGTCGACGGGTTGCAAATTCCCTCTGCTGTCTCATGTGGCCTCTTCATTTTCTACAGCAACAGGAACCACTTTCTTCATTCTGACTTCTGTCTTTTCAGCTAGTGCGTACAACACGTTCATGTCATGCAGCTTTTGTTACGTTGGTTCTCCAATGGCTTTTCTTTGGGGTACACTGGTTCCCGGTTGCCTCAGGATTCGCACTTTTGCCTTAAGTGGTTTGTGGCAAGCTAGCTTCGGAAATGCCACACTTTCCCTAATCATGGAGGAATAAAACACAATCTTATGCTCTTCCATCAGCTTGGTGCCGAAACACGAACCTAATACATTTCACCTGAATTCACCATCTTTCCTTTCCACTCGGCCATTTGATAAATTATTTTATAGACCGGGGACCTTTGCACGGTGCATTATTCCTCATTTGACGTCAGTTTTATTAATTTAACCATTCTTTTAATTCAATCATCAATGAAAAATGAACAAAGAAAAATTGACGAAGAAGAAACTTTTTAATTCTTTTAATTCAAACCTGCAGAAAATAAACACAACCAATACTCATGGTTGATTTGTTCTCCGCTTTCCCTGTTTAGACTGCCCTTTCTGCCTCTTTTCCGTAGTAAAATTTCCAGTCTGTGTCGGTCGAAGATCAAGTAGCTCCGTGCATGTATAAGACAACGCATTGTTGTCTTATGGCCGGTTTGAGGTGAAGAATCCATAGTTGTGAAAACCTTGAATCCACTATTAAATGAGAGTATACCAGAGTATACTATATGTATATCTAGAGTATATCTTACCAGTCAGAGTATATCATACCAGTCAGAGTATATCATACCAGTCAGAGTATATCATACCAGTCAGAGTATATCTTACCAGTCAAGAGTATGTCATACCAGTCAGAGTATACCATACCAGTCAGAGTATATCATACCAGTCAGAGTATATCATACCAGTCAGAGTATATCATACCAGTCAGAGTATGTCATACCAGTCAGAGTATACCATACCAGTCAGAGTATATCATACCAGTCAGAGCATATCATACCAGTCAGAGTATGTCATACCAGTCAGAGTATATCATACCAGTCAGAGTATACCATACCAGTCAGAGTATATCATACCAGTCAGAGTATATCATACCAGTCAGAGTATATCTTACCAGTCAGAGTATACCATACCAGTCAGAGTATGTCATACCAGTCAGAGTATACCATACCAGTCAGAGTATATCATACCAGTCAGAGCATATCATACCAGTCAGAGTATGTCATACCAGTCAGAGTATGTCATACCAGTCAGAGTATGTCATACCAGTCAGAGTATGTCATACCAGTCAGAGTATACCATACCAGTCAGAGTATGTCATACCAGTCAGAGTATATCATACCAGTCAGAGTATATCATTCCAGTCAGAGTATATCATACCAGTCAGAGTATATCATACCAGTCAGAGTATGTCATACCAGTCAGAGTATGTCATACCAGTCAGAGTATATCATACCAGTCAGAGTATATCATACCAGTCATAGTATATCATACCAGTCATAGTATATCATACCAGTCAGAGTATATCATACCAGTCAGAGTATATCATACCAGTCAGAGTATGTCATACCAGTCAGAGTATAACATACCACTCAGAGTATATCATACCAGTCAGAGTATATCATACCAGTCAGAGTATATCATACCAGTCAGAGTATGTCATACCAGTCAGAGTATAACATACCACTCAGAGTATATCATACCAGTCAGAGTATGTCATACCAGTCAGAGTATGTCATACCAGTCAGAGTATGTCATACCAGTCAGAGTATGTCATACCAGTCAGAGTATATCATACCAGTCAGAGTATATCAAACCAGTCAGAGTATACCATACCAGTCGAGTATATCTTACCAGTCAGAGTATATCATACCAGTCAGAGTATATCTTACCAGTCAAGAGTATATCATACCAGTCAGAGTATACCATACCAGTCAGAGTATATTATAACTGTCAGAGTATATCATACCAGTCAAGAGTATATCATACCAGTCAAGAGTATATCATACCAGTCAAGAGTATATCATACCAGTCAGAGTATATCATACCAGTCAGAGTATATCATACCAGTCAGAGTATATCTTACCAGTCAGAGTATATCAAACCAGTCAGAGTAAATCTTACCAGTCGAGTATATCTTACCAGTCAGAGTATACCATACCAGTCAGAGTATATCTTACCAGTCAGAGTATATCTTACCAGTCAGAGTATATCAAACCAGCCAGATTATATCTTACCAGTCATGAGTATATCATACCAGTCAGAGTATATCTTACCAGTCAGAGTATATCATACCAGTCAGAGTATATCATACCAGTCAGAGTATACCATACCAGTCAGAGTATATCATACCAGTCAGAGTATATCATACCCGTCAGAGTATATCATAGCAGTCAGAGTATATCTTACCAGTCAAGAGTATATCATACCAGTCAGAGTATATCATACCAGTCAGAGTATATCTTACCAGTCAAGAGTATATCATACCAGTCAGAGTATACCATACCAGTCAGAGTATATTATAACTGTCAGAGTATATCATACCAGTCAAGAGTATATCATACCAGTCAAGAGTATATCATACCAGTCAAGAGTATATCATACCAGTCAGAGTATATCATACCAGTCAGAGTATATCATACCAGTCACAGTATATCTTACCAGTCAGAGTATATCAAACCAGTCAGAGTATATCTTACCAGTCGAGTATATCTTGCCAGTCAGAGTATACCATACCAGTCAGAGTATATCTTACCAGTCAAGAGTATATCATACCAGTCAGAGTATATCATACCAGTCAGAGTATATCATACCAGTCAGAGTATATCTTACCAGTCAGAGTATATCATACCAGTCAGAGTATATCAAACCAGCCAGATTATATCTTACCAGTCATGAGTATATCATACCAGTCAGAGTATATCTTACCAGTCAGAGTATATCATACCAGTCAGAGTATATCATACCAGTCAGAGTATACCATACCAGTCAGAGTATATCATACCAGTCAGAGTATATCATACCCGTCAGAGTATATCATAGCAGTCAGAGTATATCTTACCAGTCAAGAGTATATCATACCAGTCAGAGTATATCATACCAGTCAGAGTATATCTTACCAGTCAAGAGTATATCATACCAGTCAGAGTATATCTGGGGAGTCAGAATATATCATACCAGTCAGAGTATATCATACCAGTCAGAGTATATCATACCAGTCAGAGTATATCATAGCAGTCAGAGTATATCTTACCAGTCAAGAGTATATCATACCAGTCAGAGTATATCTTACCAGTCAAGAGTATATCATACCAGTCAGAGTATATCATACCAGTCAGAGTATATCATACCAGTCAGAGTATATCTTACCAGTCAGAGTATATCATACCAGTCAGAGTATATCTTACCAGTCAGAGTATATCATACCAGTCAGAGTAAATCTTACCAGTCGAGTATATCTTACCAGTCAGAGTATACCATACCAGCCAGAGTATATCATAGCAGTCAGAGTATATCTTACCAGTCAAGAGTATATCATACCAGTCAGAGTATATCATACCAGTCGGAGTATATCTTACCAGTCAAGAGTATATCATAACTGTCAGAGTATATCATACCAGTCAGAGTATATCATACCAGTCAGAGTATATCATACCAGTCAGAGTATATCTTACCAGTCAGAATATATCATACCAGTCAGAGTATATCTTACCAGTCAGAGTATATCATACCAGTCAGAGTAAATCTTACCAGTCGAGTATATCTTACCAGTCAGAGTATACCATACCAGTCAGAGTATAACATTTCAGTCAGAGTATATCTTACCAGTCAGAGTATATCTTACCAGTCGGAGTATATCATACCAGTCAGAGTAATTCTTACCAGTCAGAGTATATCTTACCAGTCAGAGTATATCTTATCAGTCGGAGTATATCATACCAGTCAGAGTAATTCTTACCAGTCAGAGTATATCTTACCAGTCAGAGTATACCATACCAGTCAGAGTATATCATAACTGTCAGAGTATATCATACCAGTCAAGAGTATATCATACCAGTCAGAGTATATCTTACCAGTCAGAGTATATCATACCAGTCAGAGTATATCTTACCAGTCAGAGTATATCATACCAGTCAGAGTAAATCTTACCAGTCGAGTATATCTTACCAGTCAGAGTATACCATACCAGTCAGAGTATAACATTTCAGTCAGAGTATATCTTACCAGTCAGAGTATATCTTACCAGTCGGAGTATATCATACCAGTCAGAGTTATTCTTACCAGTCAGAGTATATCTTACCAGTCAGAGTATACCATACCAGTCAGAGTATATCATACCAGTCAGAGTATATCTTACCAGTCAAGAGTATATCATACCAGTCAGAGTATATCTGGGGAGTCAGAATATATCATACCAGTCAGAGTATATCATACCAGTCAGAGTATATCATACCAGTCAGAGTATATCATAGCAGTCAGAGTATATCTTACCAGTCAAGAGTATATCATACCAGTCAGAGTATATCATACCAGTCGGAGTATATCTTACCAGTCAAGAGTATATCATAACTGTCAGAGTATATCATACCAGTCAAGAGTATATCATACCAGTCAGAGTATATCTTACCAGTCAAGAGTATATCATACCAGTCAGAGTATATCTTACCAGTCAGAGTATATCATACCAGTCAGAGTAAATCTTACCAGTCGAGTATATCTTACCAGTCAGAGTATACCATACCAGTCAGAGTATATCTTACCAGTCAGAGTATATCTTACCAGTCAGAGTATATCTTACCAGTCAGAGTATATCTTACCAGTCATGAGTATATCATACCAGTCAGAGTATATCTTACCAGTCAGAGTATATCATACCAGTCAGAGTATATCATACCAGTCAGAGTATACCATACCAGTCAGAGTATATCATACCAGTCAGAGTATATCATACCCGTCAGAGTATATCATAGCAGTCAGAGTATATCTTACCAGTCAAGAGTATATCATACCAGTCAGAGTATATCATACCAGTCGGAGTATATCTTACCAGTCAAGAGTATATCATAACTGTCAGAGTATATCATACCAGTCAAGAGTATATCATAACTGTCAGAGTATATCATACCAGTCAAGAGTATATCATACCAGTCAGAGTATATCTTACCAGTCAGAGTATACCATACCAGTCAGAGTATAACATTTCAGTCAGAGTATATCTTACCAGTCAGAGTATATCTTACCAGTCGGAGTATATCATACCAGTCAGAGTAATTCTTACCAGTCAGAGTATATCTTACCAGTCAGAGTATACCATACCAGTCAGAGTATATCATACCAGTCAGAGTATATCTTACCAGTCAAGAGTATATCATACCAGTCAGAGTAAAGCTGGGGAGTCAGAATATATCATACCAGTCAGAGTATATCATACCAGTCAGAGTATACCATACCAGTCAGAGTATATCATACCAGTCAGAGTATATCATACCCGTCAGAGTATATCATAGCAGTCAGAGTATATCTTACCAGTCAAGAGTATATCATACCAGTCAGAGTATATCATACCAGTCGGAGTATATCTTACCAGTCAAGAGTATATCATAACTGTCAGAGTATATCATACCAGTCAAGAGTATATCATAACTGTCAGAGTATATCATACCAGTCAAGAGTATATCATACCAGTCAGAGTATATCTTACCAGTCAGAGTATACCATACCAGTCAGAGTATAACATTTCAGTCAGAGTATATCATACCAGTCAGAGTATATCATAGCAGTCAGAGTATATCTTACCAGTCAAGAGTATATCATACCAGTCAGAGTATATCTTACCAGTCAAGAGTATATCATACCAGTCAGAGTATATCATACCAGTCAGAGTATATCATACCAGTCAGAGTATATCTTACCAGTCAGAGTATATCATACCAGTCAGAGTATATCTTACCAGTCAGAGTATATCATACCAGTCAGAGTAAATCTTACCAGTCGAGTATATCTTACCAGTCAGAGTATACCATACCAGCCAGAGTATATCATAGCAGTCAGAGTATATCTTACCAGTCAAGAGTATATCATACCAGTCAGAGTATATCATACCAGTCGGAGTATATCTTACCAGTCAAGAGTATATCATAACTGTCAGAGTATATCATACCAGTCAAGAGTATATCATACCAGTCAGAGTATATCTTACCAGTCAAGAGTATATCATACCAGTCAGAGTATATCATACCAGTCAGAGTATATCATACCAGTCAGAGTATATCATACCAGTCAGAGTAAATCTTACCAGTCGAGTATATCTTACCAGTCAGAGTATACCATACCAGTCAGAGTATAACATTTCAGTCAGAGTATATCTTACCAGTCAGAGTATATCTTACCAGTCGGAGTATATCATACCAGTCAGAGTAATTCTTACCAGTCAGAGTATATCTTACCAGTCAGAGTATATCTTACCAGTCGGAGTATATCATACCAGTCAGAGTAATTCTTACCAGTCAGAGTATATCTTACCAGTCAGAGTATACCATACCAGTCAGAGTATATCATAACTGTCAGAGTATATCATACCAGTCAAGAGTATATCATACCAGTCAGAGTATATCTTACCAGTCAGAGTATATCATACCAGTCAGAGTATATCTTACCAGTCAGAGTATATCATACCAGTCAGAGTAAATCTTACCAGTCGAGTATATCTTACCAGTCAGAGTATACCATACCAGTCAGAGTATAACATTTCAGTCAGAGTATATCTTACCAGTCAGAGTATATCTTACCAGTCGGAGTATATCATACCAGTCAGAGTTATTCTTACCAGTCAGAGTATATCTTACCAGTCAGAGTATACCATACCAGTCAGAGTATATCATACCAGTCAGAGTATATCTTACCAGTCAAGAGTATATCATACCAGTCAGAGTATATCTGGGGAGTCAGAATATATCATACCAGTCAGAGTATATCATACCAGTCAGAGTATATCATACCAGTCAGAGTATATCATAGCAGTCAGAGTATATCTTACCAGTCAAGAGTATATCATACCAGTCAGAGTATATCATACCAGTCGGAGTATATCTTACCAGTCAAGAGTATATCATAACTGTCAGAGTATATCATACCAGTCAAGAGTATATCATACCAGTCAGAGTATATCTTACCAGTCAAGAGTATATCATACCAGTCAGAGTATATCTTACCAGTCAGAGTATATCATACCAGTCAGAGTAAATCTTACCAGTCGAGTATATCTTACCAGTCAGAGTATACCATACCAGTCAGAGTATATCTTACCAGTCAGAGTATATCTTACCAGTCAGAGTATATCTTACCAGTCAGAGTATATCTTACCAGTCATGAGTATATCATACCAGTCAGAGTATATCTTACCAGTCAGAGTATATCATACCAGTCAGAGTATATCATACCAGTCAGAGTATACCATACCAGTCAGAGTATATCATACCAGTCAGAGTATATCATACCCGTCAGAGTATATCATAGCAGTCAGAGTATATCTTACCAGTCAAGAGTATATCATACCAGTCAGAGTATATCTTACCAGTCAGAGTATATCATACCAGTCAGAGTATATCTTACCAGTCAGAGTATATCATACCAGTCAGAGTAAATCTTACCAGTCGAGTATATCTTACCAGTCAGAGTATACCATACCAGTCAGAGTATAACATTTCAGTCAGAGTATATCTTACCAGTCAGAGTATATCTTACCAGTCGGAGTATATCATACCAGTCAGAGTATATCTTACCAGTCAGAGTATATCTTACCAGTCAGAGTATATCATACCAGTCAGAGTATATCTTACCAGTCAGAGTATATCATACCAGTCAGAGTACATCATACCAGTTAGAGTTTATCATACCAGTTAGAGGCCATGAAACCTCACATTTTTGTTCAGACGGCTAAAAGTTATTGTGATATTTTGCCACAGCTTAAAGGTACAATACATGATTGGTAAAGGTCACAGAACAGCACCCGCACTTTGTGATTATTTTCCCAATAGAATAGAAATCCCCTGATATTTTGGGGGAAAACTGGCTGTATATATAATTTACTTAAGAACTATTTTAGCCATCTTTGGGTCTTAAATATGAAATATTATATTTGTTGTGATTGTTCTTGTGCAGGTTCCATCACATTAAATGAAACTGCTGCATGTACATTGTTTCATCAGCTGACAGCTGTGTTGACAAATCCAGAATCAGACAGCTCAGTAAGTTATATTCATTATTTTGCTTGGTTGGGTTGGGTTGGGGTGGATGTGGGTGGGTCATTTGGCTGCTTGTAACTTGTAACTCTCTCTAATGTCTTAGGTACCTTTTATAGACACATTTGTGCTGTACAAATTTTTATAGAAAATTTAGAGTGCTCTCAACAGGAACGTTGTCAATTTCAAGTTCATTGATTTGGAGGATGTTTAGAAATAGGCAATTAAAGTTTAGTCTTCCTGAGGTCTAATTTAGGATAATATATATTCCTATATGCACCATTGGGGGGAATTCCATAGGGTCATGCATAAACTTTACTTACCTATTTCTAAACATCATCCAAACCAATGAACTTGACATTGATATATGTTCATTTTGAGAGCATTTTCTATCTTAGGGCGCCCCTAAGGTTAAAAAAAAATCTTGCTGAATACACAAAATCTTAACGAAAGTGATAAGAAATGTCCATTGTATTCAATGTAATCTCGTTTGAATATTTTGTATTATTTCTGGGATGGAAAGTATAAAAATGTAGGCCAATTGGCAACATTTTTCTCCCAAATTCTGGGATTAAAAAAAAAAATTCTTGAATTTATATAATGTCATTCTGGACAGGGTCGGCGGCAAAAAAAAGAAGTATTTTTTTCTTTGGTCGTAGCCCAAAATATGGGTCGGTTGGAAATGAGAACCACAGTAATAAAAAGGGGCGCCCTTATATAAAAAAATGGACAGTAAAAATGTTATTTTTAGGGTACTTGTTACATGTACCTGAGGGGAAAATGGAAATTTCCATCTAATGGCCGATTTCCCCCTAACGTCCACTTTGAGCAAAATGTTTCCCCCCTAATTGTCGTTCTAGCTAAATATCAATTTGATAACTGAATAACTTGTCAATACCAATTATTAAGGCTGTTTATTTTTGTATGCATTGTAGGTTGTTTGCAAGTGCTTTGATGTGCTCGCTTTGTTCATTTCTCTCTATGCTGTGATACTGGTGGATAAGAAAGACATAATGACGATACTGGGAAAGACTGTATCTAAAAGATCATATGACCCTAGATGGGAAGTAAGAGATTCAGTCATATGCTTCTTGAAGAGACTGCTGTACTCTCCAACAGGTAAACCAAATTATCAAAATTACTATCCTTGATGTGTACGTACGGCGTAGGCCTTTGTACTGTAGTTTACGCAAGTGCTCGGTAAGCATATCATTCCCTGGTACGCATGCGTATACGTAATTCGTGCCCATAATAGTAATGGCGGCACGGGCCCATGCAATCACAGCGCCACAGTACAGGGGAATATTGTGCGTCCGCCCTCTAGTTTATTAGTATGTATCTCTATGATATAAAGGTAGTAACAAAATGCATCTTATAATCTTATTTTTTCTTTAGATAAACTATGTGAATGGTTCATATCTTATAACTTCCATCTTCGTATAACGGCGTGCATAGATGATGGGGAATGCTTTGTCAAGGCATCTGCAATCAGTACTCTTGTTGATGTATCCAAGCAACAGGCCATATGGATTAATTTACTGCAACAAACTGGAAAGACTGAGGTTTGATATTGTGTTCTTCTTTTCCATCAAATTGTTCTCATTGCATGGGCTACATTTATGCTTGTTTTCTGCTTCTCTGAGGAAGCCAAATGTTTCTGCTGTTTCTGTCATGTAATTCCACGTGTATGTGAGTGTGAACAAACTTTGATATTGTACTTACATGTACACTCTTGTCCACAGAATGTTTTCATAGAAAACAATTTTTCTCAAAATGAGACAATTTAAATCGTTCATTTTCTGTAGCAAATTGAAACATAATATTCAAATGATATTTGGTGCTAATCCCTAAAAAATTGCTACAATTTTGATGCCACTGGTTCACAAAATAATTTTATTACCGATAAGTTCAAAAGAATAAAGAAAGTCTACAGAAGGTTTGTAACACAAACCTGGGTATGAGTTTGTAGTGGCATTCAAATAACAAAAGGGACAATATGGTCCACAATTGGAAAGAAATAGAGCTGCTGCTAAAACAAAAGAGGAACAGTAAGGGGTCCATGATTACAGGTGTTAACATACTTGGATGTGTGTGTCACACGTTTGGTATCATCATCATGGTACTGTAATTATTAAAAGGTAGACTTCATGGATTGTAATGAAACTTGGCAGGCTGTTTGCTAGTGCAACCCTTAATATGCATATTGAATTTTGGGTGTATAGATCAAGGTCATTTGATTTTAAACAAAGAAAATTCTTGTATTTATTTTCATACAAAAATGGTTTGAATGTGGTAAGTTTGGGGAATGCTTGACAAGGGAATTTGTGTTGGAAGACGTGCCTTTCTTGTACTTTAGTGTGTTCATCACTGATGCAGTACACCATGCGTTTCCATTAACATCATTCACTTTGCACATACCCTGTGACAAATATATTCATCCTGATCAGCTGTTTGGAATCAATTTTCCATGTTAACACATTTTTGGTTATACAGAGATAAACATGTTTAGAATGGTTTAACTTTATGTCTATGAACCCATTGTTTACATGCATGAAAGTGCTGTTTGGGGTGTTTTTTTTTTTCAGTTCATTAACATGTTGTTAAAATAATTATATCATTTTTTTAAAATTGAAATAAGGAGATCCAGATTAAAATAATTAATATTCATGATTAATTGCGATTTGATTCATCCCACTGACCACAGCTAGCTCTATAGTCTAGCAGTATGGCATGGTTGGCTTTTGCATTAAGCAGGAGGTCATTGGTTCGAATCCAACCTGAGCCAGTTCATGATTTTTACATGTACACTCAACAAGCACTGAATTTGCAGTGCATGCGCATTTACGCCGGTGAAGGGCAAGCCTAATATATATAATTCTATCTCGCCAACGACGAATCATTAAAAAAAGTCATTAATATTCATGGTAAAAGAATATTGATGATAAAAAATTCCAATAAATCATAATAAGTACAAGTAATAAACTGCTGTAAACTGCTCATTAACCAAAATAAAGCCCTGAAATATATAAAATGCTTAAAGTTAGGAGGGCCTGACATTTTGGCCTGGCAGGATCTTTCTCAAAGGCTAAATGACAAGAGCCTTCAAGAAAGATCCTGCTAGGATCGAAATGTCAGGCCCTCCTAACTCAAAGCAAGTAAATCATAGTAAATTATAATAAATTGGATAATGGCATTATAATGTTGATGTCATTGCAATTTCTCAATATAACATTTCCCGACTTAGATACATCTAATGGGACGAAGGGTTTGTTCATAATTAGTGTGTTAAGTTTGTCCCTTGAAAGGGAGCATATAGGATTTGCAAAGATGTGCGTATTGGCTGAGTGTGGTACTTAAACAGAAGTGAAGATCTTAAACTTCCTTACAGACGTTGTTTCGTGTACCTTTTTACGCTTTATTCATTTGAATAGCAGAAATATGGCCGAAATAATCTTGCCCCCTCCGAATCCTTCACGGTTACACCACGCTTTCGAAATGCTAAAAAGATCATTCAGACGAACGATCTAATTAAAAGACGTTAAATCTTTATTTCCTTGAAAAACCCAGCATCTGATGAACCAAGATTTCCCATGGTGACTGTTTGAACTGTTTATTAACTGTTGAGTCCATTTTCAGTCTCAAACTCAATTTTTTTTTGAGGCCTTGCAAATCATGTACACTGCCTTTAAGGCTAAAATCTCAAAAATGTTTTGATACATAACCTAAGTTAATGTTGAGGAAACGTTTCTGTTGTTTACTCATTCTAAATGTTTTTCCTTCATGCTTCAATTTGCAGTGTGCTTTTGTTGGGCAACTAGTCAATGTCATGCTCACTGATAGTCAAGGATTGGCAAGACGTGCAACTGTTGTCTGCTTTGAAAAATGGCTGAGGATGTTTCGATGGCTACAGGCTGGTCTCCCAGACAGTGTTGGTTACTGTAAGCATCAAACGAACACCGAAGATGTGAGAGAGAGTTTTGCTAGTGGTCCTACTGTAAACATGAGTTATAACCTTGACAATGAGGAATTGCCAGTAGCATCACATATACGGAGTGGTGTTTTTACAGCTTTGCTGGATCTGGATTGGGAGGTTAAACTTGGGGCTCTAGAATTCTGGGAAACTCTTATTACAGTGTATGTACCATCAAACAATACCACAGTATTTGATGCTAATGAAAGGCAAAAAACTGCAGAAGAAAACCAAAATAAGTCAGAGCAAAGCAACATGTGTTACAATTACCCAAATTTAGCTGTGGCAAATTTAATGAAGTTGTTGAAAGCCCAAGGACTTATCAGTAGACTATTATATCTATTAAATGATGAAGACAGAACAGTTGCAGTCAAGGCATGCCAGATGCTACTTAGTATTAACAATATCCTGCAATCAGAGTCAGGGTCCTTGACATATCATAAAGTGGATGATGTAGAAGTGGTTCAGTTCATGGAGACAACTTGTGAGAAACTGAAAGAAATGAGATTGGAGGTGGTGTTAGAAGAAAAGCTGATAGTAGTTGATGGATATAAAGAACATCCTATGTCACTGCTTCAAGATATCATAGCTGGAACGTATGACAATGATGATAATGTTTTGGATTGTTACTGAGTTTTCATGTAGCTGCATTGCACTCGGGAAGACTTTCCCTTCAGTATGCCAGACTGTTTTGGCCTTGGGAACGACACATTTCTCAGCAATTAAATTAAGATAATTAAATGTGGCCATGATTTCAGATATCAGAATAATATCATTGTCATTTCTAGGAATAACTGGCCAATTTGCGATATGGTTTGGAGGTCTCGACCATTTTTCATTCACTATTTGAAATGTAAACATATTTATGAAAACGATCACCTGCCTGCATAGGGGTGTTGATCCTGGGGGGGGGGGGATCAGTCCCTCCACCCATGAAAATATAACATTTAATTCCCCCAAGCTATAAAAACATCAAGTTATTCCTAAATTTGTTTGCCACACCTAGAATGAGCACGTATAAGACAGTTGTGGTTGTAACCCCCCCCCCCCCCCCCCAGAAAAATATATAAATTCAATTGCTCAGGTCCCCCTCCCCATATTCTGACTATATGTGTGCCATTTCAATTGCAACCTTGAATTAACCCATATCTGCTTGACTACAATCCCTATTAAATGAATGCTGTTAATTATAAATGATACCTTTCATTATTTGCTATGTGTATTTTCAAAAAGTCCCTACCATGGGATGGGGGTTTCCCACACCCTTACACATAAATATATCCTCCAATAGTTCGGAACCCAGCCGGTTTTAATTAGAAGAATAATTATTATAATGAGTGCAAACGGTTTGAAGTGTGGGATATGTAGGACTGACTTAGACAAGTACAAAAAGTGATTTCTTAAGTTTGGCGAGTGATGCACATTGGGTTATGGGAGGATGAGCCCCTAAACTCACCCTAAAATACACTTTAATCATAATTTTAAGTGCAAACATGAAACAAGTGTCAGTGGGATCCCTGCTTTAGAAAAGGTCAAATGTCATATACCGTAATTTTCGGAATATAGCCCGCGGCTAATGTGTTGATTCTCACGCTGAAAAATGTCTCTGCGGCTTATATTAAGGGCGGCTAATGTGACAACATCTGAAGAATAAAATCAACTACACTATAAATGTACGTACACGTGCATGATTGTGTATGAAATGTTGAAAGCTTGAGCGGTCAGCCAGCGGACTGTACACGCAAGTAAGTATTGTTAACGCCGCACAAATCGTGTGGTGCGTCTGTTCGTTTTTGTGTTTCTGTTCTCGTTGTGTTATCCATGCATATTCGTTCGTTTTTGTGTTATCCATGTACGTTACGCTCATGCGATGCTGAGCAACCTGCACGCACGCACGTGACTGGGACTTGACTACAAGGGTCCACAGTTGCCTACAATATTACACGCACTACCGGTATACCCGTGGATACCGGTAATCTCTGTGGAGGCTGGCTCATGTGCGTTACGTGCAGACATAAAGTTCACGTTTTCTTCTATGGGATCGTCGATTTTTATAAGGATTTTCAAGATGTTTCATAAAAACAGAATTTACTGGCTGATTAGCAATAACAGTTGTTGACATAGATGATCGAGCTTCAACTTAAGAGTCTATTGAGAGTCTGAATTAATGCATTCACGCACACATATCACAAGTCGGCACATCAAAATAAAGCGATCAATCCGCAGGTGGGTACTTCACTACATACGCCGATGAAACTGATCTGGGTTTTTTTTCGGCTGAACCCCGATAAAACCATGGCATGTTAGGGAGAGCAGTGCCATGGTGGTAAAAAAAACCGGTTTAATAAATAATTGAACTATCCCACAGAAATCATGTGACGCCAAAAATAATAATATTAATAATCGGAAGCGTAAAGAATAATATTCCCCTTTTTTAAATATAATATTATAGCGCCCTCTCTTGACTTTTTATAACAAATTAAAACCGGAAGCGAAGTCGCTCGGCACGATTTGTGCGCCGTGCGAGTGACATACTTACGGACGTCCGTGATTCTTCACAACAGTTGATGCCGTCTACTTCCGATTCAGGTCGTCAATTAACTCTTGAAGCAGTATCATTTATTTATTCATTAATCATCATATACATGTACATTATTTAATGACATATACCAACATAAAATCATGCATGTTCGCTTTGCTTGAGATTTTATAATTGAAGAGAAACAAACAGTCCTTTTCAGGACTACCAAAAACACAAAAGAGAAAATATTGTATGTCTGCTGGCCCCATAAAATTATTAATCATATTATCGCTTCTGTGCAAATTAATAAATACCGCTGGTTAAAGTTTATCTCAGTGTCGCTGGTTCGCGCGGCGTTAATCACACTTTGTAAATAGCATGTGTAGGCCCTACTGGAACCATAAATTACCGTACGTCCACAATGAAAACATACACGTGCATGCCTGACATTGTCGGCAAAAAAATAATGCGGCAGGCAATACGCACCAATTAATAGTGGTGCCCGTAAGTAAAAACTGATTTCCCCATATAAACATCAAAATAATGTGTTGTCATTAAGAATTCGTGAACACTTTACCGGCGTCTTTGCTGACTGATTATGCACTTGTATGTGCCACAACCAGCACTAGGCACAATAATACTGGCTATAATGTGATTACTGTACATCGTCCGTGTCCACGCGGGTGCGGCTTATAAACCATTGCGGCTTATACAGTAACTTTAAATCTTAATTTCCTGATTTTTGGGTGCTGCGGCTTATAACCCACGCGGCCTATATTCCGAAAATTACGGTATATAATACATGTACATTACATTACATTACACTATTAGTGTATGGTACCTACCTACTCCCGTAGGATTTTTTGCACAAGAAATAAAAAAAATAATAAGTTCTGGGTTCTACAGGGTCCACATACTGAGAAATTGATGGGGTTGAAAATTTTCAGAGGCCTCCTCGTTTGAGGGTGTGTCCTATTTGGCCCCGCTCCCAAATAGTATGTCCAATTTTCATAGGAGTAGTGGATTTGGCGTACCCCCTTGGATATTCCATGTACAGACCGTTGTACACGTGTACATTCCGTTCAATGAAGTAAATTATACGACTGTTATTGTATAGAGTAGTTTTGTGAGTTTGTAAATATTATGTGTGGATAATTTCACCTTTCATTAAAGGTAGTATCGTACTTTGGTAAGAAACCAAAACAGCAATGTTCACAGATTTACGTATAACTTTCAGGGTGTGAAGATGGTGCTGGTAGAAACCTACCATTAAAATATTTTCGCCTGAAATGGTATATTTTTCCAGAAATAAGTAAAACAACGACTGAAAATCGTTTTGATCTTTTAAAAGATCAAAAATAAAAGAGAAAAGACTTAAGAAATACTGTGGCCGTTTTACACAATTTCTCAAAAAGTGGGCACCGTATGGGACTGAAATTTTCACAGATGACTGTGACTGTATCTTCCTTGATAATTTTGCCCATGAATCTGTACTTCTTTGACAAAAACCAAAGTATGATAAATTTAAGTGTACATGTATTTCAATATGCCATTATATGAGGGGCGATTGATCACATACATTCCAATACATAACAGTTCCACTACGAAATGACACCCCGAACACCTAGTGGTTGTTCCCACAACCACAATGTCTAGTTCTTTTTAATTTCAAGCTCAGAATTAATTTCCAGGCTTAAGGCCCAAAACTTCTTTGACATATATACATTATCAACATAATCTTGATGAAGGGGAATCAGCACTATCATCAGCAGCACCAAGATAAAACCATGAATCGAGAGAGTAAAACTAATAAAGATTCATGCTAAACAACAAAATAGCCGAGAGAAATACCCATATAACAGTTTGATGGACATCGATCATCTTGGTTCTACGCAGAAGCATGGAAAACCATGGTGGTCTCTTAAAGAGTTTAAAGAGTTTTCCGTCAGTATTCAGTATGCCTGTCCAAGCATTTTTAATGTTTCAGACGAGTACATTACGCCAAGTTGAGTGGATGTACACGTGTGTGGTGTGGAGGCAAGCTATATGGTGTTAACTTAAGAAATGGGAGAGGGGATGGATGTAATTTAAAGGAAAATGGAAAGAAGGGTGAAGAAGAATAAAATAGAGGAAGGAAAAGGGAAACAAAAATAGACACTACTGAAGAAAAGTATAGGCCCCTATGTAACCTGGAAAATGGCACGCTTAAAGAAAATAAAGAAAACAATTTTGGGCTGGGGATTAACACAGAAAATGCAGTAGAGAGAGACAGTATAAACTAATCGTTTAGATGATATGACCGTACAAAATATCTCTATTCCACGAGTATTTCCCACAAAAAAAGTTTACAATATTAGTCAAAAGAGGTGTGATAATCCAAGCAGTTGTAATTATAAATGTTGACAATTAACAAAATGAAACCGTCCGAATATCAAATCTATTTCAAACCAAAGAACCTGTGAAATATTTGGTGTTGAACAACCTCATCCAGGAATATCAATATTCTAACCAGAAAACCTTACAATCAAGAAGGGTGACAGTGTTCAAGAAAAGCTATGATCTATGTCTGCCTGTAACAGAATGGTACAATACATGTAATTTGTCAACCTGCATGTTACAAGGGGTTTCTTTATTAAAAATGAATGGAAGTCCAAGGAGGAAGTTAGCAGAGAAATTTGACACTAGTTTAAATTTAACACTTTTTGGCCTCAAAACATACTAGTTTTTAAACACCAAAACAACGTCGGTGAAAAAAAAGGGTTTTCATTAGTTGAAGGCATTGGGATTCAAATGTAATTAATGTGAACATGAACCGCAAATTGTGTCCATTTTGAGTCTTGAATGTGATTGTTTAGATCATATTTTGTTCTAGAATGAGAATAATATAAAGAAAGAGGGATTAAATATATTTACTCGGTGTTCAAAGAATAAAGAGATTGATCATGATGAAGTGATCGAGGAGCTGCTGAGTTTACAGCAGTCAGTGTTGAAATAAATCGCCAAGTTTTTTGTTGTCTCCATTCATTCTTCTTCGCCTCCCATGTTGGTAAACCCGAATTTCACAATAAGCAAACCCTGCATCTGGCACTAGATACACAACTCTACAATTTCAAGGGAATACAAACTCAGGAATAGGTTGCTAAGGAAATATGTGGCAGTATGCCGTATCCAGTTGAAAAACCACTTTTTATCCATGTTTTTCTTGTTTAACCTTACAGCCTGAGGTAACCAAAAAAAAAGATAACAGAAATAAAATAATAAAGGGTCTACTACAATGCAGTGTCACATCATTATAAATCCAATCTCAATTTCTGCTCTTTAAAGGCATTGCATACGTTTGGTAATGACTCTGAAAATTTATGGCAATAAAAACTTACTTGGTGAGAAGTACAGCTGCTTTGGATAGTATAATGCATATTGAGAAACGTTCAATTCGAAGTACCGCGGTTATGGAAAAATATGTCACTTTTTATCTCCAAAAATTATGAATCTGAGAAGCGTTATGGCCGTAACGCTTCTCAGCTATTGACTTACTGTTCTCTGGCGTGAAATAACCGCTCTAGTTTGTCGCCAAAATCTCAAAAACGCTACCACCTTCTGAATTGAAACTTTCACAGGTTAGTTTTATGGTATATATAAACAATTATGTTGGTTTGAAACAAACATTAGGCTCAAATTACCAAACGTATGCAATCCCTTTAATTCACATGAACCCCAAAACTCAAAACAAACTTTCATCTACCCCTCTCAAATTGGTTTCATTTCACAAGTGTCATTTCCTTTTATTTGCATCTCTCTGGCTTTCTTGGGATATAAGTTAGACCCAGTAACTGGGGCGCTAGACCGACCGTCAACCCCAAAAGTCAAAAAGGGAGTTCAGCGCCCCAGTTACTGGGTCTAGATATAAGTAGTGAACATCGGGATTCCGACCATAAACTTTGATCTCGATCACTTTTACAGGATGTAGACTTTGCTCTTTATCCATCCAAATAACCACGGGTACCATCCAGACTTGTTCAGATCTGAAATGTACAGGGGCCAATTTCATAAAACTGTTAAGCACAAAAATGCGCTTAGCATGACATTTCTGTCTTAATAAAAACCGTACAAGTAATAAACTGCTGCAAACTGCTCATCAGCCAAAATGACCTGAAATATATCAATTGCTTAAAGTTAGGAGGGCCTGACGCGTTTCGATCCTAACAGGATCTTTATCAAAGGCGAACTGAATTACGGACAAGAACATGGAAGGGAATAGAAACACAAAAGTATGGATGAGGGAGTCAGGACAATGGGAGAGGGGATTGGTCACACACAGAGGGGTTAGGTAGGCAAGATCAAAGTTGCCACACTACAAAGGGTGGTCCTGATAAAGAATATATCATCAATGTACCGCCACCAGATCCAGGGGCGGCAAGGTGCTGAGGCTAGCATGCGCTCTTCAAGTTCCGACAAGTTCTGGACCAGTGATGAGAATAGCTTAGGTTCTTTCATTAACCACATCAATTCTTTCCACAGGACTATCAAATTCACAGCAGAAATCTCCCACCATGAGGCCCATTTCCTTGATGTTACCATCCGCAAGGAAGAGGACACACTAATCACTGACCTGTATTCTAAGCCCACAGATACCCACCAGTACCTCCATGCCACCAGCTGCCACCCCCAAGCATTGCAAGACTGGTATAGCGTATAGTCAGGCCCTCAGACTCAGACGAATCTGTTCTAATGATTCTGATTTCTCCAAACACACACAGGAACTGAAGAAACACTTAGTTGCAAGAGGCCACAGCTCTCGCAAGGTGCGGAGTGCCATTGAGAGAGCTCGTGCTCTTCCCAGATCGGCAGTTATCCAAGAGAAAGCCCCCAGCGATGATGCTTGTACTAATAACAAAGTTGCTCGAGTGACTACTCTCCATCCCTCTCTTCCCCCATTACGCAGAATCACTAATGATAACCATCACATTCTTCACACCTCAGACCGTCTCCTCAGGGCTATCCCAGAAAAGCCCATCTTGCCTACAGACGTCCCCGCAACCTCCGCGACTTGATTGTCAGGGCTGAGGTCCCAACCACTAATAATGTCTCTCCCCCTATCCAGCATGGCACATTCAAATGTAACTCGAGATGCGTAGTCTGCCAGCACCATATCCATGAATCTGATTCTTTCACAGGCAATGGCTCCACCCATAAGACCAAAGGGAATATTACCTGCACTACATCTAATGTCATTTATCTCATCTCTTGCAGGGTATGCAACATTCAGTATGTCGGTGAAACGAAAAATACCCTTAAGAAACGTTTCTATGGTCACAGATCTACAGTCAAAACTCAGAAACTTGACACCCCCACACAATTTCTGACATGATCTTGCAGGGCATTGAATCACTTGGCCACCGCAGGGATTTGGTCCGGCTGAGCAGGGAGAAAGTTTTGGATTAAGAAATTACGAACCATTCAGCCTCATGGACTTAATCTCCAGGAAGGAAATGACTAATATTAATGCTTGGTTGTCTCCTTTCCATTCATCTACAGGTGCTCTCTAATCCCTCCTGCTTTTTGTACTCCCCACCTTGATCACTAATCCTCTAATTACCTTCTTTGTTAATCCCTATCCCCCAGCTCCATTCTTCCCACCCTTTGTAGTGTGGCAACTTTGATCTTGCCTACCCGACCCCTCTGTGTGTGACCAATCCCCTCTCCCATTGTCCTGACTCCCTCATCCATACTTTTGTGTTTCTATTCCCTTCCATGTTCTTGTCCGTAATTCAGTTCGCCTTTGAGAAAGATCCTGTTAGGATCGAAACGCGTCAGGCCCCCTTAATAAAAACAGGGTAAATAACCAAATTTCCAGGTGTTGTGTATCACTTGTGATTGTTCTTTGGCTGTTGTTCACTGACCATGAATATCAAATGGTATTTTCAATGGTGGTTTGTTTTATTGGGGGAGACATTTTTGTGCTAAGCGAATTTTTGTGCTTAACAGTTTTATGAAATTGGCCCCAGATTACTGTGAATTTCAGAAAGAAAGGGGATCTTGGAGATGCTACCAACTACATGGAGGGATCACTCTAACATCAATAGCAGCCAAGATTTACAACTCAATGCTGCTCAACAGACTGAGACCTCATATTGATCCTATCCTGCGAAGAAACCAAAACGGATTCCGCCAAAACAGATCAACATCCGGACAGATACTTACTATCCGACGCATCATTGAGGGCGCAAAAGAAAAACACCTCCCAGCAGTTCTGCTCTTCATAGACTTTTCTAAGGCTTTTGACTCAATCCATCGTCAGAAAATGAAACAGATATTATACTGGCTTTCCGATTACCTGAAGAAACAGTAAATGCTATCATGGTGATGTATACAAACACAAAGTCTATGGTCAGGTCACCCGATGGAGACACAGTCTTCTTTGACATCACAAGTGGTGTTCTACAAGGTGACACCTTAGCCCCATACTCGTTTGTTATGTGCCTCGACTATGTAATGAGAAAAGCCATAGACGCTGATAAAGATCTGGGCTTCACCCTCTCCAAATCAAGAAGCAGAAGACACCCTGCAGTAAAAATTACTGATGCTGATTATGCTGATGATATTGCTATCATCTCAGACTACCTGACAGATGGAACAATCCTCTTACATCAATTAGAAGAAACAGCTAGCGAAATTGGATTATATGTCAATACCAAGAAGACAGAATTTATCTGTTACAACCAGCAACAGCCAGGCTGTATCAAATCGCTCAACAAAAGCAACATCAAAGCGGTGCAGGAATTCACCTATCTGGGAAGCAACATTGCATCAACAAAACGAGACGTTGAAATCAGATTGGGAAAAGCATGGGGTGCTCTAAATAAACTAGATACCATATGGAAATCATCGCTACCAACAAATCTCAAAAGAAACTTCTTCCGTGCAACTGTTGAATCAGTCCTTGTATATGGAGCAACCACGTGGACACTAACAAAATCACTAGAAAAAGCTTTGGATGGTGGCTTTACTAGAATGTTAAGAGCAGCTCTAAACATCTCATGGAATCAACATCCTACCAAGAAAGAACTGTACGGAAATCTTCCACCAATCAGTGAAATAATTAGGGATAGGAGACTGAGGTTCGCTGGTCACTGCTACAAGGGGAACTGGCTAGTGACTTGGTACTTTGGCAACCTGCACATGGAAAGAAAAGCCGTGGGAGACCCTCAACAACATACATCAACCAAATTGTGGATGATATTGGCTGTAACTCCGAGGATCTATCAGCACTGATGAGGGACAGTGACAGATGGAAGGATTGTGTCAATGAATGCCGAGCTCGCTCGACCTGATGATGATCAGTGGCTAATTTACAACATAATGTAAAAAATTATCTTTGAGTGATCCCCCATGTACCGTTCCAAGGTTGCAGCATTGTTGCGTGTATCATTGAAACGATCCCTGGGGTGTGGCGGTGTGTGCGTGGTTTCATGGCTTCTGACTGCCAAACGAACAAAGATAGTTGACTATTGGGGTCACCACCAACGTAGGGCTGGATGGCTCAGTTGGTAGAGCGCCTGTACGGTATTCAGGAGGTCGCCGGTTCGAATCCCGCTCCAGTCAATTTTTCTTTGTTTACTTTTCAATGACTTAATACTCATTCAGTTTCCCTTGTGGTTATTTCACGTATATATTTTTTAATGTAGAAATGCACGGTTGCCGAATTATTGTACCTTGGAATATTCCATTGCATTTGGTCAAAATGAACATGAAGCAAGGAGTTTTAAACGTGCTATTAAAGTATTATTTAGCCTGAGGCCTACAGTAAAACACTCCATTTTTACATGTAGGCCTTAATTAAAACAAAAAGTCAATTTACACTGTACACGCTGTATACAATGTATGCATGCATGGTACAGTCCATATTACGTTATGCAGCGATGTCTGCATTGCCCTTTGTTTTGAAGCCGTCCTGGGCGCTGTCATTTTGAATGTCTGTGGAACAAGAACACTTTGACTGGAATGGCTTTCGAAGAGTGTACTCAACATGCAGCGCGCAAGTACCCGCGAACGGTACCAGTAGCGCGTACGTCTTGATGACGCTTGCAATCATTGCGTGACTGACGTGCAGAGCGTGTGCGCGCACGGCCCTAAATGAAACGCGCATTTACCGAAGGTGCGTCGGATTTCGGGCGTATTTTGCTTCGATAACGCACCTGTATAGAACACAACGCAGGTATGCAAATGAACGTACATGGGCCGGCCATACACGTTGTGTGCATTTGGTCCATAGAGCTACATTCAATTACTAGAGCGCTAGCTCCTCGTTCTCCGCGCGCAGACGTTTTGAAGCCGTCTGGGCGCAGTCATTTTGAATTTGAGTGCGTGTCTGTGAAACAAGAACACTTTGACTGGAATGCCATTATTTTGAAGAGTGTTCAAAAGGTTGAGTGCATATTTCTATTGGATTTAATGTACGAATGAGAGAATGGGGCGTCTTAAGTTGGGCCCCCTGGGGCACCAAAGTTGTCCCATATATCGATTTATTCAAACTTTGGAGTACAACCAAAATTCCTTTTGCAAATGATCATTTAGTGATCTCTGACAACAAATCCACAATTTAAGACATGATTTTTCCTGGGGTTTGTAGATAAGACGGGGGTGTTTGTAGATATTAATATGGGGGTTTTGTACATAAGGCATGGGGTGTTTGGCCCATTTGGGTCCTTCAAAATTGAACTTATAAAAAAGAGTCTGTACATCAATTTTGATTACAGCTATGGATAAAACATTACTCTTGATGAATAAAAATGTAATTTAAGACACTATGTCTGGGGTTCCTAATTAAGACCATAACTAATAAGCGGCCAATTAGCGATTTATTCACACTTTTGAGTACAACCAAAATTCCCTTTTGCAAATGATCATTAAAGCCCCTTTCACAATTGTTGCCAAACAGACTACAACGGCTTGCGACTCGAAATTTTTCCCGTTGTACGACTCGTTGTAGCCGTTGTACCACTTATTGTACGATCCAGATGCGACAAAATGGTCGCATCTCGGTCGGGAAAAAAAACCGTGCTGCTCCGATATTTTGAGCGACTGACGCGATGAAAAATAATTGCACGACAGGCAGTACGAGTGTTGTGCGACTTTGCACGCACTCGTAAGACCCCGAACGAGTGTTGCACGAGTATTTTCATGTCGTACGATGATGCATCCTGTCGTACGAGTCCGTTGTACCACCCTAAGACTATTGGAAGACCTGTCTTGCCCCCTTTGCAACGTTGTACGATTTTTTTCACTCCCAATATAAGCTCGAGAACTCCTGAGCTTTCATCCCAAATGTCTGGACCATTTTATATATTGCTTGCGACTCAAAGACAACACTTCTACAACAGGACGGAAACAATATTTTCGAAAAAAAAAATTATCGCACGAGTGAGGCGCCAATTGTGAAAGGGGCTTTAGTGACCTCTGACAACAAATCCACAATTTAAGACATGATTTAGACAAACCCAAATTTCTATCTAGACAAACCTAGACGAGCTAGAATAGACTAGGCTATACATCCTAAGCAACCACAAAATGCCGGCGAACCGAATACTATCCGAAGACGAGATCGAAGAGATTCGCACACTACGCGGCAAAATCTCGGCGGCAGAAGCCAAAAGACGTTTTGGTATCGGTTCCGCAAAACTCCGCTCGATTTGGAATGGGGGATCCAACCCCGCTCCCAAGCCTCTTCCCTCCGCGTCGCAAGCCACGTCGCAAACTGCGTCGCAAGCTGCTGGTCCCTTGGAGAAGGCCAACACCATCGCCAAGCAACAGCAAGGGCTACCTGCGACCGAAGGTCCGACCATCGAAGACTTCTACAACCGCCTAGGCCGAATCGAGTCTCGCATAGAGCTAGCTACGGACATGTTGGTAGAGGTTTTGGCTACTCTAGAGCGGGGAGAAGACGAAGAGTCCTTCCTAGAAGAGATAGAAGAAAAAACAGAGGAGGTGCAACAAGACACGCGGACGGCAATCGAAAACATGGAGCAAACGGTAGAAACGACCCAAAGATGGGTATATGTCTCTCTTGCCGCGGCGGCCATCTGTAGTGTTGTCGCAAAGACCTGGAAAAATTGCACGCCGGCGGCTGTTTCGCAGCCAGCGCAGAAACCGCCAGCAGTTGTTCCACCACCGCCGACAGAAATGATGTCTACGCAGTATGCAAAGGACCACCCTTTCTACATGGCCTAGTCGTGTGTTGTCCTGGCCGGATCTCCACGGCATCTACGGAACCGCGTTGTTGGTTTCCACAATATTTTCTGTAGACGGTGTTTTGCGGGGGGTCTCTGTGGAATGTGGAAACCCGCTATACACCTCGATGGCTCGCCCTAGGCCCGCGTTGTTGGTGTCCACAGGCTATACGCGATCGCCATGGGATGAAGAGTCGCGTTTGCTGGGGAACACGGATACGTCGTTTCTAGGCGAGACGCGTAGGGTGGCACGAAAAACGGGCCTTCGGGAAGATGGGTGGAATCTCCCCGAGGGCCTGTTTTTCGGAGTCCATGCACTCTAGTCGGGCATACCGTGCATGGCGGTATCGCGGTGTTGGGGCTATATGTCGTATCCTATGGTCTTTGTTGGGTGGGTATAGGTTGGATTTTTGCCAAAAGTTTCACCGAAATATTTCGGTGTCCTCGTCTGATGGGCGCACCTTCCTCCACAGATCCTCGCTGTGTACTAGTTTTGGGCCCACTTCTGTTTCGACGTAGAGGAGCTTGCCTGTCTCCACATATCCTCGGCAGACATACTCCGATTATGGAGGAAGTTTGTAGCTATCTATGTGGTCGCCGGCAGTGGTTTCGTATTTCTGGAGTTTTTGGGGTGTTTCGACGTAGTAGAAAAGGTCTTCCACAGACATCTTTTCCCAGTTTCCGAACACAAACGACACGTCTCGATCTTCGAGTCTCGAAGGTGCCGGGTTGTTTCTTGGATGCGATACCCGTACACCGGGGTGGTTGTTTCTCTGCCTGCGGCTCCGCCAGACAAGAAAAGTAGTAGCCTATTCTTCTTTTTGTGCCGACACACCGAGAAGTTTTTGCAAAGGTAGGTTCCCTCCAAGAGATCTCCCGCTTTTTTCCATGCCTTGTAGGGTGGTGTGGTATCCACTTCCAGTGCCCCCCTCGGCCCGCTTGTGTTGGGTAGATCGGAATGTTGGATTTTGGGGTTTCTTCCAAGAGGGATACTCGGAGGTTCCAGTCCATGCCGTTTGGAGGTATCCTGTCCTGCCAGTCTCCGCCAAATGTCGTTTCTTCCACAAGGACAGGCTTGCACCAGTGTTTCTTCTAGAGTACGCATATATCGAATGGTCCAGGCAAAACAGTCGCCGTCGTGCAAGTTCTCGATGTTGCAAACTGTTCCGTCTACGACGATCTCTTCTTGAACCTGGAGGGGTGGTCGCATTGGTGGCGCCGTGGTTGGAATGTCTTTGTTTTTCCAGAGAATGCATTTTTTGCTAGCAACGCAGTGGTCGGTGGCGCCGCATTTGCACGTAGAGGCGTCCATGCGGAATATTGGCGACATCACGCTGCGGTCGGGCATGGTGGCGAGGCAGTCGATGCATTCCCCTGTATGTCTTTCTGCCGGCTCCGACTCTGCAAGGACAAATCGAACTTTCCCCGCGGCAGGCCGAAATTGGTTTGGAGGATATATACAGACTATGTCTGCTAGTAGACCATCTTCTACAAGCTTGCTGGCTGCTAGAAGATATAGCTCGAGAATTTGTCGGGGGGATTTGGTATCTTTCGTAGAACGTGTGCCCCGAGAATTCTAGAATTTGCTTTTCTACCTCGGAAAGGAGGAATTGTGGTGTTGTGCGTTGGAGCTCCTCCAATATTTTTCTTCCTCCTACGTGGGTCCGTGTTGGAATCTCCTCGCCTTGCGCCGAGTTGTGTGGTGCGTCTGTATTTTGCCCCGAATTTTTGTGTACCTGGCTTGGGATATCTTGTACTTTGTCTTTGCCTCTCGGACGGATAGCCTACCAGATCGGATTTCGGCGTAGGCCTCTGGCGCGATAGTTGTGTTCCGGGCATATCTTCGTATGTACCTATATTTTTCCAAGGAAGGTATACGTACGTCGAGATACATTGTACCTGCATTTTTTTTCTAATAGGAGTACACCCCGCCCGGCGAGCCATGCCCACTGTTCGATATGCCCCGGGCGCGATCTAGTCGTACCCGGCAGTCGCCCCTGGGCAAGATCGAGCCGTATCCACTGTTTGGCATGCCCTTTGCGCGATCGAGCCGTACCCGGCATGTCCCTGGGCGCGATCGAGCCATGCCCACTGTTCGACATGCTCGGGCGCATGCTCGGGCGCGGCCGTACCTCGGTTCGGAGGCGCGGCTCGGGCAAAAATGCCTGGGATGGAGCCTACGTGCCAAAAGTTTTGGGCGCGGCGCGGCCGTACCTCGGGCGCGGCCGGGCGCGGCCGTACCTCGGTTCGGAGGCGTGCAAAAATGCCTGGGAGCTCCATTCCACAAATGGAGCCTACGTGCCAAAAGTGGGCCGTACCTCTGCGGGCTAAAACCGCTATTGTGTATACTACTGGCGCAATGTTTGCGAGTTGGCGCAATGTTTGCGAGTTGTCGCAATGTTTGCGAGTTGGCGCAATGTTTGCGAGTTGGCGCAATGTTTGCGAGTTGGCGCAATGTTTGCGAGTTGTCGCAATGTTTGCGAGTTGGCGCAATGTTTGCGAGTTGGCGCAATGTTTGCGAGTTGGCGCAATGTTTGCGAGTTGGCGCAATGTTTGCGAGTTGGCGCAATGTTTGCGAGGTGGCACAATGTTTGAGAGTTGGCGCAATATTTGCGAGTTGGCGCAATGTTTGCGAGTTGACGCAGTGTTTTGGACGAAAGGATTTTGGGGCATGATCGATTAAACAATTTCCTAGCTGTTCCTAGCTCTATGTTTCGAGGGACCGAAACGATTTCCACATGAATACACAAAATATAATTTTTATAATGACACAAAAAGATTTTGAGGGCATGAAATTATTTTCATGTATGACAAGATATTATCTCCAGGCTTTCCCGCTCCGTTCGAAAATCCCACCCAAAAAAAAAATGCAACGGGCACCGGGTGAGTCACTCGGCAAACTTGCATGCCGCGCGGTCTCGCATGAAAAATACTACACGATCGAACGTCCGTGCGTGGATGGATCGGACCGCACTGGTTATCACGGGCCCATGCCTCGGGCTGAATGCGTCGCAAGCCCCCACGAAAACGCGCCGTGTCTGCAGAAGTGACAATGCACCCGTAGTGACCGGACTTATATAAAATAAATAATAATTTGGCATGTATTTATTTTGCCTGTTCGCGTTGAAAATTCCTGATTTAAAAAAGGGACACTTAGGTCAAATCTTAAGCTGTTTTGGTTAAAAAAGAGTGATTTAACAAAAAGTTATACGTAAATTTTGTATAGTAGAGCGCCTCTACCTGTTGAGTGACGATAGACGTCAGGAGACTACTGTAGGGAACGGGAACCAGTCTAGGTCCAATGGCTCCCCATATCCGCCGCGCGGGGGCGCCCTATGGGCCGCGGGAAAGCAACAACGAAGGTCTTGGAACCAAGACTATACTAAATAACACATACCACGAGGCATATCCCCATTCCGCTGTTAATCCGCCCGGGCGGTAAAGTAATCCGCCCGGGCGAATTAGTAATCCGCCCGGGCGAATTAGTATTCCGCCCGGGCGGAATAGTAATCCGCCCGGGCGGAATAGCAGACCACTAATTTTTTTTTACGCATGTCCTAAATGCACTTCCGTACTTCTGACTGCCAAACGAACAAAGATAGTTGACTATTGGGGTCACTACCAACATAGGGCTGGATGGCTCAATTGGTAGAGCGCCTGTGCGGTATTCGGGAGGTCGCCGGTTCGAATCCCGCTCCAGTCAATTTTCCTTTGTCCACTTTTCAATGACTTACAAACTCAGTCAGTTTCCCTTGTGGTTATTTCACGAATAAATTTTGTATAGTTAAAAAGCTTTTAAACGACTGGAAATGGAACTATCACAATGTCAAAATGTTGACTCAGGAAATCACGTGACTTCCTTCCTTTTCGTAATTATCACGTAAACGGCTTAATTTGACCGTATATTGGTGTGGAATGTTCTATTCTACTTTTTGAAGACCTTTCCAGTCATGATAAAGGCATGCATTGGCACCAAAAAGCGCCCAAAATCACCCAACGAGGCCGGCGTGTACCTTTAAGAGCATGATGGGCCGTTTGCTACTGTCTACGTTATGGTTATACGGATTACGGATACATGCTTTGAGACTAGACACGACCAAAGATTGCGAAATATAATCTTTGTACACGACTCTGTCGTTGCCATGACTTTTCTCACCTTCAGGTGCACCCACGTGAATTTTATTTCAATCAATGGTTAAAAAGAAGTCAAAATGCATATCTAATTACAATGTATCTAATCCATTTAATAGCACGGGAATATCTCATTATCCATGAACAACTGGGGGGGGGGGACACAAATTACATGAAGGGGGACAGGTTAAACTCAGGGGGGACATATTTAACACTGCGGGAGACACTTTTAGCTGGCTGAATCTGTCCGGGCGGACACATTTTGAGGAGGGACAGATATAACCTTTATACACACCCTCAAAAATTTCACGGAATAATATCTGTGTGCGCCCTCTATTGGTGGTTGCCGGAAACGGCCAAGTACTTCGCGCACGCGTTGTAGCTGAAAATATCTTGACTGCTTGATGTCGTTATCCGGTCTTGACCGAACCCGCTAAAGAAAGTGAATATTAATAGGCCTATTATAAATTACTGGTGTGAATTCACTGAAGAGTAAATCGACTAGATGCAAACATGGCTTATTGTGCACGTCTATCAGCGAGACAAGTAAGGAACATTTGCTTTGTATCAATTTGTAAAAAAAAATGACAGCGATGTTTGGGCCCTGGGCCTGCACTGCAGCTGATAGGCCTAGTAGGCCTTCCATGCATCATGACCATGGCATGGAGGAAGGAAATTAACGTTAGACTATTCCTTCCTCCATCCCATGGTGATACAAACTTCAAAGTGCTGCAGTAGAGAGTACGTTAGGCCTAGGCCTAACTTGTTAGGCCCTGTTCGCATTGGACTTATTTTGGGAAAACTAACAGAGCCAATGGGTAATTTACCCATTTCAAGTCTAACGTAACGTTAAACTTAAGTTAAAGTGCGACTCTAGCAACATGACTGACCAATGTCTTAGAAAAGCAGAAGACTAATAATTATTGGGGTTCCTGCCTCAGTTTAGTACACTCACTGGTAGGCTTTCCCAGCTTCTACAGTAAACTAACTCGCGATTGGCCAAGGAAAACTGAAACTTTTGCAAAATTAGGGTTAGGACTAGAGACACCGAAAATAGCGTGCGAAAACACGGTTGGAGCGCCGTAATTGTGCACACGACGACGGGCGAGTGGACATGTGCATTTCCATTACAGTACATGCAAGCTCCGGGCCGTGACGGTCCGATCGTTGGACCATGGTACATATATCATTTAAGAATGACGTGATTATCAAACCTGTGTCTGGAGTCATTATTTTAATCAGCAATAGTCACGTTTCCATTGGGAAATATCCTTATCCTCATGGGTAAAAACGTCAAGTTCGGGACAGCGTTTCGCTGCAACGTGAAATGCCATTTTGATTTGTTTTATTGTAAGATGACAATTTGTAAAGCGCGCGCGCAGATCGTCTAGCCAATCACAAAATTCGCTTCGCGTTATTGCGGACGTAGGATGAACAATTTGAGGTGCATTGAGCCAACTCGTATGCCGCTAAACCTGTACACCAACCAACTCGCCGTACACTAATAACCAACTCGTACGCAGTTGGTTATTAGCGTACGTTTTTTTATCGGGATTTTTTTGCGCGAGATTTTATTTGAGGGATTGATTATTTTCTGAAAAAAAACCCCAGAATCCCTGAAATTCAGAGAAAAGTCATAATAGAAATGGTGTACGGTATGGGTTGGCCGGCGTACGTACGAGTTAGTCAGTGTACGAGTTGGACGACGTACGATCGGGTCGGCGTGCGAGTTGGTCGGCGACTTGGCGTACGGTTGGTACGAGTTGCCAGCATTCGTTGGCCCGATGCATACCACGTGTAAGTATTTAGTGCGAGGGAAATGCCGATAGCTTTGGATCGAGTCGTACGTTATGACATGGAGGTATTTATACCTCCATGGTTATGATCATGATAATTGGACACGCAGCGCTTGCAACAAATTGTCCACTCGCACACAAAATACATGACTGGAATTGAGGCATACGGAACGGGAATGTACATGTATTGTCCGTTGAATATGTAGACTGCTGAGGAAGTCTACTATGGTGGAGATCGAATACTGTTTGCACGTGTGCACGACAGGATGTAGGCCGCGCCGCACGCTTAACGATAGTGGCGTGGCGCAGCGTTATGTGACACTGACGCACTTCGGGTTGTTGCAAACTCGGGCAAAACATCCCTGAAAGTTGTGAGTTGAATTGAGTAATTCATTGTTTTTATTTTCCTCGAAAATACAAATCACAAATGAGCTGAGAAAAATGAGCGATGCAGTTTTCTAAATTTTGTTGGTCGTTCACGGCTGATTTTTTTTTCTGCCGGCTGATGTCAAAAGTTGGGGTGCGGCGTATACATGGAACTTTACGGTATTACAAAACAAGTGCTACTGATTCGGTATAAAACATTCCCCCGGAAAAAAAATTTGCACCGATAAAAAAAGGCGACGAAAACTGTATAAAACAGTGGTGCGCACAGCCGATTTTGGAAACAGGGTGTTTATAAACAAATGATAATGATATGCATGTGACCCCAAAAACGTCATAACCAGGAAAGGCTTAGGTCAGGGAATTAGCCACACTGCAGTGTGTACTGTGTGTACTGCAGTGTTTACATATACACACGTGTATACATACTGTGACAGGGAGTTCGGTTGATGTACGTGCCATTTTGTTCTAGGATTTTCGCTATTTGCTGTCTTTATATAAAGTTTATAGGCCCTATAGCAAGATTTGTAAATAAAAGAGTTCAGTGTTGATATCACGAAATGCCAGTTTCGTGTGTTGTAGGCGGATGTACCGTAAAGTGCCATGTATAAGGCGCACCCATGTATACGGCGCACCCCAACTTTTGACATCAGCCGGCAGAAAAAAAAAAATCGGCCGTGAACGACCAAAAAAAATGGAAAACTGCATCGCTCATTTTTCTCAGCTCATTTGTGATTTGTATTTCAATTGAGAATTTCAAATTCGCGAAAAATAAAAACAATGAATTACTCAATCCAACTCACAACTTTCAGGGATGTTTTGCCCAAGTTTGCAACAACCCGAAGTGCGTCAGTGTCACACAACGCTGCGCCACGCCACGCCGCAGAAAGCAGTACGTACGGAGGCCTACATGATGTAGGCCTACTATCGTTAAGCGTGCGGCGCGGCCTACATCCTGTCGTGCACACGTGCAAACAGTATTCGATCTCCACCATAGTAGACTTCCTCAGCAGTCTACATATTCAACGGACAATTTGTACATTCCCGTTCCGTATTTTTTGTGGGAGTGGACAATTTGTTGCAAGCGCTGCGTGTCCAACTATCATGATCATAACGTTCGACTCGATCCAAAGCTATCGGCATTTTCCTCGCACGAAATACTTGCACGTGGTCGGGCCGACGAATGCTGGCAACTCGTACCAACCATACGCCGAGTCGCCGACCCGATCGTACGAGTTGGTAATTAGCGCACGGCGAGTTGGTCGGTGTACGGGTTTAGCGGCGTACGAGTTGGCTCAATTGCACCTCAAATTGTTCATCCTACGTCCGCAATAGCGCAAGCGAATTTTGTGATTGGCTAGACGATCTGCGCGCGCTTTACAAATTGTCATCTTTACATTAGAACAAATCAAAATGGCGGTTCACGTTGCAGCGAAACGCTGTCGTGAACTTGACGTTTTTACCCATGAGGATAAGGATATTTCCCAATGGAAACGTGACTATTGTTGATTAATATAATGACTCCAGACACAGGTTTGATAATTTATTGAACAATCACGACATTCTTAAATGAAATATGTACGTCCGACCATAGTCCAACGATCGGACCGTCACGGCCCGGAGATTGCATTTACTGTAATGTAAATGCACATGTCCACTCGCCCGTCGTCGCGTGCACATTACGGCGCTCCAACCGTGTTTTCGCGTGCTATTTTCGGTGCCTCTAAAACTAGTCCTAACCCTTATCGATTTTTGCACTTCAGTTTTCCTTGGCCAATCGCAAGAGTCGGAAATATTAGATTTTTTAAGTGGTATTTTTCATGAATCATTCGCTCAATTTTCAGTCAGACATCGTGCTAATTGGTTACCGTTGCTGCCGGTGCATCACATGCTTTAACTAGGCGCAGCGCAATGATCACAACCCACACTCTCGAGACCGCCAGCGGGCTGTACCCATGTATACGGCGCACCCCCAACTTTTGATTTTTGCCGAGGTGAAAAAAAGTGCGCCGTATACATGGAACTTTACGGTACTCGCAATAAGACGAATATCAGGACATAAATTGGCTGACGTTTCCCAAGCATGTTGCAACACGGCGAGCATGGGTTCGCTTCGTGAACAATACCCGTTTGGATTTCACACCGACGAGTGCAAGTATCATTTGCTCAGCATACTTCACTGAAGATTGTGTTGACGAAAGTGTGAGAATCAAACAAAGTCTTGGACTTCCAGCTCGGTTTAAGCTGAAAGAAGGAGCCATCCCCACCATTAATGCACCGACGGTATCCGTCTCGACACCGAGCGCAACGCAGACAGAGGAGCCCGGCCCCAGCAGCACAAGCCAGTCAGCATGTTCCATTGCCGTTGATGATTCGGTGGCTGATGCTCGCAAGCGATCTGGAGGAGCATTTCTCAAAAGGGAAAGAGCAATGGTACTAACACGTAATGAAAAATTTTAAATTATTTTAAGTTTTGTTTTTATTGCAATTCTTTTGGGGTATCATTAAGGGGATTATTAGTGTCCATGATTTACTCCACAAACTGACAAAGGATTATTTTTAGACATGGCTTCTAAGTTCTACCATGTCTACAGTAAACTAACACATGTAAATATGTTGACCAGTTGTGATATCCTCTTCAATATTAGCAAGGTTAAATTTATAGAAAGTTAGAAACAGGGCATGGCTTTGATTTTTGAGGGAAATTATGACTTTATGTGGGTCTGAAAATAATCCTTGTGGAGTAATGCACACTAACCCCTCAGCCTCTGGTTCAAATCATTTCTTAATTTTTGTGGGTCTCAATACGGGTGTACCGCTGTTGCCACTGCATTTGAAGTGTATTCATCATACTGCCTAGCCTGCACTAGATCCAAAACCTGTACAACACATTTTTTCAGATGTGAACTCAGGGTTACACAGCTGAGAGTATTGCACATGTATGTTCCTCAAGTTATGTTCAGTAAGGCATTGCTCTTAGGGAATATAACCCTTTTCCCTGTAATGGCCGTCAGTAAAAAATTTGTATACACGGGTTTACACTTCGAAAAGTGTGCATGCGTGGAAGTGCCTCGTTTTGAAGTTGCGATCAAAATCTAAGATGGCCGCCAAGGTGTAAACCCGTGTATTGACAGGGGTCAGACAAGTCGACCGCTGGGACAACTCGACTTGAGACAGGTCAACTGGCCACTGGTTGTCCTTTCTCAACTGTCGACCTGTCTCAAGTGTTTTAACTTTTTTGTACAGATTCATTACATTGTATTTTATGTTTATCTTTGCTTATTTCAGGATCTACCTAGCTGTGTTGTACTTCAACGAAAGTGTGGACAGGCAGCAGGCTACTGACAGGGAAGGCAATCCTGCATTTAGTGTGTGCTTCCCCAGATCTAAGCAGACCGCAGCGGGTTAATTACTTTATGTAATTCTGCCATGCATATTCTTAAATCTTAGCAAACGTAAGAAATTATTTTGAAAGCCTATTTCGAAAGTAAGAGACAACAGAAGACAGTTGCATGTCAAGACCAAAATTCACAAGAAACGTTTATTGTGAAGTTGCACATAGTTTATTCTTTTGTATATTTTTCAGACATTGTTCTCTATTGTGTATTACACTGTATTTCCATTTTCACTTCTTTCAAGTGCTTTGAGAACTTCTGTGGATATTGTGCTATATAAGTAACCATTTTTATTATGATTATCATCATAAAAGCTAATAGATGGTATATCAGCATACTTTATAGAAAGACACGTATACAATTAATGGTAATTTAAATGAACCTTCTGCCAGGGAGTCAAACAAAGTCTGCTCGGCATGCATCTAATATCATTCAGGCCAAGACTAAAAACAGGGCTTAAAGGTTGTTTCGAACTTTGGTAGCATACCGAATCCGTAATCTTTGCAGATTTGCCTATAACTTACAGGGTATAAAGATGGTGATGCGAGAAACATACTATTAAAATTGTTCTGCCTGAAATGCTGTATTTATCCAGAAAAGAGTCAAACCAGTGACCAAAATTATTTTTGATCTTTTAAAGATAAAAAATAAAAGAGAAAACTTAACAAATACTATGGCTGTTTTTCACTGTTTTATCAAAAAGTGGGCACCGTATGGGACTGAAATTTTCACAGATGACTTTTACTGTATCTTCCTTGATATTTATGCCCTTGAATCTGAATTTCTTTGACAAAACCCGAAGTACATGTATGATATTACCTTTAATATAAAGATTGATATAAAGCATTATCATTGTTCATCCAAGTCTGGATACTTAAAACCGACATAATTGCCATCTCCATCCGGGAATGTTGTGCGGATTTTGTGCATCACACATGAAGGAAAGGGCACCCGGTTGTACCTTCCAAGGTAGCCATAGCACCATCGTATTATGTCCATGCATGTGTCACTGAGCATTGAGTGAACACAATATTGGAGGTAGCAATACACATGATGTAGGCCTAGGCCTATCCATGTATCAGACAAGATTCATGTGAAAAGTAATGTGCAATCCTACACCATTCAAGTTACCAAAAGTAGAGAACGTAAATACCACGTTTGAATAAAAAAAAAAATGATTATAACATTGAAATTACCAGTCTGTATTGTTTAATCGATCGTTGGCAGGCGGTTGTTGTTCCATGTCTTCCTGATCCGCGTCAGCATCAGCGCAGCAGCGTCACCCTCAGCCTCTTGCATGCTGCAACGAAGTGGCTCAAACGGGTACGGTTCAGCCCCACGGATCACCTCTATATCATTGTTAGGCTCCGATGATGACGGACTCCCACTCCCAGAACTTGATGGGCTCTCACTTCGGCCATCAGATTCAATACTTGTTCCCAAATGTCTTCTCCAGTGACAGAGTTTTCCGAGTCCGACATGTTTACAACGGGTTGTTACTTTGCGCAGCGAATACACAATGTAATGGTTTCCAGCGTGTGACGGATACTGTGAGTAGCGCGTGATTCTGGATACCAGACAACCGTGTGTCAGACTAGTCGGACTGTTTTCCTGGTTATGACGTCACAGAGTCGTGGGAAGCTGATTCCGTCACCTCTGCCTTTTTGCGATTGTCGGCGCGCGGGCTTTTCAAATTTTATTTTATTTCATTTTTTTGCAAATTTGTTGGGATAATCGAAGTGTGTCGAGGTGTTTTCTTTGATATATTGGCTATAAGATGTCCGAAGCAAACAGAATTACATTATTTCGTTAGAATCGCACTTTAATGTTAGTGCGGACAGACTGGGTAATTTACTTGACAGGTAACTTAACCGAGCCGCGTGGGTAGTTTAACTGAGCCAAAGGTGCACAGGAAGATTGACCAGGTCTAACGTTAGTCCGAGTAACTTGGACCCTAGGCCTAGTTGCGATGATGGTAACCCTAGGTCTGACATGGAGACTGGGACCTTAGGGTTATGAGGCAACACAATCCCAAGTAGTACATTGTTACTATTTCAGTCACTTTGTGCTTGGACTTGTCCAGATATTTTTTATCACTTCTAAAAAAGCCAACACATATTTGAACTACATGTAGACCTGTGATCTACACACATCTTTTAAAACCACTTACAAGACCAAAAGTTCATTTTCTGAAGAAAAATTGGGCAAAAACTTACCGAAGTTGTGGAGAAATTGTGGAGACTCCCGTGATCGCTTTGACGTGAGTTTGAATGATGCGCTGTGCGAGGCTGGACCTATCAGCTGGAAGACAGCTGCGGTCATGGCTGTTCCGCTTTTCAGATACACTGCCTTGTGGCGGGTGGTGTTCCCCCGTGTTGCATATGGTTCGTACACGATACACTGGGCTCGTATACTGTGTACATGCGGCATCACTGGTAACCATGCAGTGCTATGCCATGGCTATGCACTATGCATTTAAAGGTAGTATCATACTTTAGTTTTTATCAAAGAAATACAGATTCATGGGCAAAAATACCAAGACAGATACAGTAACAGTCATTTGTAAAAATTTCAGTCCCATACTAGTGCTGTGCATTAAAAACAGATTTCCAGGCTCCTGCTTAAAATCAAGCCATCTGGTTTCAAAATTTCACAAACGGTATAACGAAACCAACTTTTTAAAAAGTAGACTGACATTTGCCCACTGAATAAACAACCCCAAAAGTGTAGACTGTATAATACATACTTGAATTTCAGTCATTTTTGGCGAGTTGCTGCGAAGCAGTGCGAGTCTATGTAATACCGATTTCCGTCCGTCTGTCCGTCGGGCCGGGCCGTCCGGCCGGGCCGTCCAGCCGTCCGTCCGGCCGTCAGCGTGAAATGTTGAAGTTTTTTAGTATGTGCTTGAACCCCAATTTTTAATTTTTTTTTGGATGGGTGTGTTGTACAAAATAATGTGGCGTGGATGAACCGAACTGGTTATCACGGGCCCATGCCTCGGGTTGAATGTGTCGCAAGCCCCCACGCGCTGTGTCTCCAGAGATGGTATACCCGCAGTGACCAGTCTTTTATCAAATTCTAAATTTGGCGTGTAAATGTTGCCTAATCACATTGGAAATTCTTAATTTTCAAAAGGAAATATTCAGGTCGAACAGTTAATAAGCTTTGGTAAAAAAAAACAGTGATTAAACAAAAAGTTACATGTATACTCAAATTTTGTATAGTAAACTAACACGTGATCACATGGGTTTTCTATGGTTATCACAATGGTTATAATGAAGACTGCATGGCCGGAAACCAGACGACGCTCAATGAGACTCTGCAACTTCTTAAAAAACCACGCAAAGAAAATGTGTGCATAAATTTGTGATGTACAAGACATCGTACATCACAAATATGTTTGCAGATATTTGTGCAAATATGTTTGCAGATATTTGTGATGTACGATGTTTACACATCACAAATATTTGCAAACATTGTACATCGCAAATATTATGTTTGCAGATACAGTATTTGTGATGTACGATTCGTCGTACATCACAAATATGTACGTGTGCAGATATTTGTGATGTGCGATGTCCCTCCTGCGCCAACATACCTTCATGAGCATTATTGCCAGCTCGGTTACTTTAACAACAGTCTCGGTTAAATTTCCCGACTCAAAAAAGTCAAAGTGCGAACGGCGGTAAAATTTACCCATTTGAAATTTAACCATCGTCCCAGTTAAATTTAAGTCCAGTGCGAACGCGGCTTTATATAGCTTCTACTCCTCCAAAATGATACTTTTGACTTTTAGCAAGTGTTCTTGGGTCCTTAAAAGCCTAGATTTAAGAAATTTGTGCAACATTTCAGTGTTAAAATGCAATTTTTTTACGCGCTTCTTGCAAACTTAAAACAGCCCGTCTGATCGCATGAGGCCATTTTGTCTGGTCTGGTTTAGTCTAGTGCCCAGACCCAACTGATCAAGAGTGCTAAAAATGTCAGAGTAGAAACCAGACTATTCTCGTCCATGTGGCCGTGAAATGTTACATCTTTGTTACCGTTTTTAGCCAACAATTTCCCTCAAAAATTCAAAGCCATGCCCTCTTTCCACAAAATTAACCTTGCTTATAATGTAGAACAGGACACAACGAACATATATTTTAGGTAAGTTACTTTTCAAAAAGTAGTTTTCCTTTCCTTTATAGTTTTGGGACCCGTCTTATCACAATCCCCATAATAATAATAATAATAATGATAATAATTTATAATTGTTTTCAGCCAGTAAACTACTCACCAGCACACCTAAAAATATGTTGACCAGTGATGTTCTCTTTCTTTGAGAAATTAAGTTTGTTTTCAAATATGGGATTAGGCCTATTTCAGTTCAGTACAACAGGTATTATTTTCACAAAATAATAGCTGCTACTTTTCCAAAACTGGGTTTAGTGACTTCAAGCAAATGGTAATGTAGCTGCAGTAACTGTCGCCCTATTTTACTCCCGACGTTGTTGTTGAACTTGTCGTATATAGGGCTACAGGACGTTTAACCTGAAAAACACGAGAACATGATTCCCCACCCCTAAAATGACTGTTAATCGGCAATCTGTGGCAAACAAACAAACATATTTTTACGAACTAGAGTATTTTATTTTTTTTATAAACTCTACCTATTTCTGGATGGTTCGATCAAATTTGTGTAATTCTCACGCTGAGGGCGCTACACATGCATGGATCGGTGATATCCTGTCCAATTGATACAATGTGTGAACGCAGTTTACCCTTAAACTGATGATGTGCAAAGGGGTAGTCACCACCGGGCAGCAGGATTATACGTCACGCGTCATCATCAATGCAAATTAGGTAATAACGTGATCACCTTTTTACTAAAATGTCTTTGGTGCCGACTAAAAATCGGCAAATATGTGGTCTTTTTACCGGGATAGGAAATCCTTCAATTTTGTTTTCTTATTATGTAAGTATAGTAAGTCCAGATAGCGTAGTTATATGCCGAAACATTACATCATCAGGTGTCAAATTACAAACAGTTTAAATTTAAAATCTTTAAAAATCAACAACAAATAAACCGTTTGGGATATCAAGTTGATTCTTTCGCCAAATGTCAATGTTAGGTAAGGTCTTTCTTTGTGACACATTGCTTGACCTCTTTGACCTCAACTTCTGGTCAAACAGGAAGTAGTTCCTCATTTAAAAGTGGTAAGAGCTACAATCATGATTCTTTCACTAAATATCAATGTTAGGCAAGGTCTTTCTATGTGACACATTGCTTGACCTCTGTGACCTCTATTTAAAACGGCAGTAAGCATCGTATTAATAAGTGGAGAAGCAATTTATATCATATGCGAAAAAGCCTATTAAATTTGCTGTTTACAACAGCCATAAATGTCTACTTTTTTATCTTTTTCCACTTTTTTTCCGATTGACATAACATAGGGGTTTTCTTCAAGTCACTTCTACACATAATACAAAACACCTGAGGCTTAAGAACTTTTTAAGATCTATAGTAGTGGGCCAATTGTGTACACGTGAACGGAGCACGACCATTTAAGGCCTTTTCACACTATGAACATCAGACCTGTGTCGAAATCTACATGGGTCCGATCCTTGTTGAATTCTTAAAATTTCAACACTGGTCACTTTCGTTCCGTTTTCACACTACTCAGCGCAACACCGGCATTTGCCCAACACGTGTAATGTTTCGAACCGTGTATTGTGCGATCGTTTCACACTACACACAGGATGGCGCTTTCAACACGGATACATCTGTATGTATCTGTAATACAGCGTCGTCACTTGTCCATCTATACGGTGTATATTGATGGACAAATGACAACGCACCTGATAGTTGTTTATTACAATTAAGACACTGCTGAATTGCTGATACGCTATTTCTCTGTACTGGGCCAATTGAGTACATGTTTATTTTTTATATTTTAGAAAACATATTATGCGAAACAGCTCAGTGTTCAGGGCTTGAATTTCGTGAAAAAAAGCACTTGACAGCAGGTCTAGTTACTGAAGCATTTTACAAGACCTGAACTTTTTTCACTAGACCTGTGGCATTCATATAGAAAAACTGTAATTGTATTACATGTATATGCAATATTGTGTCAAAAATCATCAGTTTAGGAACCATTTGTGCAAGGAAAATAAAATCACTAGACAGCCGGACTAGTGCAGTACAAACTTTGGTAGACCGACACTGAAATCACTAGACTCAGTCCAAGGTCTAGTGGATATTTCGAGCCCTGGTGTTTGTTACTAACAAACACAGGTCTAGTTTCATCTTATTATTTCCTACTTATTCAGTGAATCAGCCTAAATTCATTTTTTAATACAACTACGAATGAATACAGGAATATTTCGGAAACAAAATTTAGCATAATGTCTTATTTTAAATCCGCCTCCCATGTTACACCCCAAAAGTTGCATTAGTGTGGACAGACCCAAATCCAAGTAGTTGTTACGCAAATTACAATGAAATTGAGAAAAAATTAATGCGGTACAGAGAAACAAAACATTTTCCCTTTTATTGTCATTTACAGGTGCAGTTCGCATTTGCAACAGGACTTCAAGCTCGAATGCTGCAAACCACAGCCAATGCCTGCCAAGGAGCAAAGGTAACATTCATATACATGTGCATTTATTTTATATCATGTACATGTATTGCTTTTATCATGTAGATAATGAGGTGGCATGTAACATGGTTAACATGTTTAAATTCTGTAGTGATTAAATTGAAGTATCCCACGTGCTCGTATTCACCCGCACTTCACCCATTCATTCACTTTGATGGGTCACCCTTAACCACTTACAGGGGTGTGAGATCTCCGCGTTTAAGCGGTTTCCGCTTTTTTGATGAATTTGCCACATTATATTTTCCGCTTTTTTAATTAATTTGCCGCATTCTATTTTCCGCTTTTTTGATGAGTGTGCCGAATTATATTTTCCGCTTTTCATCCCCGCGCCAGCGCCGACTTTTTCTTTGTATTTCTTTTCCCGTCGACATGACAGTAAAACAAACTTTACGGGCAGAATACGTGCAGAAACACGGCTTGAATGCTGCACCGCAGTATATACACACGCCGGTACTACGGTACTGTTCTGTTGTTGCACGTGTAAAATTATGCCCCGATCGTCCGTAAAATGCAGTTCATTATTGTAAAGCGAATTGAGATCGACTATCCAACCACTCGTAACATGTTGCCTGCGACAACTATTATCTGGTCCGACATCCTCCCACGGCTTTTCTACTTTGTGGAGATGAAGCATAATGCTGGCAAAAAGATATGCCCAGAGAATCTGCGAGCAGCAGGGAAATGCCCACAGGATTGCTCACGGTCATAACCTCACAGCCTCTCAGCACACACTATTCCGCTACGATGGCCTCCACTTATCCACACTGGGCAACAAGATCTTTTGCGGCAACTTGACTTCAGCCATTGAATTTTTTGCTGCAAACCCGCTCGCCCTCCTGTATCCTCCTTCCTTATAGTCTTAAGAGGTTTTTTCTACTGGCTTAGATTTTGTTAAATTGCATTTGAGGGGGGGGGGGGGGGGGGGGTTGTGGCAGTTCCCCGAATCGGAAAATTGTTTGGTGTTTTTTGTGCAGAAAAAGGGATTTTGGCCACCCCTGGCGTTTCCCTGCCGGGCAACCCCTCGTACCCTGAGGGGTGGGGGGGAGGACAGAATACCTTCCAGTTGGCAAGAAAAATTATGCCATTTTATTTATTGTTACCTAATCATTTCGTTTAGGGCATGTAAGTCACATGTCGTATACGTAATAATTTTATTTAGGGCTTGTACATGTATCAAAGTCACATGTCATATGTTAATCGCATGTATGGAAGTTAACTGATTTCGATTCTTACCCACATGTCGTACATGTATGTGAATCACATGTATGGAAGTTAACTGTTTTATATCCCTTAACTTAACCATCTGCTGTTTGTTTACAATTGTTATTATTGATAAATGCTGTTTTGGCAAGCAGACAATGTATGATGGAACAAATTTAACTGTTCACCTCCAGTTATTGTTGCGATAATTAACAGGTTATTGCTAATTGTGAATTAAAAAGTTTACTGAGAGAAATTTGACTTATTAAATACTCAGCGGTGGGCAACCATGTCCAAAGGCAATTCTGTTTCTGTGTATACAATTGTAAAATACATGTACACAAATTTTTATACACAAAAAGGTTTAAATAACAACATTAGCTTGATACATGTGTTTAAGCTGCACTTTTCAAACCTCTTATGATTATAAATGCTTTGATTACGATCGTTGTTTGGTTTTCAGAATGGTGTAGAAGTTCATCTGAGACTGAACACATTCCCCTGACCTATAGCAAATGTACTTCAATGTACAAAAATATCCTGGGTAATTTTAGGCCAGCTTCGTAAGTACATGTAGTTTCTGGGGAGTTCGGATAGGTAGCATAATGCCATGTTTTACTACATCATTCTATTGAATTGTTATCTTTGTGCATTTTCGCTGCTATAACATGTATATTGTGAATGTTAGAAACCACAGGGGTCATTTGCAGGGAGTTGGACCAGAAGTCAAAGCATCATGTTCTACTTCATCTATTGAATAAACTTAAGCATCATTGATTCACGTTGCCATTGTGGTAGCAATTAACTGCAGAGGGGCATCAGCAAAGTGGATTAGAACTTTTGAAGGCAGAGTGTCTTTATCTATTGAAAATAAATTGCTGGCTTTGTTGCTATAGTGGCTGATAGGGCATCAACAACTTAGATGAGTTTGAAGGCAGTGTCATGTCCTACACCATTCTGTTGAATGGGTCACAATACATACGGGCTGAGTCTGGTATCTAGACGCAATGTTCCCGGAACCACTGGTAGGTGGCGCTGCACACGACTAGGGCTTTATCGGAACACTCTTAATTCCTTTCGTAGAAAAAAAACAGGTAATGACCAAAAATGCCCCAGATATGTATGTTGTAGCGAACATTTTGACATTGTATCGCATGGAACGCCTTAGAATTGTGTCAAGAGTTTTGGAAACGTTGAAAAACATACGAAACAGTATATATCTGAGCCAAAAAGTGAATTTTATTACTTTATTTAAATGACCTGTGACGTCACAACGAACGTCATCTTCGGCAGGTCTTCGGAAGCAACGTTTTCGGAAGCATACTCGGAAATGTGCAAATGCAAATGGCAAAGAATTCCACTGATCACCAATACGGGAAAAGGATTATATCCTCCAAGAGTTAACTTATTGGATACAAATTATGATAAACCTCAATCTCAGGTGTGGAAAACTTGCGTAGAATATCTGAAAAGTGAGTTTTACAGGGTTCTTTTACCTACAAACTGTACAAAGCCAGTTTGCTCAAAACGCCCTCTGTTGGTTCTAGTTGTGCACAAATTATGATCATCGGTGGAATTCTTTCCGATAGGTGCACTAGGGCCTATTAGACTAAACAACGGTGCCACATACATGATCCAATTCCTATTATAAAATGTCACATTTTCTGATAGGAAATTGGGGCGCAACCTCAAGTTTAAAAAAAGTGTGATCCGTTACTTAAGAGCCCTGTTAAAAATAGGGTTGTGAGAAAATGCATTGTTTAAAAACACAGAAAATTAATTAAATTTAACAGGATTTTTTTTATATGAAACTGGTATATTCTGTTCATCAATATACCATCCAGGTCCAAATTATGGAGAGCTGCGTTGCCAATTTGAACTTGCATAAATTTCCTTGTCCAGAAGCCAAGGTATATGTGCCATGATTTCTGACAATCCATTGATTTATGCTACCCAGGCCCCCAGAATCGCTAAAAGTATGCCAAAATAATGTTGTGGCTTGTGTATGTTCCATTTTAGAAGAAATGCCGGCATCTCCCGAATTTACACTCTACTCCATTGACTGCCGTTCATTTCGTCAATGGCTGGAGTCCTATATCTACGCCATTGACTTTGCACACACTAGAGTCGTGCGCACGAGAGCACACGGACGGAATGGAGTCCAATTTCACGATATGGCTGAAATGCCCCGTTTTTATCAGGGCGTTGCCTTCAAAAACTCTGAAAATAAGAACTGGATGTGTCCATGCACCAATTTTCTTTTTTTGAGTTCTGAGAAGTCAAATGACACTTTTTTGGGAAAATAAATGGTGGCAACTTAAGAATTTGCCCACTGCATTGATGAGGTATTATTTTATTTTGCAAGGCATGTTTTTTTTTCAGCATTTTTTCATGTGTGTCCGAATCATGGACAGGGTGTCCGAATCATGGCAAAAATTAAGGTTATTTTCAAGTCAATTTCATTTCAAGGACACAAAAAACTTTCATAAAATATCAACCTGGATATAATAACTACACTTTGTTGTTCATAAGTGAAAATAGTTGAGAGAAACAAACATTAAGAAGGTCAAATAATCCAAAATTGCTTAAGTGTCCGAATCATGGCACATTTACCCTACGTGTTCATCTCGTACCAAATTCAGCAGCCTGTCATGCTTAGAGAAAATGTTGATTTATAACGCCAAAGTATACTCAAATATCGGGAAATTTTGGGTCATTAATTTACACCGTACATTAAATACGCATGCATCTGGTGCAGAATTCTGATGTTCACATTGCCCTTATAGGTACACTCTCCAGGGGAGTGTACCTATAAGGGCATCCCAATATTGCCACGACACTTCCCCCTATACTCCTCTCGAGAGGTTGTTCCCTTGCTCCCATACTTGCTTCACTTGTGAGTGATGACGTACATAATTATGTCAATGAAGCAATCGCCATTGCGAGGGGAGTATACTTCCTGCTGGATCATACATGTACTCCTCCACAAATGCTTCACGTTAATTTTGGACCCTCATTGATAAAAAAAAATAATTATCTTAAATACTGTAGGCCTATATACTTCGGAGGACAACAGACTTTTCCCAAATATAAACGTTACTCTTATGCCAGGCCACTCAACATACGGTCCATGGTGTCATTGTCTTTTATTGGTCACTGGCGGGGAGCGATATCTTATCCACATTCTTACCATCCTGCATATCCTTCACCTGAAGAACACCATGTAAACGTTTGTTTTAAGCACAATTCCAACACGTACAAAAAACCCCAAGGGCCCTAGGAAGTTATTTAGAATTTTCATTATTATTGAGATATCCATGCATAATAGGATTTGCACATGTCTATACCCATCATGCTTCAACCCCCCCCCCCCCCCCCTTCCAGGATGCGCCACAACATCTATAAAATGTACAGGTAGCCCCTTTCATCTGCCCAGACGCAACACATAGCATCTATCTCTAGTTCCGAAAAACTCTGGGTCTGTTAAACTGTAGAGAATGATTAATGATTGTTTCACAGCATGTATTCGAACTGGTAACTGTTTCAAGTATACTATTTTAAGAATTTTATTTTTATGTTGACGTTGAACAAAAGTATTTAAAGTACATGTAAGTGGCCAGGTCTTCTGCAGTGTTTTAAATTCAAATGAGTGATTTTAATTATAGATATATTCATTTATGTGTAATCATAGTAAAATGAAATCTATTAAACTTCGAGTTCGCTTATTTTCATACTCTGATTTGTTGTAGGTAATTTGACAATCATTTAGGGCCTAAGGTTAGGCCTACGTCTTAAGTTTACATCCACATGATGTACCAACCGAAATGACACTTCAATATACATGTTCATGTACAGGTGTACTTATTATTTGCACTCCGGACAAACACAAAGCAACTTGTAAAAAATAAACAACTTGCAGTTCAGTCTGATACTAGAAAGAAGCTTGACAGCCCTGCGTAACAGGCTAGGCCTACTCGTAACGCATATACTCATGAATTACACATGCTTCCATGTAGACTTTATTTTCGTGACTTCGCTTCCGGAATGGTCGCTATTTTCCAGCGTTGCTGACTGTTTTTGACTTTCAATGGAGCAATATGAGGTTTAGTACTCTGGCTTGTCACTAATTTGTCTACTTATTTTTCAAGTTTGTTGGATATTGAAAAATAGTAATTTTTCTGACCTTACATGTGTGTAAATTCATGATAAAATATCAGCATTATCATCTCGATATTTCTCACACAGAGTCATTGAAAATTTGATAAAACCTGGCCAACAATAAAACTGATTTCTATAACTTTTCCTTTGAGTAAATTTTTACTTTTGAACATTACATTATTCACATGAAAATCAGTTTTAAATATGCGGTCATTGTCAATTCATGAAAATGCATTTTCTGGCCCAGTTCTGTCGTACGTAGCAAATAAACAATTAAGGGACCTACACGGCCGTGCAAAGATCGTCGGATCAGGTCCATCCGCTCCCACAATTTTATTAGATTAGATTTACACTTTTTATTGTAGTTTGTTGTGACCAAACACACTCATCCTTTTACAGATAGGCAAGGTAAAATGTGAAAATGGGCAAGATTTTCATTTTTGTAATTTTTGGGTACCCCGGTTCATCTGCCCGGCCATTTGTCCGATTTTGTGTGTGTGTTTTTTGTTGTTGTTTTTCCCAGCTTTCCGAAATTCTGCTCAGACATTTGACACAACATTCGCAATGAGAATGAGGGCCAATGAAATATACACCAGCAGAAAGATGCATTGCATTCGTTGAAATACATTAATAAGCATTGGCACTTATAATTAATTCTTAATACATTTTCTGTGCAAAATTTTGACTTAAAACCAATTAAATGATGGGATTATAACTAGCCTACTCCAAAGGTTGACATCCCTGACAACTTAATATAGAACACATACGTCGTTTGGCGTCCAACTTGGGATTGTGCATTTGTAAATCGGGCATTTGCAATTACTTCATGGGTCAGTGAGCCCTCGTAAACGCTCACACCTACTTTGTGTTTGTTTGTTTGTTTTTTCATCCTTCGTATTAAACTTGAATTATCATCAATCATAGGGCTTTGTGAAATTGACCCTTAGACCCCTGCCCTAGGTAAAGCAGTCCTGTGCTTTTTCTATGCAAGTTCGCTCAGCCCAATTTATCGGCTGATTTATCGTCAAAAACGTTTTTGCTCAAAGACGACATCATAAAACACGACGATCCAAACACATGTAAAGCGGAACGTGGATTAAACATGTATGATTCAGACTTTACCAAATAAAACTAGACATGTGGTTGTGGGAAAAACCTGCTAGGTGTGTAGGGTCCTGTTTTGTAGTGGAAATGTTTCACACGTGATCAATCGTCCCTCTTACAATGGCAATGGCTGATTGCTGTATACTTGCACTGATAGTCCGTGGGCCGTGAGGCCAAATTCGCTTTAGTTTTTGAGTTACGTGACCATCATCACCGAATTTGTTCCCACTTGGCATGGATGTAGATCTGACATTACTGAACAAGAATTGATTTGTTCCCACGTCCAATTTGTGTTCACTAAAGAGAAATTTGAGATAGAAAATCGTCAAATTTTACTTACAGAAAAAACATAAGAATAAACAGCGCCCTCAATCGGTAGAAAGTAATTATCTACATAATAATACTATAGGAACTGCATACCCGTGCTCATTTTTATTCCCGATGTAAAACCCTTTACATGATTGGAAACTGATCAAACTTCAACGTAATTATTTATAGGGACATTTTATTTGTCGTTTTAATTATGGGAAAATTAGGTGAATGCTGGATGGAAAATATGACACATGTTTTTGAAGATGTTTCTCCCAGCAAATTTCTAAATGATGAGGAATTAATAAACTGCTACAAATTGCTCATCAACCAAAATACTAGAGCCTAAAATAATCACGGACCGAGTTGACCTGAAACTTTATTGGGAATGCCTGACGTTTTGAACCTACCGGAATATTTAATCTAAATAAAATTACAATAAAAATATTTGATGACAAAGAAAACAAAACAATATTATCACAATGAAGTTGAGACTTCAATATAGTTGCATACATGACTTTCTTCCCACAAAGGAATCTTTATTTCAAGCCACACACACTGTATGATCTCACATGATTTTGCTGTTAAAATATTTTGGTCCAAAATGCTTATATTAAGATGTATATTTCTTTTTTAGAAAACACTAACAGAAATATCTTGTCACGCATGATCAAAACTACAGTATTTTTTATATTTTATAAGAAAAGAATTGACTAAGTTTTTCAATAATATTCTCTTGAGACTCAGATGGCCGATTAAGCTTAACCTTTCACAGGGGTATTATTTCATGTGTACCCATGATGGATCAGACAGTGAAAGTGACAGTGTGAAGTGTAAGTACATGTACTCTTTTTACCCTTCGCAATCATATATTTTACTTTTCACCCTACATGCAGCTCATTTCAAAAGCACACATAGCCAATGTATCCTAAGAAAATATATTATTTGGGGTATATTTAGTGTTATGAGCAAGATAATGTTATTATCATAATTGTTTAAAATATACATTTTTAACATCCTTCGTTGGAATTTCAGTCATATTTTTATTTAATTTTTTATCATTAATGCAATGTTTGTTTAGTGGTAAAGACTATTGTATGGAGCCCATCACAAAATGAAGTGGTGTAATCTCTGTTTTCGGGACAAATTTAAAGTCACAATAATAATTGAACGACATGCTATAAATTTTACAAGTGTAGGGCCCGTCTTTTGTGTAAGACCATTGTTTTGCATAATGAATTATCATTGTTCGTGGTGGAAATTCTACATTTCAAAACAAAACAGTCATTAAAATAATTTCCCAGTGTTTTCAAAAACCGACTCTCATACATAACAATGCCAAATTGCGACAGCAGTTTGCTATGAGCAACATCTTCAGAAACATGTGTCATATTTTCCATTCAGACATTCACCTAACTATCTTTTAATTAAAACGACAATTAAAATGTACCTAGAAATAATGACGTTGAAGTTTGATCAATTTCCAATCATGTAAAGGGTTTTACATCGGGAATAAAATGAGCACGGGTATGCAGTTCCTATAGTATTATTATGTAGATAATTACTTTCTACCGATTGAGGGTGCTGTTTATTCTTATGTTTTTTCTGTACGTAAAATTTGACGATTTTCTATCGCAAATTTCTCTTTAGTGAACACAAATTGGACGTGGGAACAAATCAATTCTTGTTCAGTAATGTCAGATCTACATTCATGCCAAGTGGGAACAAATTCGGTGATGATGGTCACGAAACGAGCGAATAAAAGGCCACGGCCCACGGACTATGACTGATAGTATGGAATAGTGATTTGTTCAATGGGAATGACACTGTACTGTACTATACATACTGTTCATATGTGTCACCTTTAAATGTATGCAATATTGTGTTGACGATAACTTCCGGTTAGTTCATCACAAACCAGTGAAACCATTCAAAGTTGATAGAAGTCATTCATTGCGTACGATGTAGATTTGTTGCAATTTTTCATCGATATACGTCATGTAATTACTGAGTATAAAATGGCATTTGAACGTAATTTTTCCTTTAAAAGAGGTACAGGTAATAAAATTATTGCTATGTACATGTTTATGTCTTATCCAGTCAGTTTCCCTTGTGGTTATTTGATGATTAAATTCAATTTTAGTTGAAGGTACTGGACAAGTTGTTTATGTCTACACTTACAGTAATTGTAATATCTTCTTGTTTATTACCACAGGTTGCGATGAGTCGATTTGAAGACACGTCTATCAACTATAACTTGATGGAAGACAAGCTGAATATTGTGAAACATCGCCTGAAACGACCCTTGACACTATCAGAGAAAATTGTGTATAGCCATCTAGAAGATCCAGAAATGCAGGTCCTTGTACCCTTTGAGTAACAATACTTTAAGATTATTATTCTGCTGCACCAGCGGCGTAGCTAGGATTTTTTCAGCAGGGGGGCACTGGGGGGGGCCTTGTAATTTTGTGGGGGGGCACCCGGAATTTTTTCAAAACTGGAGATTTGCAAAATATGAGAAATGCGGGGGGGGGGAGGGATCCAGCGGGTGTGGGGCAACCTTTTCTTCAAGCAAAAAAAAAAAAAAAAAAAAAAAAAAAAAAAAAGGAAACAGAAAGACCCCAAAAGAGCAGAAAAAGAGGGGGAAGACAAAATTAGCTAGCTTTGATCTCCCCGAAACGCACCCGTCGCTATTGAATTGGCGTATTTTATTTACAGGCTCCCTGGAAAATCATGGATAAGCGCGAAGGCCTTGCGGCCGGGGTCCAGGGCCCGCTTAAGGGCCCTGGAAGCTCAGGAGTTCTAGATATTCTCTGGTGCAATCTGAGCCTTATTTTGGAAGCAATTGTTCCGATAAATTTATTCATTTATTTATATTATTACTTCATTATTTCTTTTTAATCCAACACTCTTGAGCGGGAGAAATTCACTCTGGGGACCAGACTAACTAGCAAAACCAGACAAAATGGCAGATGGGCTGTTTTGAAGTTCGCAACTGTAAGCGCGTAAGAAAATTGCATTTTTACACTGAAATGTTGCACAGATTTCTTCACTGTAGGGTTTTAAGGACTCAGGAACATTTGCTGAAAGTAACAAATATTATTTTGGAACAGTAGAAGCTGTTAAGTTGTTTTTATTTCCTTTACCCTACAGATAACGCTTAATTTTTTTTCTATACCCAAGATTTTTTGTGGGGGGGGCACCTGGGGGGCACGCCAAATTTTTGGGGGGCACGTGCCCCCCCAGGCCCCCCCATAGCTACGCCCCTGCGCTGCACTCTGTACTGCAGATTCACTGGTTATTATAGTTGTGCCCTAGGGTCTTGTTCATGTCAATAAGAATGTGTTCTGAAAAGCTTGATCATCTGGAGATATGTATTAAGTCACCTTTAACCCCTTCAGCCCGGGATTATTTTCAGCCCTGCTTGTTCCGACCTCATTATCAAGTCGCCGGTCACATAGAAGTCATCTGGCTTTGTGTACAGGGAGCTTGGCTTAAACAATGCAGGCACGCATTGTATTCAAGGCAGACTCTAATCTGTTCATGCCCAGATGTTCGGAACTCGGAGATTGCTGTTCACTCGAAAATGCAGATCTTTTCAAATGCAAGTTATAGTGTGAATGTACCACAATGAGCGGACCTTTGTGGACAATAAAGGTTAACAGAACCTCTTGTTCTAGACAATACCCCCATTCAATGCATTTCAATGGAAATAACAAAGCATTCATGAATATTCTGAGGCCATGACATAGGGCTGCTATGGATGCTCCCCGTGCTGAAGGGGTTAAGGATACTTTTAAACTGTACATACTATGTCCATTTTTAATAATATCACATTTTTTATTTATTTGTATAGGATATTAAACGCGGTGAGAGTTACCTGAAATTGAGGCCAGACCGGGTTGCCATGCAAGATGCTACAGCACAAATGGCTATGTTACAGTTTATTTCTAGTGGACTACAAAAGGTTAGTCTGTTTTCCATCAGTATTTGTGTAATACGGTACTAATAATAAAATACATGTAGTTTTGAAGTTGAAAACATTGGCAAGAAAAAAAAAATGTATTCCACTAATTAGACTGAACGAGATTTTCCGAGGCAAGGTGTACTGGTGTAGTTTGATATTAACTTTTCTACTGACTTTCGACTGCGTAAACCCATATCCATCCATATACTGTATAGAGGTCGTGCAGTCACGTGATCAGCTGTAACCAGGACGCCATTTTGGACGTCAACCGCTGCCACGCTGTACACATGTATAATGCATGTATAATGCAGAAGTGCGTGCATATGATGCTGTCTGGTACCAGACGTACACGTACGTGCGCACGCGCGGGTACGTGTACCGTCCAAAATGGCCGATAAGCTGTCAAGCTGAGCCGTGCACGCTCTCAATAAGTGTTTTGCCATTAGCCATGGTGTCCACGGGTCCTTAAAAAGTTTTAAATTAAATTTTTCAGACTTAACGCCTCAAAAAGTACTATAAGGTATTAAATTGAGCTCTGAAAGGTATTTTAAAAAATTGTGGAAGCGAGTTATTATTGCCTTTTCGGCGTCAGCGAAAAGCCTTTATTGTTTTTTGTTTTTGTTTTTGTTTTTGTTTTGGTTTTGGTTTTGGTTTTGGTTTTGGTTTTGTTTATGTTTTTGTTTTTGTTTTTGTTTTTGTTTTTTGTTTTTTGTTTTTGTTTGGTTTTGTTTTAGTTTTAGTTTTTGTTTTTGTTTTAGTTTTTGTTTTTGCTTTTGGGTTTTAGTTTTAGTTTTAGTTTTTGTTTTAGTTTTGTTTTGGTTTTTGGTTTTTGGTTTTGGTTTTGTTTTTGGTTTTGTTTTTGTTTTTGGTTTTGGTTTTGTTTTGTTTTCCTTTTCCTTTTCCTTTTCCTTTTCCTTTTCCTTTTCCTTTTCCTTTTCCTTTTCCTTTTCCTTTTCCTTTTCCTTTTCCTTTTCCTTTTCCTTTTCCTTTTCCTTTTCCTTTTCCTTTTCCTTTTCCTTTTCCTTTTCCTTTTCCTTTTCCTTTTCCTTTTCCTTTTCCTTTTCCTTTTCCTTTTCCTTTTCCTTTTCCTTTTCCTTTTCCTTTTCCTTTTCCTTTTCCTTTTCCTTTTCCTTTTCCTTTTCCTTTTCCTTTTCCTTTTCCTTTTCCTTTTCCTTTTCCTTTTCCTTTTCCTTTTCCTTTTCCTTTTCCTTTTCCTTTTCCTTTTCCTTTTCCTTTTCCTTTTCCTTTTCCTTTTCCTTTTCCTTTTCCTTTTCCTTTTCCTTTTCCTTTTCCTTTTCCTTTTCCTTTTCCTTTTCCTTTTCCTTTTCCTTTTCCTTTTCCTCTTCTTGACGTTTAAAAACCCATAGGCTTTGCACAGGGACATTCTCGGGACATTCACTTTGGCCACTTATAAACAGTTGATCTTAACCAAACTTGGTCCAAACAAAGTCCTTATAGCGTAGATGTGTGCCGAACATTTACGTCCTTTTCAAGGAATAAACATTTGATTTTCCGTACAGCTTTTTGGTCCTTAAACAACCTCTGATTTTGATAAAACTTTGAAGAGTTATAGATCCTATGACAGATTATTGCCATGTAGAGTGACGTGATCATGACGTCATCAGGTGTCATATTACAAGCAATCAAATTTGGATAGGTTTATTATTCAAAACTCTATATCAATTCAACCATATTTTCCCTTGCCTTACTGTTTTGGAAAATGTGTCAAGCAACCTTAGGCCTTCATTTCTTCTCGTGTACGTGAAGTCACGTGACCCTTATTTCTGGTTGAAAATGTCAAAACCGGGAGTTTCCTGTAATTTGAAATTGGAGCAAGATCTTAATTTAGTAGCAACGATGTTAGGCTCTGGCAGTGGTGTGGTGTTTAAAAATCTGACTGATGATGTCATCAAACATTCAAGCGCCCTCAAGCGGTTAGTTGAAAAATATAAACAAATGCATTTTCAGTTGATGTCTGTGGTGAAGTTTAAGGTAATTGCTTCAAAATAAATATAAATGATGTCCTTTAACCAGACACCAATGGTGCCGAAATTTAGATTGATGACGTCATCAGACCGGAAGTTACAGTGAAAAAACATGTTTTCCTTTGAAAAGGCTGAAAAATCAACCACAAGAGATACAAGCTTGATTTTGTTTGTATGTAATCAGTGAGCTTGGACATGCCCTGCGATAGGCTTGAAATGGTATATAAACACCCCAGAAACTGTGCCCGCCAACAAGCACTGCCACAACAGACGTACGGAACATATAACATACATGTACCACAAAAGCCAGCACTTGTGTGTAACCTTGATTACCACTTGTGCCAACCATCAATGTATATTTCGGCATTGCGGCCAGTACCCTTGTGTTACTATGGATACACAAAGTTTGTTCAACCCAATGCCCTCTGTGTCTAGTATTATATCTGAACTTCGAAGGGCCCATTCAATTTGTACACTGGTTTTAGTGCTTTTCCAAGTCTGGATACTTGAAGGCGCGTTCTTCTACAGTGCGCCCTCCAAAAAACGATACCCATTTTCCAAAAATTATGAAAAGAAATTGTACGTTTTCAGCTTTTTTATTTTTAGTCTATTGCATTCACTACTTCACGGGTAAATTCTGACTAAATTTGAAAGCAATCCACTCATGCACCACCGAGCAATTACTGATTGTCTGAAAAAGTAAATTTTCCTGTCATTACAAATGAGTGACAGTTGTGGTCATCTTAGTGGTGATCTGTGTGTAGTGAATGTGGGTGGCCATGTAGAGGGGAGATTTACAGATCACAACTAAGAATGTTAAGATGACCACCATTGTCACTCAATTGTAATGGAAGGGAAATTTACCTTTTCAGACAATCAGTACTTGCTCTGTAATGCATGACTGGATTGTGATGAAATTTTTTCAGAACATGGCATGGGAGATATTGAATGCTATATAGTAGGGTCAAAATACCACTAGACCCCCAAAAAATTGCAACAGAAGGTTTTATGGCATTTTCTAGTAGTATTAGGTCAGGCAAACAAAATATCAAAAATCGAGAAAAATCGAACTTCAGCAAGGGGTCTAACTGTGACGTCATCCAAATGTCTGCCAAAACGCGGAAAATGGCAAAATTCTATCCATGAACATGTTGATTTCACTCATTGTTGTGGATTCCCCAGGTGAAATGTTTGTTCAGAAGCAAATTTCTGGATAAAGTAATGAATAATTGTTACATAACAGTTCAGATGAATCGATTTGACAGCCATATTGGATTTCAAAATGGCCGCCAATTTAGTAATTTTGCTTATTATGTCAAACTTGCACTGTAAGGGAAAACTTTGTGCGCTAGAAATACTTCTGATCTTCTTTCATCTAACTGATATACATGTGAATGTACAATTTCATGCAGCTGAAATGGCTGATGTAGCCATGTGACTGTCTCCGGCGTTGTGTTGGTGATTTCTATATGGCCATTTCAAGGAGGGGCTTCAAGCACTAACTGTGCATGCTGGCATATCATTGAGATGTCCAACTGTTGTGTGTAGGCTATTGAAGGTGACCCAATCTAAGGGGCAAGTAATCACATGGTGGAAGTTAAGTATTCGGCCTCCGTGGGGTGATGAACTGGATTGGTCTTTCAGTCTCTTGCCGTTTGTTTTTTCTATTGTTCAATGAGGTTGAAGTTGGAACATTCGGGAGAGACTGCGTGACGGTTGAAGGGGTGATGAGAGCCTTCATGCGCTCATTCTGAATATAGCTGTCGTCTTTGGAGGCCTTCTCTAACAGCACATGCATGTGATTTTTTTTTTTTTTTTGTTGGTGTTGGGGTGTAGGACAGGGTTGTCTCCTAGCCCCTAGGTGGACTTAGAGTTAAAGATTGGCAGGCTTGTTTGTAAGGTGGAAGGCTGTTGCTGTGGAGAGTTGGCCATGCTGATCTTTAGTCCCCACAGTTTCAGGTAGTTTGCATTCTTTGTGATGTCCTTTGAGATGGCTTTATAACTCCTTCACCCAGAATACACAATCGGCAGCTTAATATAATAGCCCAGTGTAGTTTTTGGGAAGATCACTGATGGGTCGGTGGAAAACAAAAGCCTTAAGGCGGTGACGACAACTGGTTTGACCATCGCTGTTTTTTTTAGAATAAAGCTGCAATTTAAGATGATGGTTGAGATGCATTCGACAAAGACTCAGTCGGGTTGCATTTGTAGAAGCCTCAGGATGGGGCCCATGATTGCCAGGCTGTGTGAATGCCACTCTGAGATCCACCAGGAAAAGGCTCGCCTTGTGGCCTAGTTTGAATGCTTCCTCAATGTCATCTGATAGCTACACGACTTTTCCAGAAACCAGCCCTATCGTGTATGGGAGCTGAGGTTTGACCATAGGTTCAAGACGAGGTGGAGAAGCCGTCTCAGCAGGTTGAGTGGCACACAAAGGAGCAAGATGGTGGCTAAAAAGTTTTTGGGATTTTCAACGGGCTTAATAGGTTTTGGAAATACAATAATTGCAGCTTTGGGCCAGATCTTGGCTATTGCCTGCCTGGTTATAGAGAAAAAAACGTATAAAGTCACTGTGCACATGAGCTGCAGTACAGGAACTGTGGTGGGATGTTGTCTCTTGATTTGGTAGCAAGCAAAGGTGATTTCCTCTGCAGAGAAGGGCTCTGAGAGATGACCGTGAAGTGTTTTAACTGCAAGTGCGTGGACCTTGCTGGTGTCCTAGAACCGTCCATTTGTCAGGAATGGGTTAACGATGAAATTAGCTGTCACTTGACATCAGCTCAGTCTGGGGCCTCTGCCCGTAAGGCACTTGAAAGTCTTTCATAATTATACAAGTCAGCTGGACTAGGTAAAATCAATCCTTTTGACAGTCTCCTCCCAGCCATGCTAGCACTCTCTATGTTTCTGACCAAGGCAGTTGGTCAGAGCAGAGGGCCTTGTTTGCCTCGTCTCCACCCAGTTCAGCTAGACGGAAGTCATTGTACAAGGTGGTACACTCTTCATCCTTGGTGGGAATGTAGCAAGGACAGGTGTTGCAGGGATGGATGTCTTTAATGTGGAGGGAGGAAAACCGGAGAATCCGGAGAAAAACCCTCGTAGCATAGGAGAGAACCAACGCACAACTCTACTCACGTATGACCCAGGCCGGATTCGAACCCGGGCCACATTGGTGAGAGGCGAGTGCCTAACACACTTGCCACCTATGCCCCCAAGAAGTTGATAGGAGTGACTGTGATAGGAGTTTGATCCATGTCTGATGAGGAACTGGAAGGTGACATTGAGACCTATCTCAGCTTCTGAACTTCGTCCAGTCAGCTTTACAAAAGTTCCATCTCTTCCCTGGATTGAAATTTTGAAGAAATCAGGTTGTCAGGCATTTGTTGGGTATTGGTTGAATTGTTAGAAACACTGAAATAGACAATATATTTTGGAGGCATATTACCACTACAAATTATAATGTAGAGTTACACAATTCGACGGCCCTATCGAATTTCAAAATTGCTGCCATTTTATCAGGTCAATCGCCATTTTTAATGTCAGTGATGGTTACTTGCATTATAATTATCAAAGTAATGTGAACTTGTGAAGTACAATTTCACATTATTCACTTTACTTCACCACAATGTCATGCTGTTGCTTGCATGCATAAGATCGACCACTTTATAGGCCCTTTGCACGGGATCGGGCACTTTTATATGGTGATTTACTTTTCAAGTTCATCATCACCATGGGCGCAGATCCGGAGGGGGGGGGGGGGGGGTACATCCCCAGGTTTTCCAATCCAATATCAACATTGAAGCATGAGCTAGGTGTCATTACAATCAACACATTTACAATCATGTTTTTTACATGCTGACAAGACGTATTGAATTTCTTTGAATGCAATGAGATGAAAGTTTGCATTAAGGAGAAAGCGGTCATTTAAAATTCAATATGGCCTCCACGTCAGAGCTTGAATATTACAATTTTAACATGTTGCCTATAAGATAATCATTCTAAATAAATATTTGCATAAATAAAAGTCACTACAATGAATATCATGGATACAAATCCCACTCTGAGAGGTGAATTGTTTGGAATACAAGCGAATTGAGCATGATTATTTTGCCCGATACTGGAGTTTTGGCGGCCATTTTGATGACGACATAGTTATACCCCTTGCTGAAGTTGGATTTTTCTCGATTTTTGATATTTTGTTTGTCTGACCTCATACTACTAGAAAATACCATAAAACCTTCTGTTGCAATTTTTGGGGGGTTAGTGTACATTTTGTCATAGATTGACCCTACTAATAGACTAAAAATCAAATACCTGTAGCTGAAAACATAAAATTTTGTTTCATAATTTTTCGAAAATGGGTATCCTTTTTTGTGGACACTATGTATAATAGAATTTGTTGGAATTGAGAAAATGCGACAAGTCATTTGCTCAAGATATAGTCACTTTTAAACTATGTATATCTTAATAATCAAACAAAATAAGTGATGTGTTTAATTAGAGACATATTTCATATCATAGGCAGAAAAGCCTTATGTGCTGTTTCCAACAGCCATAAATGTCTAATTATATTGATATATTATCTTCTGCTTAAAGTTAGGAGGGCCTGAAAAGTTTAGATCCAAGCAGGATCTTTCTCAAAGGCTAAATGACAGAGGACAGGAACATGCTGGGGAAAGAAGCATACATGAATGGATATGGACAATGGGAGGGTGGGGGGGTTAGTGGGAGAGTGGGGTAGGTAAGATTAGTCAGACAAAGAGTGGTCAGATGAGCAAGATCACAGGTGACAGACTACAGGATGGGGAATAGGGTTAACAAAGGAGGTAATTAGAGGATAAGAGATCAAGATCCAGAAGTGGAATGCAAAAAGCAGGTGGGATTAGAGATTACCTGTAGATAAATGGAAAGGAGAATGGAAAACAAGCATATTAGTCATTTCCTTCCTGGTGGTTAAGTCTGTTCAGACTCAAGGATATGGTTCTGGCAGACTATGAATTACATTTGAATGTCCTGTGCTGGGTGGGGGGAGAGATATTATTATACCCTTTTCACACTACAAATTGCTTAACCCCGAGATTTGCTGCCCCGGGTTAAAATTTTCTTACCCCGGGGTTCATTAAACCTGAGATGCGTTCCCACTTGTTTCGTTAACCCGGGGTTGTTATAAACCCGGGCCAACACTGCCCCGGGTTAACGCCGTGCACATTCACACTACATGTACATGCAGGGTTTCGCAAAGCCGGACTTTTCGGAGCGCGCTGGCTGGTCCTGCAATGCTTTTAAATATCGGCCGGTCGCATCGTTCGTGGACACGCGTTCATTTAGCAAAATGTAGCTGAAAAATGGTGAAAGCGTTATCGGTCGCAGTTCTGGTGATGATGTCGTGAAGGAAACATCTTCATTTGAGCAAGAATTAGGCAGAGGTCTGTCTGTTTTGATTTTCACAAATTAGTAGCAACGACGGCGGCCCTGCACTTTGGGTTACGCAAGCGCTTAGCACTTGTAGCATGAACGTGAGCAAGATCGAAAAGGGACACGTTATTACGCAACATGTTGTCTGCCTTAACCTCGGAACGGTAACCCTGCTCAGTTTCACACTACAATACTAACCCCGGGGTTATGCCGTTAACCCTGAGATTGCCATCCTTAACCCTGGTCGTGAGTAGGGTTAACGAACCCCGGGGTAACGGCCATTTATTTTTCCTTAACCCGGGGCGGAAAAAGTGTAGTGTGAATGCGCCATAGCAACCACTTTAACCCGGGGTATCTCGGGGTTAAGATTTGCTTTTAACCCCGAGATAACCCGGAGATTGTGTAGTGTGAAAAGGGTATTAGTGGGTGGAACCTCAGCCCTGACAATCAAGTCGTGGAGGTTGCGGGGACGTCTGTAAGCCAAGATGGGTTTTTCTGGGATAGCCCTGAGGAGACAGTCTGAGGTGTGAAGAATGTGATGGCTATCATTGATGATTCTGCGTAACGGGGGAAGAGAGTGATGGAAAGTAGTCACTAGAACAACTTTGTTATTAGTACAAGCATCATCGCTGGGGGCTTTCTCCTTGAGAATGGCACTCTGCACCCTGCGAGAGCTGTGGCCTAATATATGCTATACCAGTCTGTCACAGCCACCCTTTGTGGGTCCTTGCTATGACTGTGGAAGAAAGATACTCTGCAGAAGTTAATGGCCGGACAAGAATTATATTCCCAGCAAAACAAACAAACAAACACAGTTACTTTCATGAACATATCCAATCTCAGTGGCCACTGCACCCCTGGTTCCGAGAACCCCCGGTAATCTTCCTTTCAGTGATCAATTCATGAGCTCCTCAAGCTGAGCTCCTCAAACTTCAATATTTTACTCTACTAACTCTAGCATCAATCTTTAGTGCTTCAACTTGTTTACAAACTGGATTTCTTACTCAAATCTTCAACAAAGACCAATTAATCATCCTATAACTTTTCGTCAACATTTCCATTTCCACTGATAATAATTAAGGCACTCAGTCTATATCGTCTAAACAACAATGAATTTCTCATTTACGTTAATCAAGGCCGATTCAGTCCGCGACACTTCAACAACTAAAGTTTCACAAGAGTATAATTATTCAAGCCCATACAAGCCGGTGCGACAGCACAACGGCCTGGCCCACCTCGCACTCTGCACAGCAGGTCTTGTCCTGTTCTTGTCACTGGGATGGGCAGTACCTTGGCTCCCAACAAACGCACAAAGGTGTATCCGGTATCCGGTTCCCAAGATCAGGTTCGGGCGGTCCACACGGCTGGCTTGCCGTAAATTGTGATGATTCGGCTGAGTTGGTCCCTGCTGCGCCGGTATGTCACGGCAGCTTCGACTGAGGTAGTTGGCACTGACATTCTCGGAACCTTTGATGGATTCAATTCTGAACTGGTACGGTTGTAGCTGTAAAGCCCATCGCATTATGCGTGAGTTTGAGGACTTGGCCTGATTTAGATATGCCAACGGATGATGGTCTGTCTGAAGCACAAATTCTCGTCCATACAGGTAAGACTGAAATGTCTGCACTGCTCATACGATCGCCAGACATTCTCTCTCTATCGTGGAATATGCGCATTCCCTCGGAAGAAGTTTCCGTGATGCATAAGCCACGGGGAATTTCTCATCACCATGAAACTGTAAGAGAACAGCGCCCAGGCCAATGCTAGAAGCGTCGGTCTGGAGAATGAAAGGTTGATTTATGTCAGGCAAGTGAACAACAGGAGATTTCGCCAGGCTAGATTTCAGCGTATTGAACGCAAATTCTTGGCTGTCTCCCCAAATGACATGGTTGGGTTCTGCTTTCTTGGTTCGATCGGTGAGCGGAGCAGCGATCACTGAGTAGTTAGGGACGAATCTTCTGTAGTATCCAGTTAAGCCCAGGAACGATCTCAACTGCTTTTTGGTCTTCGGTCTGGGTGCATCTTGAATTTTACTTACCTTTTCGGACAGTGGTTCAAGCAACCCTTGACCTACCCTGTGACCTAGATATTCCAGCTTGGTGTACCCAATGAGACACTTGGTCGGGCGTGCTGTGAGACCGGAACTCATTAACCTATTGAGAACCAAGTTTAGTATCTTCAAGTGATCTGCCCATGTACTAGTATGGATTAGGATGTCATCTATGAAGTTAGTGACATTAGGTATGTCTTGAAGGAGGATGCGCATCATGCGGCTATTAAACTTAGCTGGAGCATTAATCAGGCCGAATGGCATCGTCTTGAATTGGAACAAGCCTTCAGGACTGATGAAACTTGTCAATGGCTTTGTGGAGTATTTTAAGGGTATCTGCCAATACCCTTTACTAAGGTCGATCTTGGAAAAATACTTGTCCCCAGACAACCTGCTGAAAATTTCCTCTGCATCTGTCATCGGTTCAGCGTCAAACACTGTCACCCTGTTCAATCGCCGGAAATCCACGCAGAAATGCTCAGTACCATCCTTCTTGCGGACTAGAACAATAGGGGAGGCATATGGCGTGTTAGTGCTTGGGGTGGCAGCTGGAAGGAGGCCCACTTCCTTGATGTCACCATCCGTAAGGAAGAGGACACACTAATCACTGACCTGTATTCTAAGCCCACATATACCCACCAGTACCTCCATGCCATCAGCTGCCACCCCAAGCACTGTAAGACTGGTATAGCATATAGTCAGGCCCTCAGACTCAAGACGAATCTGTTCTAATGATTCTGATTTCTCCAAACACACACAGGAACTGAAGAAACACTTAGTTGCAAGAGGCCACAGCTCTCGCAGGGTGCAGAGTGCCATTGAGAGAACTCGCGCTCTTCCTAGATCAGCGGTTCTCAAGGAGAAAGCCCCCAGCGATGATGCTTGTACTAATAACAAAGTTGCTCTTGTGACTACTTTTCATCCCTCTCTTCCCCCCTTACGCAGAATCAATGATAGCCATCACATTCTTCACACCTCAGACTGTCTCCTCAGGGCTATGCTATCATGAGTTTGCAGCAGTTTATTACTTATATATATTATCTTCTGTTATTTTTATCAGATCCTGAATAATGCTGACACAGCACAAAATACTTTTAAAAATCGCAGCTCGCAGAGATTTTTCCTGTAGGCCTATGATGAATTATGCACATGTATGCACGCTGCAAATTCGGTCAGGGGTTAAAGGAAACAAGCTGCTTGAACTGGGCGTATTGCATTTTATTTCATAAATAAATTCATTTACATGTATTAAATGTGAATTAAAAGCCAAACTGGTGCAAGTGAACTTTTCATTTGATTTTTTGCCGCCCCAAAATTGCCTCCCCCTTTTGGAAATTTGCTGCGACTCAAATTGAGGGCGCTGTTCGTGACGCAGATCGAGGCGCGGAAATTTATCGAAGGTCTAGAAAACATCTTAACTTGCACGGTCACAGACCCCCGGCAAGCTGTTGTTGTGATCCGTCTCGCACACAGACCAACGTAAAACCGTCAGTCAGCACCACGACACGCGGTGTGTGTCAAATCTTTGAAGCCTTTTTTTCTCGAAAAGTCTTTTTGATGAACGATTTTAGGCTTCGTGGACATGCATGTATACAATGTGACCGGCCGGTAAATGGGCCGCCGGCTCGCGCGCGCGCGGCTGCAGCTGCAGCTGCCTCGATTTACGTCACACATTTGGGAAGATTTATGTAAATGAGTGTCCCACTCAAGGGGCGTGGTAGCTTGGACAAACATTTTCAACATGTTTTTTCTCATATTTAATCCAGGAAGTAATTAGCTCGAGACACAAAATATCATTGTAGATATAGTACTTTATTGTTTTAAGCAGGAATAATGCAATTTAAATCCTATATTGTGGTCCCTTTAACGGCGTGGAATCCTAAATAGTCTGGTTGCAGAGCTGACGAATCCGACTACTCGACAGTTTGGATATCACCAGTCCGAAACCAGACAGTATAGAAAGTCAACAGATGCAAGCACTGTTCTTATACCTGCACGGATTCACATTATCAAACTACATTGTTTCAGTGCCACCTCGTTCTTTAGTGCTGGGCCCAATTTCATGAAATCTGTTATGGCCTATTTTTGTGTTTTATCACTGCTTTGTGTGAAATCTATTTCATATAATCTGTAAGTAAGCTCTCCGGTTAGCGAAACATTTCTAGTGTAACCATGATTTTTCGCTATGTCCTATGCATTCTGAAGAAAAACCTTGCTCACTGTTACCAAAAAGAAAACTCTACCGTGAAATACGCTAACCGTACCAAAAAAGTCTGCTAACATAAGAAGTTTTGTTAATGGTAACAGATTCCATTTAATTGGGCCCGGGTAAGTAATGGTTTGGAAGATGATAATATATAAGGCAACAACAAAAGGTTGGTTGGTTAATTAACAGCAAGTTTGCTGACGAATGTGAAGCTTGTTGCAAAATCTCAGTTAATGTCTCACATGCAGTCCGATAAGTACAAACATGCAGTTTTAATAGCGTGTTCTCTGTTTCTAGCACCGAATACACATACAGTCAAACCTTAATAATTCAAACCTCAAGGGAATAATAATATTACAGTAATACCTTGATAATAAAGTCAACCTCAGATGACCAGAAAGTCTGCTTAACTCAACGTGATGCTTTTTTCCCACTGAAAGAATAGGCTTTTGTGTACATAGGTACCTCCATATGTCGAACTACCTGTGGTCAAAATTCTGCTTAAGTCGCCGATTTTCTTCCGAATAATGAAAAATCGTAGCTGAGTTTGTCCTAATCTAGTGCTAAAATGACTCGAAAACTGTTCTATAAGCTCTGCGGTGTCTATTTCAATGTTGCTACTCTGCTTTTCATGCTCTCATTGTGAATGAGTGAGTCACCAATTGCGTGGGGATTGACTGCCAGCGATATGCACTATGCTATGCTGGCTGTGTGGGATACACAAATGCTTCCCTTGACAGCACACGTATCCTAAATGCAACCGGAATGAACACATAATGTACGCATATACGCCCCATTCGTGTTTGGCCATGTGGAGCAAATACTGACTCGGGGTTACTGCCATTGATGCCATACAAACCTCAAGGGAATAATAATATTACAGTAAAACCTTACTTTTATACTGCCATTGATGCCATACAGCGTACGTAGCCTATTGAAATACAACTGCACTGAACGCTAGTGCTGTGCATTATATGAGCTTTTGAAAACTGCTTTGAAAAAATGATCAGTTGCCTTAGCTGCGATTTTAAAGGGTGGCTGCAATGATATTCAATAAAATCCACCGAAATAATTTAATTAACTTTTTAAGAATATATTAGATTTGATTAAAGTTTGTTTTTTTGTTTTCCTCGCATCTGGTATATTTTTTTTCTCGAAATAAACTGCACCCCATTAGCATTTTGTGTCCATGCCCCCCAGTACGGGATTTTGATTGCCGTCAGTGATGCGGGAACCAGCTTAGTATTACTCGATGGTTTGTGAACCAGCTACCGGGTTCCCGAGATGATGTCACGACAGGATGGTCATTTAATATGGTCAGTCAACCAACACAAGGGAGGCTTAAACTATGACAGCCACACAATTGCGTTTTAAGAGTGGGTCCACGTAAATACTTCATATTTTTGTCCTCGGCCAATTTTTTATTATTTTTAAAAATGAAAACACTAAGTGAGCAAGCAACAAAAAAATATTAAAACTTTTTCCCAAAAGCCCATTGCCATAGTTACGGGCTATTTCGTGTTTTGGGCATTTTAAGCCAATTTTGCGACTGAAAAACAGGTTTTGTAGCTTATTTTAAAATACAACCAAGCTAAAATGCAAAGATCTGTCACAAAACTACTTATATCATTACAAAGTATCATCCTTGCCCTTACTTCAGATATTTTGAAAATATTATAAATGCCATCATTATGCTATTTTTAGAACATGCCTTAAAGCATGTTTTTAGAACTTGCAAAATTGGCATTTTTACCCAATTTTTGTATCTCAAAAAGTCAACTTGCCAGGGGTCTCAGAACATTTTCCTTTTGGATTTGCTTAGAGCCAAGATTGGTCTTTCCATATCTGGTGAGAATAGTTTGGGGGATTCTATCTTTTGGGGGCAGTACCGCATAAAAAAATTTTATTTTCCCCAAAAATGAAAATTGTGAAATTTGAGGTTTTCCTTCAGTTTGAAGTAATAATACACACAAAAGGAATACTTTGATGAATCTGGAGCCTATTTTCATTTGTTAAGAGTGAATTGCAGGCCTATGATTTATTCTAATGGATAAGCAGCATTGTTGTTTGTCAATTGTGTTTTTTTTAACCCCCCCCCCCCACTCTCCTACCCTTCTAGCATTCTATTTTCTGATTTTTTTTTTTAGTGGTATGAAAACAAATTAGCTGTACTTGTCAACTTAAACCATTAAACAGAGTTACAGACTCCAACTAGAGCAGTATTTTCACATTATCTAGCTGCCCCTTTAAGCCTGTCACCCTAATAAAGGTACATCTTTTGAAGATCAAAAATAAAAGAGAAAAGATTTAAGAAATACTGTGGCAGTTTTTCACTGTTTTTCTCAAAAAGGAGGCATCGTGTAGAACTGACATTTTTACAGATGACTGTTACTGTATCTTCCTTGATATTTTTGCCGATGAATCTGTATTTCTCTGACAAAAACCAAAGTATGATATTACCTTTAAAAAACAGCTTTATTGCTTGCAATTGGTAGATGGAATTAATTTGTTATGGTACTCTCATTCGTTAAAAGTGAAGTGTGAGGTTTTACTTCAAATAGCAGTAATAATATACCCAAAAGGAACACATCAAAAATCTATTGCTTCTTGCAAATCACAATAGTGAATTGTACGCTTGTGAATTTGTGAGTCTACTTGCATTCAACCTACCCCAGACGGTTACTACTATATGCAAATTCCCCTGCGCCAATTTGCTGCTTCGCTGAAAAGACTTGATCAACCGTGGTGCACCCTGACCTCCCACAATGCATACCGACATAGCCGCCATGATCGTCCTTCTTTTCTCAGCGCCGCTATGAAACGGACGTGCCCTTCGTGGGCTCTTTCGATTTTCGAGTTTCCGTTTCCCGCTGCTCTTCTAAACTGTATAGACTTGATATTTTTCCTTTTTACTTATCTGATTAACCGTTACCAATAAACTGTGTTCTCTTGTGCATTTGTTTTTGGTATTTTTCTCTCTCTTTTTCTTTGTGCATCCTACAGGTACCGCGGTCCTATGTCGTCGCGGTCTATACTGTACACCTCTACGTGATGCCGGGGTAACGCACAGCCGGCCCTGTGCTTACGACCCGATGAAAGGCCTATAAGCGGGGGGAATGGATGAGAGTTGGCTTGACCCCTCATTCCCTCCGCGGTACAGCAAGTTGGAATGGCCGAGTTTGGGTTCGTCCCCTCATTCCGGGCTACTGCTGCTACCACTGCCAGTCCGAAGGAATTCCGGGCGGTTAGATGCTAGGCATGCCTTGAAGGCTACGTGTCTAATCGGACCCGAAGAGGCCTACGGCCGGGGGTAGCTCGATACCACGGTCGCTACCAGAGCGGAGGGAGAACGCTCGCTACCGGAGGCGACGAAGGATGCCGCCACAACGGAATGACTGTCCCGGGCGTAACATGCTCCTTTTGTTTAGGCACCATTGTTACGACCCGCTGAACAGAGGCTCACCCCGGTTATGATTTCCGGTCTCCCGAGCCGATATACTAGCTGTCTACGGGTAAGAGCCTTGATGACGTGCTTTCGCTCCCCATGTCTGCCGGGCTCGATTGCGGACGTCGGAGAGATGCCCTGTCTGCGTGCAGCCTCCAGTGGTCCTAGCTTTTATTCTGCACACACCACGCCTTTGTTCGATGTACAAAGCCTCAGACATCAGTGTATATGAGCAGTGCTACAATCGTACCACCGCTACGCCCAAGCGAACACCATTGCGGACCTCAGAGAGATGTGCAGAGGCTTGAGCAGCCAATGAGCACCGTGACACCACGGCCACTGTCTGGCTCTACCCAGACGGAAAGCCATGGAGAGTTCCATACACGGCTGAACTGCCAGACAGCTACTCCAGCCTGCACCATGCCGCCGACTTCAACCCGCTACCATTAGCGGCCTCTAGTCGCCTATACAGGGCATAGTATGATCAAGGCTCACCTCGCCGAAGATCGTGTGCTATTGCCGTGGGGTTGAAAGAAGCGATATGCCTACCACCCCTCAGTGTGACGAGCACGATTGCGGACGTCAAAGAGACGCTCTTTTTACTGCGTGGCCCAGCCGCATAGAGCTGAAAGCTTCAGGGGGTCACACACAACAAAGACCCCTCAACAGGCCTTGTCAGCCCGGCTTACTATCACAGGACACGGGAGCATCACGCATGGCTTTGTTAGCCACACTACCAGGCCCCCCCCCCTTCTTTTGATACATGGATTGTCACACGCACATCCTTGCTATTGTTGGGCTCTCCCCAAACGGAAGATCTACGTACACAGCTGCACGGCCCATCGTCCATACAACACCGTCGGCTTTGTCCCGTGATGCATCGGCGGCCACAATCAGTTGGACCCACTACAGTATAACACCGACGTCCAGTGACGATTGCCGCCTGGACGCGTCCACTTATCTGGCCCTCTCCGCCCAGTCCAAGCTCCATGGCGCAGTGTCACTTTTATTATAATAATAATGGACTCTTTTAATGCACCGGTATCCGCCAAGCATGACGCTCATGGCGCATATCTATTATTATCCCTGGTCATCGGGCCATAATTTACAGCATACATGTAATTTTTAGCTTGAGATGGACTTTATACGAGCCTTTACCAACATCGCAGAGGCAGGAACACATCCCGATCATCGCTCAACGAAAGCCTCAGCCTCAGCCGCGTTAGGGAAGACATCGAAATCTAACATGCGGCTGGGCCATGTGGGCCTTCGCGGGCCCACGCGGGCCCACGCGGGCCCTTCCTTTTGGAAAGTAAGCCATTCATTATCTACAGGTCAGTGCACATGCCGGCTTTCGTCACCAGCATATTCATGATCTGAGCTTGAGTTGGCCAGTTGGTGTGCTGGCCGAACAATGAACCAATTTGCAGCTGTGTAATCCCCAGCTTATCCGCTGCAAGTGGACAAAAGGATGACTAGCGCCTTTGTGTTTGGAGTTTAAGAAGGGTTGCAGCTTTGAAAAAAAAAGTGTACCATCACTATGAAAAAATATACTAGGTAGTATTTTGTCATCCTTCGCTGTCAGACGTTTCTAATTATTATTGGTAGTTTCTTGTTTCTTTTTATTTAGATGTGCTTGACGGTCGAAGAGTTAGTCATTTTATATCAGAGAACGAAAAAGACTATTGACTACCTGCTGACATAATTTTCTTTGACAAGGCATCTTTTACTAAAATGAGAGCAGCAATTAATGATAAATGTCGTCACAGCTAAGGGGCATAGTTAACGTATGCATACTTCAATGATAATCAGTAATTTTAAATGAGTTCAAAACAACATGATGATAATTTCGAAATGGTTTAATGACAATTAAGCCTATATCATAGCAGTCTGCTGTTGTTGTTTAAATGACACTTTCGGGAACAGTCAAAAACAAACAGTTGCAATGAAAATAAAACAACAGTTCATGTTATACTTTGTTGGAATTGAAACGTAAATAAAACAACAGTGCATGTTGATACTTTGTTGGAATAAAAAAAAAATGTGTTCATTGTACCCCCAAATCTATGATTGCCCTCTTTATTTCATTTTCAAAGGCCAAACCTATAATCGACAATCAAAATTAAAACTTATAATCCTTTGACAGCCCGTGAGAAATAATAAATCAGCTTATTTAACTAGTACATGTACATGTATTTAGTTATGAAAAAACCTGAACTCCAAGTAGGCCTATGTGCTCTTCATTGATTTTTAAGACTGAAGTGGCCGTACTATAATCCCATTATCTCTTAAAAATAGAGTGTGAACAAATCCTCCCTGGCTATTGTGCAGCGTGTTGGCCATTGAAACCTATTTCCATTGTGCCGCAGTGGCCATTTTTAATGAGCAGTTCCAGCCCAGAGATTGACCTTTTGTAACAATAGATTATTCATGGACTGGCTTCTCCCATTCATGGGTTCCAGAGACTGGCCAGCTGCTTGGGCACGCGAGGGCCCAGGTGGTCCAACCGCGTGTTAGATTTCGATGTCTTCCCTTAGCCCTTTACGCAGCCGAGCCCAGCCGACTGTCTCAAGTCGAGTCGTTTCACTTCCACGGCCGACTTGTCCTGTCCTATCCATACTGGAATCTGCTATACGCTGTGCACGCACTTCGTTTTACATGGATCCCTTCCTATTGTCCGGCTCTACTGGAGCGGAAACGATGCCGCCGGCTCGGCCCCAACTGCAGTCGACGCACCTTGGGCCGAGTTGGCCCGCGGACGACTTAAGGCTAAGCTCTATGCTTCCATGGATACATAGATGGATAATACTTTCTTCCTCGCGGAGCGGAAAGCTGCTAGTATTCCCATCTGCAGTTTTTACCGCCCAATGGCCACGCCGGTCCGCACTATGTTTCCGGGCTCGGCCCTCTTCGGCCGCTTGCAGTCGACCTGCTTCATGGCGAGTTGTTCCCAGTCGAGTTGTCCGGTGCCCATGGGCCGATAACGCGTCCTACCTTACGGCTCGACGCTACGGAGCGGTAACATGTACCCGAGACATGTACACTGAATCATCGTTCACTATCGTCCAACGCTACCGGAACGGGAAACTGCGAGGGTCCACACGCACTGCACGTACTGTTCAACGACCACGCATCACTGCACTTCAGGGCGCATTGTACAGCCGTCGACATTTACGGCTTGCACACTACTACAATGACAACAGCCAAGACCGCTCCGTGGCGCCACATCGGTGACCTCGGCGACCCTGGCAGTCATAAGTGTACTACATGTATCCTGTTTTGGACACTGGATAATGAATAGTGATAAAGGTGAATAAAATGCGAACATGCATCGACTCGAAATTCGGCTAGCACACTCGCCATACATGTTGTCCTGAGGTCAAAGGTCATACATGTGATAATACATGTACATGTTTTATACATGTGATAATACTTGTACATGTACTGCTCACCACATAGAGGCCAAAAATACATTGGGTACTGGGAGGTGACTAGTCAACCTGATCTTGTTCTACCTCCATGACCTGACGGTGTTACATAGTCTGAGATGAAAAATCACTACTTGTCACGCTTGCAACCTCTTCGGTTCAGCTGACTTCCTCATTTTCTCTCATTCTTATGCTTTGAAAAGTGATAAACACTGTACAAAGTGTGGTATAGATTGGAATTTTCCTCCTTCCTTTCTGTCAAATTCTAGTTACATGGCGGCACTTATACAGTGCCGAGTCACTACTTGCCAATGCAGGCAAGAACCCGGCATGCGTCAACCCAGCCTACCTCCACCGTCAACTCCACAAGCCCACCGCTCGTTGCGGAATAGCTCGCGCTGACGATTGGCAACAACATTGCAGAACTCCGAAGCACCCCTCTCGGACCTGCGGGACTGAATTTTCGACGTCCTTGAGGCCTTAAAACCCCCATCGGCGGAAAATACAAGGCAATTTTCTTCTCCATCGGTTCTACCCAGGACATTGAAGAAGTACCATGAATAGCTGTGGCCACAGTCCCTTCCACGAAGGTCAGCATTTCCAGCTAATCGTAACCACCAGGATGGCCGGCTCATGCCAGCCCTCAACACGCTGGCCCTATACCCAATGGGTGTGGACCCCATTGACACGTACCCCGCATCAAACAACCTCTGTGAGCAGGAGACCGAAGTCGACTCGGGCCAGCCCAACGGTCCCCAGTTTCTTTCTGCAGATCGCAAACTTGGGGAACACACAGGGAATTCTGACGCCTTACGTCTGGCTGTCATTCTACATAATCGGACGAGAAGGTCATCTCTGCCAATGACCTTACACCTGCTGCCACACACAACAAGACACAGTCCAGAGTTTTTGACTCCCGGTACCTACCACCCCCTGGAAGATGTCGAAAAAAAACCGTTCAGGACACCCTTAGCATCTTGAGCCTCGTGGCCCAGACAGGTCTCTATAGAGAATGGCAGTGACCTGATCCAACCAGGTCACATTCTCCTGGTATACGTAAACTCGCCCGCAACGCCTGCTTCTCGGCCCAGATCCTCGGCGAAGGACCGAACTACGTGTTCGAACGGTTCACTCGGAGCAACCATTGGACATCACCCACATGACGAATGCTGGATGTCAGTCACATACCCAGCATAGGCGTGAAGTCCCGACTCCAAGAACTCCAACCCCACTACTAGGATCAACTTGGAATAGTTCCTGGTGAGGTTTGAACCCGTGTCGTCCGGACTGGCGCAACGAGTAGGCCGCCACTCCGTACTAGCATTGGAACCACAACACTGTGAGATTCTTAGTAGCCCTGCAACACATATGCCAGCACTCTCACTTATACCGGCAGCAGCAAGCAAGAACATCTACACACCTGCTCCTGACCTGTCAGGATGGGTTGTGCCCCTCTGATCTGCGTCCCCGCCCTGGATCATCCAGGGGACGCCGGCAAGGACAACACCTCACTCCACCTTCCACTTCTCGACCGCCATTAACGACCCCACAGGTGGCCGCTGCGGCCGAGACACTCGTCTGCCCTCCTACATAGCATGTATCATGTACAAGCCGTCTTAGGCGCCCCATGTCGCCTCCAAGGACAGTACTGGCAGTGACTTACACCAAGCACTGGACACACGCCTCCAATAGTCGTGCGTACGGGCAGGAAACTTCCCACCACCGTCGAGAAGCAAACCAAGGGGCTCGGCCCGGACCAGTTGCGCAACGACCAGTCAATACTACCCGGGCCCGACACCCTACACTACACTTGGCATGGGGCCTACACCCGGCCCCAAAAACCAACACCCAACACGCTGGCCATCATACAAGGACCCTCACAGCGGGGCCTCGCAGCGACGCCTCTGTCATGGCTACCCGGTGACTGTTTATACCTTCCCCGATGTGGTGCTACGAAGATTCTCCTTCTCCTACTGATACACCACTAACAGCTATGGCGGACCTCTGCCTACGCACCAGCTCCACACCAGGCTCCAAATTTCTTCTACCCGCAGCTACAGGTCTGCTGGGACTACACGCGATGGTTTCGAGGATGGCCTCCCCTCTCAACCTATGTGGCCAATGCACACACCTCCTATGGGCCACGTTTTTACCAAATGGCCCCTAGCACACTACCGTGCATCTACTCACCTTCCTCCTGTCAGTGGTTACGCCTACGAGGACCAGTGAGATCAGGGCCCTATCGATAGCCGAATACCACATACGCCGGACGCCACACAGCACTCGACTCCTTCCAACCATAGGCTTCCTCACCAAGAACTGATGCCCTGTCTTCGAGCCACCAGACACCTCTGTATCCTCTTGGGCATCACGCTTCGGTGACCCGTCAGGCAAGCTAGGGTGCCACGTCAGGGGTCTGAAGTGGTACCTAGCCCAAACTAAGGACTTGAGAGGGAGCCCCTCTCAGCCCTTCGCCACTACCACGAAGCCAAGCGTCAAAAGGCATGTTTTTTCGCTGGATCGCCTCGACCGTCAAGTTTGCATGCCCAGTCTGCTCATCTAAACCGGGCCAGCAAACCCACTGATACATCAAGACCCAATTAAGATGTGAGAACAGTACTCGCATCCTGGTCCTAATTCTGAGTTCTATCATCAGACATGGACGAGGCAGCATGATGGAAATGCCCCTCCTTTTTCACCTCTTGCTACTACCTGAGGGACTTCCTGCGGAGCGACTTAACTCATGTACAGCAAGAAAATCCTGGCTTCACCGACCTGGAAACCAGGATTCCTTCAGGCCTGCTGACAGATCCGCCCATGGCGAACTCACGATGGGCATTGTGCCCATTATGCTAACCTGATTCATATCCACCAAACTTTCCTGGCTCTCCATGTAGCCAGCCCACCACCGTAACTCGGTGCCACTCTGCATATAGTAGTAACCGTCTGGGGTAGGTTGAATGCAGTAGACTCCCCCCCACCTGTTGTGGGTTGAGTCTACTAGTTCATACCTACCCCAGACGGTTGCGTCCCGCCCGCCCTCCCCACTTCTGGCCTCGAGCCTCCTGGCTTCGAAAAGAAGGACGATCATGGCGGCTATGTCGGTATGCGTTGTGGGAGGTCAGGGTGCACCACGGTTGATCAAGTCTTTTTGCATATAGTAGTAACCGTCTGGGGTAGGTATGAACTAGTAGACTCAACCCACAACAGGTGGGGGGAATTTATCCTACTAGCTTGTGAATTTATTAATGCGCAGCATTGACTTACGCCCCCCCCCCCCCCCCCCCCCAACAAATCCAGCATGTTTCAGGCTAATTTTTTCTATAAAAAGGACGACTTTTTGCGAACTAAAGCATTATTTAAATTAATTTTTGGAGAAATTACCAATGATGTAACCGACCCCTCAACTCATGTATTTACATGTTGATGATTAGTGGGCAGTTGAGCAGGTGCAAGCATTATCAACTTCTTTCAATTTTGCTTCCCTCTTGTGCTTATCATGCAGATCTTGCGTGCCAATGTTAAGGTCATGGCAAACTGTTTTCAACATTTTTCGGCTGAGAGTGTGGTGTTTCCCTGATCTGAAGAGTTCACAAAATATTATATGTGTTCAACATAATTGGATGCTGTAGCCCAAATGTCTCGAAAACAGACACCAGCAGCTGTTTATGATCTTTGTCTCTGTCCTCCTCTATTGTTGGTCCCACTTCTCTAACCTTTGAGGCAAGTCGTCTGAAGTAACTTGAGATCTGTTGTTTGTGCTGTCAAAAACTCTGAAGGAGTGAACTGTCTGTTTCATTGTGTGTCTTTCTTGGTGTGAATTTCTTTTGAAACAATCACATGGTCACATTTTGTGCCGCACACTTCACCCACATTGAATTTTTCATTCAGGAACTGTTTTTGATTTTCGTTGAAGGGCTAAGATTGACAACATTTCTGCACTGCCCATCCTGTTTGTTCTTTGCCCTCAGCTGGAACTACATTTGTGTCTCTGCCGATTATTATATCTTGCCTAGCCTGCAACTTCTCCACATACATGATTTTCACTTTGTCATGGAGTGTGTGCTTCTCTAACAATCTAGTGTGATTGCATGTATAACATATGGTGATTTAAATCACCAAATGTATTGTAGGAATCAATGCAGCCAATACAGAGGAAAAAGCTCCGGGTGAGGTAGAGCATCTTCGGGGGTACTTTCACTTTGTAGCTTCTTGGGCTGGCTATATTCTTGCACGCATTTCTTTAAACATGCTCCCTTGCTTTGAAGGGCCTCTTCGAATTATTAGTGGTGGAGCTTCAACCCTCCTTAGTTGCTGAGGTGAGATGATAATTGCTGGTTCAATACCATAGCCCTTCCAAGCACACCACCATGTATGTATTCAAAGTTGTTCAACTGTGTGATATTTTCAATGGGCTTGGTCCCAGTGACTTTCCCTTGGGTATCACAAACATACACCTGGACACCAGCTACTCCTCCATTACTTTTCACTGCTCTTTGAAACTGCTCAGGTGTCTCCACATCATTGCCTTCATTTATGTAGATACAGATGTGAGATTTGATTGTTGAAGCCATTCTGTCATAAGCACCTTTCCCATCTTGAAGTTCTGAGAAGTCATATCGTCTGCACATTGGAGGAACTGCGTGAAGAGTTACTGCACTGTGGTAGCAGCCAGCATTGCCACTGTGGAAAATTACTTCTCTGAGCTTAGGCTTAGGGTGATGTTGACAGATAGTTTGCACGGCACACAAGCTAGTAGGATAAATTCAGAAGCTTACAAATTCACAAGCGTACAACTCACTCTTGTGATTTGGAAAAAAAAGCAATAGATTTTTGATGTGTTCCTTTTGGGTATATTATTACTGCTATTTGAAGTAAAACCTCACTTATGAGAGTACCATAACAATATAATTTCATCCCAATTGCAAGCAATAGCCTAAAGCTTAAGGGTGACAGGCTTAAAGGGGCAGCTAGATAATGTGAAAATCCTGCTCTAGTTGGGAGTCTGTAACTGTTTAATGGTTTGCAAAGTTGACAAGTGCTGCTAATTTGTTTTCATACCACTAAAAAAAAATCAGAAAATAGAATGCTAGAAGGGTAGGAGCTGGGGGGTGGGGGGGGGGGGGGGTTAAAAAAAAACACAATTAGGCAAACAACAATGCTGCTTATCCATTAGAATAAATCATAGGCCTGCAATTCACTCTTAACAAATGAAAAAAGGCTCCAGATTCAAGTATTCCTTTTGTGTGTATTATTACTTCAAACTGAAGGAAAACCCTCAAATTTCACTTTTTCATTTTTGGGGAAAATAACATTTTTTTTATGCGGTACTGCCCCCAAAAGATAGAATCCCCCAAACTATTCTCACCAGATATGGAAAGACCAATCTTGGCTCTAAGCAAATCCAAAAGGAAAATGTTCTGAGACCCCTGGCAAGTTGACTTTTTGAGAGACAAAAATTGGGTAAAAATGCCAATTTTGCAAGTACATGCTTTAAGTCATGTTCTAAAAATAGCATAATGATGGCATTTATAATATTTTCAAAATATCTGAAGTAAGGGCAAGGATGATACTTTGTAATGATATAAGTAGTTTTGTGACAGACCTTTGAATTTTAGCTTGGTTGTATTTTAAAATAAGCTACAAAACCAGTTTTTGAGGCGCAAAATTGGCTTAAAATGCCCAAAACACGAAATAGCCCGTAACTATGGCAATGGGCTTTTCGGAAATTTTTTTAATATTTGTTTGTTGCTTGCTCACATAGTGCTTTCAGGACAAAAATATGAAGCATTTACGTGGACCCACTCTTAAAGACTTAATTCCATCAATATACAGTATAAGCAAAAACACCCTTGCGGCCACCCTTAAAAGAAATGAATGACAGCACTAGCGCGCACGTGTCAATAATGTGCACAATCAATGGATGCATGTGGCGATGCATGAACAGTGTGTAAAACATGCTACAAGTTAACAATCATTGCAGTGACGTATTATAGTATGTAATTTTCTGGTTCCGATCTACGTGCGTGTTCGGGAATCTTGCTATGATTTCGAGCCAGCAACCTTACAAAATATTCAGTCAGAATCGTTCATAACTTGGATTTAAAATCTAATTACAAAGTATAATCAGAATTAAAGGCGCAGGCTCGTCAAAAAATAGAGCAACTTTTACAATAGTGCCCTCTGTAGTTTTATCGATGTTATGCTGTTCTGGGAAGGCTCGTTACACCCCCTGTTAACGTAATACACTTGTAGCATGCAGTGCGTACACGTACACGGAATAATACATTTGTATTAGTCCTTCGCGGATCTGGAGGCAGAGCTTGCCGGTATGCCTCACAATGTTTGGGAATCTGTTACATGTGCGAGTTTGACATAAATTACTATTTACTAATGCTGATTGCCACAATTTTCAAAAACTAATTCTTGACGGATATCACCGTTCATTCATTACTGTATTCACAAATCAGAAAATCAGAAACTCAAAGTCTTGAACTTTACTTGGGTTTATGGAATGCACAGGGTTTTTAAATGACAAATTGTGACCCAATGGAGCGAAATGAGGTAATTCCCCCAACAGTCGATTTCGTGTAATCGGCGTCTGAATTTGCCGAATTGAAATAAAAATTACTCCAACATCGATTTTTGCTTTTTTGTATTTTTGGATAGGAAAGTATCAACGATCGATTTACTGTGTTGACAATTATGTCAAAGAAATGTAAGGAAATTGGGTTAAAAGGGTTAAAATTGGGTTATGGCGGAAACTATGGGCCTGTTTGATTAATGCACAGGATCCGATATTTTGGGATCCACCTCCTATGCAGGGTACGCTAAAATGGGATCCGGATCCGCAGGATTCGCCATAAACAAACAGGCCCTATGGCGAGCCATCAAAGCTAGGCATAAAAAATTACCACATATTTTACCCATTTTGTACACAACGTTTCATAAACATTAAAATATATTGCTGAATGTAATGAAAACAACACAAGCAATGATGGTATGTATTTTGTGCAGCTATGGAAAGTTTTCAAAAATGTTGAATGTGGTCACGCCGTCTTTCGAGAAGACGAAATGATTTGCAACATATATTTGGCCGCCCATGCCAACCAGCAGCCAATGTTTATAAACAAAAGAAATGTCTATACAGTACAGTGTACAACACGGTACAGTACATGAAGTTGAACTGTATTTATGATGTACATGTACATTGTATGCTGGAGTGTATTTTCTACTTAAAGTAGAAAACAGTTCATTTTATGAGAAGTGACTTTCAGTTTCAAGTCTCTGTATCAGCTTGTATTTATCTTCCATACTATAATTATATATAAACCTCAATTCTACAAAACTGACCATAACGATGTACAAAAAAGTATATCAACGTGGGGGCTCGTATAATGCCAGTAAAGTGAAATTCATTTTATAAATTTGGTAATCTTGGTGAATTAGTCCCTATATCACATAAAATATAGGTCTGCAAGGAAGTACACAAATATGATGCTGTATTTTTTTCTTACAAGTCGGGTTATAATAAGAATACTTTGGGATAGTGTTCCTGCAATTCATCATAATTGTCCATATGTTGCTGCTGCTCTTCGCGGAGGTTGTACAGTTAGAATTCCTCCATGGCTGTACCGACTGGGTGGTGGTTGTTTACTTTTACAGTTTTAGGTCTGACTTCAATCGGTAAATTTGAATAGATTTTTTCACAAAAAGCTGCGGGGATGTACCGATGTGGACGTGCCAACATGGAAAATTTCACTATTTGTTTCAAAATCGCTTAAACGGGTTGTTAATTAAATTTTTTCTTACTCCATGAAATATCCCACAACGCAATTACCAGTGAACACAATTCGAGGGCAGATGCAACGGCCCACATGTAATGTATACGTAGTACGTACACTGTACAGGTATCGACAGGACATAGTACATGCAGACATGCGGTGTCCACTTCATAACCATCGCGTCGCGTGTGCAGCAACTTTATATCAATTGTGTACAATGCATAACACGCACAGGGTTATTTTTATCCCGGAGGGCGCTTGCCCTCCGGGATTGTAAGAGCTGGCAACCGCAAAGGGCAAAGGTGACTTTTCGTGGCACGAATTTTGTCCGTTGTGCATCGACGAGCCTGCGCCTTTAAGGCCACTCTTTGGAGCGTAAATTTCCAGGAATAGGAATTGTTTCTTTGATTTTTAACAAGTATTTCAAACTAAACTGAATGTTCAGATGTATTGTAACATCGTGTTTGTGCACACAAAGCCTATTTGCAACATATGTTTATTTTCTTCTTTCTTTCTTTTGGCTGTAGGTTGCCGTGCCATCAACTATTCATTGTGATCACTTAATTGAAGCTCAGGTTGGAGGTGATCAGGATCTTGCAAGGGCAAAGGTCAGAAAATTTCAAAGGAATTACTCAAATTCCTTTATATTATGTAAAATATGTTAACTGAGAAGGTTGTTTTTAATTTTAGGCAGAACAGGTATATATCTTAGTGTATTAGTACTTGAAAAGGTAGTGGAGTATTGGGGCACCCTCTTTCCAAACAGATAACCACAGATTTAGAGAATACAGTTGTATCTTCAATGTGTTTATACCAAGATCATCGTCATCATTTGGTAAATACACAAAATGCAAAGCTACCAGGTGTAAGTTCAGTACAATGCATGGAATATGTAAACAAGTAAAGACCAAACATTCTCAAAGATTCTCCATAATTAAGGATAATAGTAAAATTCATGAATTGTAAAATCATACATTGGGTCCAAAATTCACTAGTAACTTCTTGGAAGGTGTACCTACTACAAATGCTTTCCGAAGATGGAAAAAAGACACATTTCTGAGCAGCACCGAGATTAGCTTTACTAGAACTTTCTAAAAAACAAAAAGATTGTACACAAGGTACATGTTTCTAACACGAGAGTACACTAGAGGCTTGAAGGGCAATACGGGCAGAAAAAAAACAACGGTTTCAATTGGACTTTGCTATCACATTGAACACACTCATAATTTCCTGCTGATAAGTCACAGTACCCCCAATATTACCCAAACACAATTCAGGGCTTAATGCATTTTAAGCAGAATCACGGATAGGTCGCTGGAGCTTATTTCTTCTCGATTTATTCTACTCCTGTACAACTTTGGGGTTTCTCGTACGATCATGAACACGATGACTAAACGCAAACGTCATGATTAAGCAAGAGCTCAAGCTGATATAACGGACCTTTAAAAAACGTAAGCAATTGCTCATAAGAGCAAGCAAAAGGTTCGTTTTATGCATACATTTTTTAAGCAATTGCTTATCTTTAAGCCAATGCTTGCTGCCCGCAAGCTATTGCTTGTGCTTGCTACCAAAAGCTTTTGCTTGCAAGCAATGGCTTATTTTTATGCATACGGATTCAAGTAAAAGGTTACCACAAGCAATTGCTACTTTTTATGCACACATCCCAAGGTCTCTTTATACAATGAATATTAAACAAAGTAAATGAAATGCAAATTTAATGGTTAATATGATTACATCAGATTACACCATTCTGAGGGCACAGACACATTCTTTGATTGCTAACTCATGCAAACATGTCAATAGCTTTGTAAAAAAAAAAAAACATGGTTGATTATTGTCGTTAAAGAATTACCCTGGTAGTAAGCTTGTTCGATATGACGATATTTATCGATATCGCGATATATTTTTTCATATCGAAAATCGTATCAAGCCCCGGAAAAAATATCGAAATATCAGCAACATCGGGAATATCGGCAGTATCGCGATATTTATATGCTGGCGCAACTTTATACCAACAAATCAGAGTAGATCATGAGCGGACGTACGTGTAAAGCTTGACACACTTTTTGCGACGACCAAAACAAATAGATTACTGCAAAATTTGTAGCTGGTTGCGACGCTAAAAGCAGATTTTTACCGTGCAAAATCTGCACCCGAACAAAGCCAACAGTAATCCATATGCGGTCCAGAATGATGCTGCGTGCGCACGCTACTGTTCTATTATACTACTACTAGCCTATGTACGCTGCACTTCCGGCCTTCATGACTGAAGCCCTACACGTGCGCTGGCCGTGCTGACTTCACTGTGCTGTGTGCACATGCAATTGCATTCTGCCATGTATGCTTACCGCTTCCGGCCAACATGACTAAAGCTAGCAGCGTATTGGTCTCACGGATTGGGCGCAATAATTCTAGACTACATGGAGTAAGATCTGATATGTATTTCGCTAAGCACATGTTTAATTATCGTGGCTATTACGTTGGGCTTGGATACTAGTTATGGAAATTTCCAGACAGCGTGCTGACTGTTTACATCTTCTTCAAAGTAATTGTCGCTTTCGGAAGGTTTTTGCACTATATATTTTCAGATGAAGTTTGTAATTTAAGTGTGTTTCTTCTTGGCCAAATGGACAAAATAACCAGCCAAAATTCAAGTAAGATTTAGTTGGTCAGGAAAATGCATTTTACGGTACTTTGGAAGGATATTTTTTTGGAGATCTCGTTTCGATTGGTTGCCGTGCATGCTTACATAATAAAAGAATTAAGAAAAGAAAAAGATGACATCACCACGATAATATCGAATATCGCGATATTTTCTTCACGATATTTCGATATGCCCAAAACTGGATATCGAACAAGCTTACCTGGTAGCATTGTTCATGATTATGTCATTGTTGCAAAATTCTTCAACAAAATTATCATCACTTTAATCTTAAGTTAGTTGCACTGTAAAATAACCTGAATTAATGTCCTTGTTCCTTTGAAACAATTCGCTTGCATTGAAAAGCTGCATTTATTGTTTTTATATATTAATGCATATTATGCACCAGTGTGTAAATCCTCATGTTTTCTTCTCATGACTGAGTTTTATGGCATAATTTTCTTTTTGCTTTTTTAGGGATATAACTTTTATAACTTCTTTAATTGTTATAGTTTGTTTATTTAATATTTGAACAGCCAATAGCAAATTTTGACTTTTGGCTCAAATTTGGAGCGATGGCTATTGTTTCATGGTTACATGTAATTTGCTAATGGGCAATTCCACGATAAAGTGGACATGACCATCAAATTTTCAAACTTGTCAGATCTTAATGGTTTTGGTATCAAATTAATGCTAAAGGACTTAATTTTTCAAAAATAATAATTGCATTCATAAGTAACATGTAATTAACATGTCTAAATATGCAAATCAAATCAGCAAACTAAAATTTCAATTAAATATTAAAAAATACCTTGAAGTTAAATGGATGTAGCAAGAGAAATTAAAAGGAAGTGCAAACTTTCAATTTATTTTCAGAGTTATAGGATTGACTGTCATTATAAATTGATCAAAAGTTCAATTATTTCAATTTTTCATGCTTTAATGAACACTTAATTTATAGTAATTACTATGTCACGGTGTTACAGTAAAAACTTATGTTTTTGATATTATATGAAAAGTACAAACACAGAAGGAATGACTTTGATTGTCCAAATCATGACCACAAATAAGTACCATGTACAAGTACTGAAATGATGATCATATCATTTTGTTAATTAAAAAAAAAATGTTAAAAACGTATCAACTGTGTTAACACTGACTTGCATTGCAATAGCACAGAAAATTAATGGAAATGACTGTTACATGTATTAGAGTGACCATGTGCTGGAGGCTTGATGTTTCCAGGATTATTACAATAGCCAAGCTATTAAAATCCATTTAAAATGATACTACGTCATGAATACAATTAACTTCAAAATATCAACTGTACACTGGTACCATTATAAGATGATGGAGGGCGGTGTGGGGGTTCGGGGGGGGGGTGCCCAGGTGAAGGAAAAGAGAGGGGACAGGGGGAGGAACAAAAATGGAAAATACATATTTCAATCAGACAGAAACAAGTGTCAACCCTGAAAAAGCAAATCAGCACTCCTTTCCAAACCTATTTCATCGGACAGTCCAAAAATGCAAATATTTTAACCATCTTTACAAACATATTTTGTTATTTGTAATGCTGGCAAAACTTGAGAAAATCACCCCTAAAAATAACAACTTAGAGGAAATAATATCTTGAAACCTCATGAAATGTAAAGTTTTCTTGAATATCATGTGTATATGTATGTTAATGTCACAGTGTTACAGTGTATAGTTTCACTTATGTTGTTGTTTTTCTTAATCTATTATGATTTTTTATAATGTTTTCTTTGATCTTAAAGTGTTACACTGTGATGTTGAACACTCATTGTAATTGGTTGCTACATACCACCTAAGGGAGAAATATTATGAGTTGCAAGTATGACAATAAGATTCTCCATGTTTAGTATCACGGCGTTACAGTCACGGTGTTACAGTACATAATGTATATTCATAATCTGTGTCATAATTGTCCAGTCAATTGATTTTTTTTCCGATTGTACTTGATTATTATTACTTAATCTCAGCTACATCCAATCAACATAACTTCTTTTCAAAATGTTCTTTAACTTCACAGAGTTTAGTCAGTGAACAAAGTGTGAAAAAAATGCATGTCCATTTTGGGTCACGGTGTTACGGTAGTAATTAATCATTCATAACTTATTAATTATTATGAAGTTTCATTAATTCTTTCCTTTTTAAAGTTCCCTGTGCTGATAGTAATAGATACACATTGAAAGTTTGTTCTCTAGGCTAACATTTAGTTTGCTATTTACATTTGATGAGTGAAAATATCTTCTAAAGCGTCACGGTGTTATCGTGGAATTGCCCTAATATTGTTTGTTTGCAAGTAAATGCCCAAAAGATCAACTTGCCGTAATATTCACATTCCAAGGTTTTTCTTTGCTGTAGGATTTGAACAAAGAAGTTTACAATTTCTTGTCGACTTCTAGTTCCAAGTATGGAGTTGGCTTTTGGAAACCAGGCAGTGGAATCATTCACCAGGTAATTAAGATCACTAGCATTACAGTACAACTTTGTATGTGATAGACTATGATCAGAGACAGGTATTTTAATTTATTTTTTAGTCGATGCTCCACCAACAAAGCTATCCAACCCTATGTTGGCAGTGTCCCAAATGCCAAATACCAATACGGTATTTTTGGTTAGTAGGTTCGAATCCTGCTCTAGTAATTTCAGGGATGTGAAATGTCCTATTCAAATCGAATCCCAATTTTTGTACACCAATCTCCATTTCCCGACTTTTTTTCTTTGTAATGTCCGATTGTTTCAGGGTACTATAGAAACATATGATCGTCAATCCGATCATCAATCTGATCCACGCGGAATCACTAGCTAAACTCCTCATGCGTGCATAACACACAGTGCATATAATGCATGAACAGGACACACAGCTCATTTGAATTAAATGCATTGATTGCTTCCTCGCATTTGGCATAGATCTCATGCTGTACTACGGCATACTGAATGTTTTTGCTACTCTGCCTTTGTTCTCGTGAAGGTGATTTGATGTGCGGTGATTTTCATGCCTGTGGGATGATTTTTGTAATTGTCTGGGAAATCAATTTGTGGTGCACATGTTTTTTACACGCCATGTCCGCGCATGTTCGATAAGGATGGTATTTATCTATATCTAGATACTTGTATACTATGTATAGGGATTCTGGAATATTGGTACTGGCGCATCCTTAGTTACAAAATATTCATTGTTGCTCATGAGCAAATTTGCAAAACTCGACAGGCTTTTTGGGGTATCAAGAGCAGATTTCTTATTTCAAAATCTCTAGTTTTTCCTATACCGAGTCCGGCCGCAAGCTATAGTGTAATGATCATTACATGTACTTAATTTAAAATTACTAGAGTGCTGACTTGTGTACTGAATGATGCCTGCTGGTTGCATCCATGTTTGTGCACAAACCTATAGAAAACACAATTGTGTTTGTGTTCTATACAGGTGTGTTATCAAAGTGTTATCTGTGATGTCATTGACATGGAAAGCATGGATGATATACAAGTAATTTTAACAAATTATGGAAGTGTTTACATTATGAAAAAAAAGTTTATTGGAATTAGCATAAGGGTAGAAGTGACTTGTAGAAATACCCTGTGCTATGTCTATTGGAAAAAAGTGGAAAAAGAAAGGGGAAAAAAAAAGAAAGAAAGAAAAAAAAGAAAAGAAAAAAAAAAGCTGTTCCGCTGCATGCGAAACAGCTAATAATTAAAATCTTTAAAAATCAACACAAAATCAACCAATTGATATATCAAGTTGCTCCTTCTCTTCTTTGTGACACATTGCTTGGCCTCTGTGAACTCTACTTCCGGTCAAACAGGAAGTAGCTCCTCATTTAAAAGTGGTAAGAGCTAGGATCACAATTCTTTCATCAAATGTCAATATAACGGAAGTTCTTTCATTGTGACACATTAATATTAATACGTTAAGCTACTTTTGAAGTATCTTGCATTATTTATGTATTTCAAGGGCAGATAAAGTTGTATAAAAAGCTTATGTATTAGCATATTATGACATGTAGCAATGACTTATAGGTGGTTTGTGTACTGTATTTTGCTGTGGCTTCCTTATTTCACCACTGTGAATGAGTTACACATATAACCAAGAGAAAGTTGAGCTTCCTTCAGCTGGCAATGTCAGAAGAGGGTTGCATGAGGGCAGTAGCAGGTACAGATCAGTCTTTAGATGTTGACTCTCTGTGTATAGTACTGCCAACACAAAAATAACCATTAATGGGAAATGGTGGGGCATTGCTGGGATATTTTAGTTGGACCTTTCACACTTTCAAAGAAATCCCTGGGGAATAGCTATTCCCCAGGGAATGTTTACCCCTGCTCGGGAGTAGGTGTAAAGCTGAAATCACTGGTGTTTTTTTTTTACGTTTTCCAGGGAAAAAGCAACTAGTGAAAATAGTGTCCTCTGGATTTCCATGGGTCTAGTGTGAATGATTGGTGTGGTAAGAAATCGGGGATTCATTTTCTGGGAATTGGTTCTGCAGTGTGAAAAGGGCTTAAGACTTGGTGATTGATTTGGGTGGGCCTTTTTACCCCCTTATTTCCAATGAATATTAACAAATTTTTTATATTCTTAATGTGAAATATGGGTATTTACATTTGATGGTGGCCATTGCCATTTGTGAATGTGGTGGCATCAACACAGCAAGTTCTGCTTTGTTTTTTCCTTGTATTTGCCAGAATTCTATGTTGCATATTATACCTGGCATTGTCCTTGCAATTTTCCAAGTAACAGCTGATGTCTAATGAGTCAAACACCTTGCTTATATGTCAAGAAATACAATACCTGTCATTCTATCATTATCATGTTCCTAAATACGTAATCAGTTGGATTTAGCTAAAAAATGTATGGTACTTTTTCTACTTCTATACCCTTCAGGGATTTTTTGTTTGGACACAACTAAGCTAGCCCCAATTCCAAATATCTGGTGTTGTTTACACATGGTGGTTGCATAATTATGGCATCCGTACACAGCTAGCTATGCAGTGTTTGCCTACTCTTGGAATATACCATCCATTTAAAAAAATTCTTTTAAATAAATAGGTGAACTGGTTTCTGGAAGGGTGTTTTTTGTTTTCTTTAGCTGATCTGACATTCTGCCTCGGAACAGGTTGTATTTTATTTATTAGTTTCAGGTCTACTGCATTCTATTACAGAAAATACGTCACCTTCGATACCTACAAAATGCATTTCCAAATGCGTACCGTATGCGCAAGCATAACCGCTGAAATAACAAAGAACATGACGTCACCCCACACATACACACTGCATGTCCCAGGGTTCCAAGCGTATCTCTCCCCTTTTTCCAGCGCACGCCGCTGATTCCAGACGTGTTTATTTTTCCTGTCTAGTTTTACGATCGAACCCCGATTTCAGACATGGCGGATTCTCGCACCAGGAAACGTTTGTTAAAGAAATCGACAAATCAATGCCGATCGTGTGGAAATTCATCTTCCCCTTTTGACTTTGATGTCCATCTGAACTGCCACCGATGCAGACTTTGCTGTCGTTGCGAGCCCTGTGTTATTTGTTCATCGTGGACGTCCGAAAACTGGACCACTTTTACGTCGTGGTTTGATGATTTTGCATCTCCTCGACAGTGAACTAGTTCTTCTGTCCCCGCCTGTACACCGGCAGTTTCCGACGGATTCCCCTCGAAATCTGCTTCTAGCTCATCGATTTCTTTGTCTTTGTCGTCCACTATATCGTCCAACACGACTTTCCCGACTGGGCTACCACACATGGTTTTTCGTTTCGCGGCCCTACATCATCGGGCCGACATCGCGGGTCCTTGTTTCCACGCTGTCCAGACATCCTCGTGTCTGCTTTCCGGCCGGGCTACCGCAAGTGTTTTTCGATTCATCAGGAGATTTATCAACATTTCTCGCAGCCTACATCATCGCCCCTGTGGTTGTCGGCGAGATTCTCTCACTCGTTGGATCGACCCTGGAAGCAAACTCAATCTTCTCGCTGGCGGTCACTGTACCCGCTGTTGCACAGGAGCCTGTGCCGCCCAATTTTCAGATGCCTTTCAGATGTGTCTTCCTCCCTTTTCCAGCAGTCCTACTTATCTTTACAGAAGTGGGTAAGCTTCTCCAGATTCTTCCCTTTCTTTCCTTGGGCCATGGCCATCTCAGCGGCCACTTTTTGCAACTTGGCTGAGGCTCTTGAGTCTATCCCTTTATATTATTTGATCTTTACTCAGGGCCACCCCTTACTCACAGAGGAGATGAATTTATATCACTTGGTGCTAGTGCCAACCCATTTCTTGTGTACTTAGCCTCTATTTGCATAGCCTCACAGTTACCGAGATACTTTGGGGTTTTTCTTTGGCAGGCTCTCCTTGAGACTTGTTTATTCCTTTGTGGGTTGGGTGACTCTGGTTGGAGTTGGTTTACATATTATGCTGTCGGGCTGTCTTCAGGAGAAAGCTCCTTCCTGTTAACAGTACCTAGTTCATTACTGGCTTGGACTCCTGATACTTGTGATAGCTTCTGAAACCCTGTCCACTCTCTCTCTCTCTCTCTCTTATCACTTATTCTCCCTTGGGACTAAGAAGTTCTAAAGAGTGCGACCAGTCACCTACCAAAGCACTTCGAAATGGAGGCCTTGCCAGTTGTCTTCCAATTTCTGACCACAGGCAGATCGTCAACTTTGATTGACCTGAGGGACGCTTACTGGTATCGCGATTTGCATGTTCCTACCCACACGCATCATCAACTTCCATCTGCCAGGGGACTTTGTACCAGCTTCGCTACTTGCTCTCGTGGCCCAATTGGGCCTTTTCAGCGATCACCAAGGTGACCGCAGCTTTCTTACGCCAAGTACATGGACGACTGTCCCTTTTCATGCCCAACACTACTGGACTCTGTCTAGGCCCCCACGATCAGTCCTGCTGATGCCTATGGAGGGCTTTGTCACCAACACAGAGAAGTCCCCACTGACTCCTTCCTGATAACGTTCTCGCCTTGGAGAGGTCCTCTGGCAGGCTCCTCTGCAGAGTTGCTTTTCAGCCACAAGCCTTTGCCACGCAGCGACTCATCCCCAGGAGAATCACAGCTCTACGCACAGCTCACCCGCAGCATCATCTGTGGCGTTGGTCGGATGCCTCGAGGAACAGCCTATCGTCGGCACTTGGTCAGCAGAGCAAAGTGCTGTCACTGAAGTCATTCTGTTCCAGGGTCCCTTATCTCCCCAACTGGTTCTAGTTCTATCCCTACCGTTGACTGCAATGTGTGACAACAGATACATGTACATGTATATGTATAAGGACATTTTTATTTTAAACAATTTAATACTGTTCTAGTTCGGACATTAATCTCCTCTGTGGAATAGTACACCTGCTGCCAGGAGGGATCCACTCTCTGTCCCTGTGCCGTTGCCCAAGGGACCTTCTCCATCAGTGTTTTCCTTGACATCTTCGCCATACTTACTCACAGGTGCGGATAAGGATACACTCTGCTCCGAATGAATGGGTATGCACGCCTACGCCTTTACAACGAAGCTGGTAGGAAGAGGTTGTAACGTTCGTCAAGACCTAACTCTATGGCTCAGGTCTCAGTTCTTGCATCAGGATCTAGCATTCCTCCTTTTCAGCTGTGGGCTGGGATGCTGTCCACATTCCTTTCAGAGCAGCTGGCCTTCTGTCTGAAGCTACAGCCCTGGAGGCCCAAAGTAGACCATGATCCACCTGATGAACTTACGATAATGGAATTCTCCACTTTACCTAGCAGTGTAAGGAGATAACTATTGATCGACATTTGGCACCTATAGCTGCCACATGAGATGGTCTCCATATCCAGGGGTTATAGACCAACTACCAGGGCCCTTTTGGCAGGTTCCATGATGAGTTAACCATGTCTTCAAGCAATCCTTATTATCACATCTGCTATGGGGCATAGCTTCCAGCCAGCAAAGCTGGTACTTTTCAGGGCTACCTCCTACAGCTTCATGGAGAAGATTGCTTCCATGCCTTTGCTTAGAGCATGGCCACGCTCGCTGGGATCATAGAATTCCTACAAAGAATCTGTCAGCCAATTTCTCCCCTCCAGTTATTTTCTGCCAAGCTCAGCAGCATTTTCATCAGTGGAAGAGGATTACGGTGGTGCCTCGTACGAGCTCTCAGTACTCATCGCTCGTATCCAGCTATTACAAGGCACTACAACCATCCAGCCACATCGTCCAGCCTCTGTGACCACGATCGCTCCATGGATATCGGAGGCAACCCCCCATGTAAGCCCTCAGAGCGATAGCCAAGGATCAAGATCCAAAGGCATGGATGGGTATCGGAGGCAACCCCCCATGTAAGTCCTCAGTATGATACTCGAAGATGGAAATCCAGAGTCCACGAGACACACAACATGTCTGCAGCTTGGACCCACGTACAGAGTCTCTGTGCAGGGGTGTGAGATCTCTGCGTTTTAACGGTTTTCCGCTTTTTTTTATGAATTAGCCGCATTCTATTTTCCGCTTTTTAATGAATTTGCCGCATTCAACTTTCCGCTTTTTTGATGAGTGTGCCGAATTATATTTTCCGCTTTTCATCCCCTTGCCAGCGCCGACTTTTTCTTTGTATTTGTTTTATTTCTTTTCCTGCCGACATGACAGTAAAACAAACTTTACGGGTAGAATACGTGCAGAAACACGGCTTGAATGCCGCATCGCAGTATATGCACACGGTACTACGGTACTGTTGTTGCACGTGTAAAATTATGCCCCAGTTCATAATGTAAAGCGAATTGAGATCGACTATCCAATCACAAAAATTGTAAACGCTATGTCGGCGCTACATGTTTTTTACATTGTCCAATCAGCGGAAGCGTTGTATGAATGAAAGCGCCATGCTTTACCACATTAAAATCGCGTTTGGCAACCAGACACTCACTGCGCTATGATTCGCTGCACGTGAACGTGAATGAGACTTGACTTCGCTGGTCCACAGTAGCTAAAATCGTGGCTGTTAAGCGCGCGCTGCCCGCGGATACCAGTTATAGAATCTTCAAGAATCAAGATGGCAATCAACACTGGTTCAGGCCATGTCCCAATTCACTGGCTGTGGCCGCTGTCTACGGCTGTGGCTGCAGCTGCGTCTTCGAACTGGATTCAGCCAGTAGAATTGGGACGCGCCTTCGGCCGCATAGACGTGCCATCGGGACGATTTGAATCCATACGCACAACTGAGGTTATGGCAAGCCAAATACCCAATAATTTGATAAACACGGTTTATCGGTGAAAAACAATCTTTATAGAGATAAAATTTGTTTGCTGCAGAGTTTTTCTCAAAAAGCAGTGTTTACCATGTCGGAATATAGTGTTTTCACCTTTTCTTGTGGCTTGATATTCATGACGTTGCGGCCACAGCCGCGGTCGCAGCCACAGCCGCGGTCGCAGCCACAGCCGCGGTCGCAGCCAGTTAATTGGGATGCGGCAAAAAGATGGACGCGGTGCCAATTGCCGCAGCCAGTGAATTTGGACAAGGCCTCAGTGTGTGCGATGTTGCGTGCGTGCAGCGTGCGGGATGGATACGTTTCTCGAACGTGATCGCTGCTTTTGGGGAAGGTTTTTCATGATATTTTGGGGATTTAGTATGTGAAAAATGAGTTTATACTTGGCCAAATCGGACAAAACAACCGAGTGAAATTCAGGTAAGATTTACCTGATCAGGAAAATTATTTTTACGGTAGGCCTGTTTTTTTACAGGCCGATCCAGAGGCGGGTGTAGGAATAAAATTCCCCCATGTGCAACTCTACAACCGCCCAAAAAACAATTAAGAAGTTAAGAAAACAAAATGATGACGTCATCGCGATTTGGATTTCCGATTTTTTTCCGCTATTTTTTCAAACTTGCTCTCACACCCCTGTACAGAGATAATGAAGGCAGCATGCTGGAAGAACCTATCCACATTCACATCTTACTGCCTAAAAGATGTAGCCTGTGGGCAGGACAGTCCTCCAGGAAGTCAGCCGATCAGAAGCCCAAAATACCCGGAAAGCTCCTTACAACCAGATAGGCAGCACCTGGGTATTGTATGTCTAAACAGCCTTTTTACATTCTGGAGGCCCAGTTTAGACCTTTCGTCACCGCTGCATGTCCCTTCCTACCCTAGTTAATATCTTACAGTGCTACTCTGCAAATGTAGGTAGGCACCTTCTCAAAATTCCTGTCGGTTAGGTGTTGGAGACTTTGTCCGAAAGCAAAATTTTTCCATAGGTTGAACTTGCATTTTACTAGAGTCTTCTCTCTCATTCGCTATTATGTCCCTATTCTACCAAGACATCCTGCTGTGGTCAGCCAGTGGTTTGTTTACTTTATACCAGTAGAGTAAGAAACCCCCACTGTTATATCAGTAATCCGATTATCACAGAGCCTTGATGGATAGCCCAAGTGGTCTGACACCATTTCCTGTCTCAAAGGCTCTCTGTGCAAAGGCCAACAACTACCTTCTTCAATAGGCTGCTGTTGCACTAAACTGTAGATGTGTTGTTGTTAACAAAATAATATTGTTCATGTGATTTTCCTTTGTTTTCGTTGATTTCTATACTAAAAACAACAGAGCTTGTCCATTTTTTTTTGCTTTTCCGTGAGCGACCAATAACCAGTGAGCGACCAATTTTGAGGGTTTGTTGATATGTGCCAAAACGGCCTTCTTACTTGCGGCCTCCACAGCCCGCCGTAGAAGTGAACTCCATGCTCTCTCGATTGAAAAAGGCCATCTTCGATGGGAACCAGGAGGAGTTCGCCTCATTCCGGAAACTAAATTCCTGACCAAGAACCAATCCCCCAGTTTTTCGCCTCCAGACATCTTTGCCCCTAGCCCGACAAGTTTCTCTAGCGTGCAGGATGATAAGTTGTGGTGCCCGGTTAGGATCCTTAAGTTCTACGTTGCCCGCACCAAAGACCTGCAAGGTTCTTCCAAACAACTGTTCATCACAACAGTTCCTCCATATCATCCAGCCTCAGCATCTTCTATCGCAAGATGGATTGTGGAAGCTATTCAGTCTCTCCCATCTCATTCTTGCCAGAAACAGCCTAGTGGGTCACGGCCGGACACAGCAGCTCGTTCAACCTCCAGTGAGTCTCCCATGCTGCCCAACTCTTCCAAGGCTGATTCGTCGCACCATCAAACTCACCAAGCTCAACTTTCTTCCCGTGAACCACTTGAGCCCAAAACCCTGCTTGAGGCAGGCGAGGCTCACCATAAGTGGCCTCAGATGTTACATACATCTCGTGTCCAAATCCAAGCCCACCAGACACGCAGTGCGACTACGTCATGGGCTTTCTTCCAAGGAATGGCTGTTTCAGACATCATGCAGGCGGCGTGCTGGAAAAACCCATCACATCAACCTTTTCCTCATGCTACCTGAGGGATGTTCTCTAAGCTGAGAGCAAAATACGGAATAGTAGTATGTAGTGCTGTATATTTTCGGAGCTTTTGAAAACGGACACCGCTTTGAAAAAGATGATCGGTTGCCCGAGCTCCGATTTATAAAAATTAATGACAGTGCTATATTGCGCACATGTCAATAATGTGCACGATCAATGGATGTATAGCGCTGTAGTGTGTAAAACCACGGAGGTAGAAATAGACATGCTATTACGATAGTTGCGGTGATGTATTACAGTACTTGAGTTTCTGGTCTCAATCTACCTGCGTGTTCGGGTAGATTTTCGATGATTTGGTGTCGGCAACCTGACAGAATATTCATTCAGAATCATCCATAACTTGCTCAGCATGACATGTCACATTTCTTACCAAAATCTGCACCGAAGCCAGCCGCGACTGTATTGTACAGTCTTCACTTTTGGAGTTGTTTTTAATTTTAATAGGCAAACATCAGTAATTTTGGTTTTGTTATTTCGTTTTTGGAATTTTGAAACCGGATGGCTAAATCCTAACCGGTAGCGGGGAAATCCGTTTTTAAAGGGTTCATGCAGTGCTTTTTTTCAGTCAGGTTATTTTATTGCCTTCAGACAGAGAATATACTGACAGGTGACGAATGGCAAGTCTTATTTTGGTTTCAAACTATCATTTGGTTTTCCTTTAAATGGCTTTGCAAAATGGGAGATTTTCATGCATACTCATGTGGGGAACCAACAGCAAAAATATAATGAAAAAACATATGAAGAGGCAAACTTGACCCACAGAAATGGTTTGGCAAAAATATTAGACTGTCTGTTGAGTGAAAGGAACATATTCAGCACAAAAAAACCTATTGAGGAGGAAAAGGTCTGTCAAAAAACCTATAAAACAACCCCATTTTTTTGTGCACAAATCAATTGGGTTACTGCTCTCAAATACCCAGATGACATCACAGGTTTGCTCATGAATATGGAAATTCTAATTAGCATACAAACAAAAAACCTGTTGTTAACCCTGAAACAGTGTGAGGAAGTGGGTAAAATCACAGGCCCCATATAACAATTTCTTATTGGCACGTGTTAAAGCCATAATATTCCTATTGCGGAGACCCTTTAATGCACAGCACTAGTAGTATGGGTCCACCCCCTCCTTCCAGGCTTGCTGGTACCACTAACAGTCCAAAGGAAATCCAGGCAGTTAGATGGTAATATGCCCTTTGGGACCCGTGTCTAATCCAACCCAAAGAGGCCTACGGCCAGGGGTAGCTCAATACCATGGTCACTACCAGAGTGGAGGGAGGATTTTCGCTACCAGAGTTGACGAAGGATACTGCTTGAACGGACTGATCGGCTCCGGCGTAACAGGCTCCATGTTACGACCCGTTGAACGGAGGCCCAAGCCGGCTTCGAATACCTGGCCTACCGTGCCTACCGTGCCTACCGTGCCAGTGAGTATGAGCAGTGCTATACTCGTACCACCGCTACACCTGAGCAAACACGATTGTGGACATCAGAGAGATGTGTAGAGGCTTGAGCAGCCAATGAGTGCCATGATCACCCCAGCCAATGTTTGGCTCTACCCGGATGGAAAGTCATGGAGAGTTCAATACATCCATGCCTTCGACTTTGGCCCACTACCACCAGCGGCCTCCAGTCTTCAATACAGGGCACGGTACGTAGTCCGTGAAGGGTCAGAGCAGTGATAGGCCTACCCCCCTCCAGCCTGATGTGTACGATTGCGGACAGCGCACGCAATTGTGTCATCCAGTATAATGGGAACTTCGCCAGGCTTTGTGATTGTGGTTACGGAAAAAAGGGGGGTTTCAATGGGTATAACGAGGAGAAGTATGGGAGTAGCAGTTGACTTTAAGCTCCTTGGTTGAATCGGCTGTGGAGACAATCAATGCTTTCCTTAGCGAACAAGAGAAAGGGAACAAAGGCACGCACCAGCTTACAGACAGAATTCTATATGTGGTCGGCAAGCATAAAATGTGAACAATGGTGCACCAAATAGCAATAAGCCGAACACAAAAGGTTGTTATATAATCATTGTTCGTGTGTAAAGATGGTGAAAAAGTGGTACGAAGGAGTCTTGTAGATTTTGCCAAGTGACAATTGCTACTGGATGCCGAAAACAAAATTATAACTAGACATTTAAGTGTTCGTGGACAAACACAGAGCTGTTCCGACCTATTTAATCAGCTTTATAAGCTCTGATGACATCATGATGACGTCATGGTCAATTTCATGGCAGCATACCCATGTACATGATGCAGCAAAGCTTTTATAAAAAGAATCATTATCATAGCATTTGTCATTCTTGAGATATGCTGCAAACAAAAAATCAGGCTTTTTGATGACGTCATGATGTCATCATGTTCATTTTTCGGTGCAATGCACAACTACATGATATAACATTCTATATATATATATATATATTCATGATATAACCGTTCTCGAGATATACTGCTTATCAAAAATTAGCTTTTTTGATGACGTCATGATGACATCACGCTAAATTTCGTGGCAGCATGCACAACTATATGATATAACAAAGCTTTTGCAAAAAGAATCATTTCTGTAGCATTTGTGGTTCTCGAGATATGCTGCTAACAAAATTGACTAATTAAATATTAAAATGACTGTCACATGACTAATTAATGAAGAATTTTAACAAACTCAGTCTTAGGATTAACTTCAGCTTATAAGCTTTCATAAGATACCATATAATAAGCTTACCAGAAAAAGATTATAAAAGATTAGGAATAAACAAACTTATCACACAAAGCTATGGAAGCAAAAAGTGCAAAGGAATAATAATAATAACTAGACATTTCAGTGTTCGTGGACGAACACGGAGCTGTTCCGACTTATTTGATCAGCTTTATAAGCTCTGGTGACGTCATGATGCTGTCACTGTCATTTGCAAAGCAGCATGTACGACCGCATGATATCACAAAGCTTTTGCAAAAAGAATCATTACCATAGCATTTGTCGTTCTCGAGATATACTGCTAACAAAATTAACTAATTAAATATTCAAATGACTGTCACGTGGCTAATTAATTAAGATTGTTTTCAACTCAGTGTCAGTATGATCCTTAGCTTATAAGCTTTCATATGATACCTCATTTAAGCTGATCAGAAGAAGATAAGAAGAGATAAACAATAAACAAAATTGGGTGATAAAGTATAATAATAATAACTAGACATTTCAGTGTTCGTGAACGAACACGGAGCTGTTCCGACTTATTTAATCAACTTTATAAGCTCCGATGACGTCACGCTCATTTTCAAAGCAGCATGCTATCTAGAGGATATGAAAATTTTTTTGCAAAAAGAATCATTACCATAAAATTTGCCGTTTTTGAGATATTGTTCAAAGAAATAATCAGCCTTTTTGATGACGTCACGATTACGTCATGTTCATTTTCGTAGCAGCATGCACAACTATGAGATGCAACAAAGCTTTAACAAAAAGAATCATTACCATAGCATTTGTTGTTCTCAAGTTATGCCGCTCACAAAAATCAGCCTTTTTGGTGACGTCACAATGACGTCACAGTAAATTTCTTGGCAGCATGCACAACTTCATGATATAACTAAGCTTTTGCAAAAAGAATCATTTCCCTAGCATTTGCCGTTCTCGAGATACGCTGCGAACAGAATTGACTAATTAAATATGCAAATGAGCTGTCACGTGCTTAATTAATGAAGAATTTTTACAACTCAAGAGTCAGTATGATCCTTAGCTTATAAGCTTTCATATGATACCTCATCTAAGCTGATCAGAAGAAGCTAAGAAGAGATAAACAATAAACAAACTTTCTGCACAAAGCTATGGGAGCAAAAAGTTCGAAGGAATAATAATAATGTAAAATCCGAACAAAAGCAATACCTGTTCCGACATCGGCAATGTCGGAACAGCTAAAAATCAGAACAAAAACAAAACCTGTTCCGACATCAGAAATGTCGGAACAGCTAAAAACCAGAACGAAAACTAAACCTGTACCGACCTCAGAAATGTCGGAACAGCTAAAAAATAATGCCGACAATTATAGACAAGATCCTGTATGAAATATCCCTGTGAATTGTTTGACAGTCCAACACGAAAAGAAAGGAAATAAAAGGATAGCTATTGACTCAATGCTCCATGGTTGATCGAACAGAGACAATAGATAAAAGCCTGTGGGACACTGGAGTCCGGCGATGTAATCCACAGCAAACACGGCCTACACAACTGTTGTTCAAATACATTGGGTATTGGGAGATGACTAGTCAACACTATTCAGGCATGCAATTTTTCCTTGGATCAGCTGACATCCTCTTTCTCACTTCACTCTATGCTATTGAAAAGTGTACAAAGTATTGTATAGATTGGAATTTCCTCACTTTCCACAAGTTCAAGTTTCATGGCTGTACTTATACAGTGGGCCGCAACATGCCGAGACAGGCAAGAACCTGGCATGTGCCCACCCAGCATACCAACACCGACAACACCACAAGCTCCCCCACTGGCAATTGGCAACAATGTCACAGAACTCCGAAGCATCCCACTCGGACCTGCAGAACCAATCGGATTTTGATGTCTTTGAGGCCCTAAAACCTCCATCGCCCGGGAACACAAGGCCAACGTTCTTCTCCATCGGCTCTACCCAAGGCAATGAAGAAGTTCCATGAAGAGTTGTGCCCACATTCCCTGGTCCAAAGGTCTACATTTTCAGTTAATTGTGGCTTCGACCTCCATAACCATCTTGATGGCCGGCTCATGCTAGCCCTCAACACACCGGCCCCAAATCCAATGGACGGACCCCACCGACACGTCCTCGGCCTCCTGCACCAAACAACCACACCGAGCAGGAAATCAAACGAAAGTAGACTAACGCCAGTCCAACGCTCCACAGTTTTTTCTGCAGAACACAAACCAGAGTAGGAACTCTGGCGCCTCGCATCTGGCCACTGTTCCTCATCAACGGATGAGAAGGAAGTTATCTCTGCCAATGACCTCACACCTGCTGATAGCCACCCACAACAAGACACAGTCCAGAGTTTTCGACTTCCAGCACCTACAATCCCCGGAAGATATTGAAAACACCTTGTTCAGGACACCCATACATAACATCTTGAATCTTGTGGCCGCCTCCCCGCTGATGCCACCTATCCCCTGAGACAAAGACAGGACTCTATAGAGGATAACCGGGCCCCATTAGGTCACATTAGTTTGGTACATGAAGTAAACTCATCTGCAAAACACCTGGCTTCTTGGAATGGGCCTCAACGAAGGACCGAACCATGTGTTCAAACGATCCACTCGTAGCAATCACTCGACATCACCCACATGGCAAACCAACACGCTGGACGTCAGGCACATCCCCAATGACTACACAAACTCCAACCCTACGAGGACCAACCAAATGGTCTCTGGTGAGGTTTGAAACTGGGTTGCCCGCCCCGGATCATCCAGGGGTTGCCAGCAAGGACACCTCCTTTTTTCACTTCACGGCAGCCAATAAAGAACCCATGGGCGGCTGCTCCGACCAGGACACTTGTCCGCCCTCCTACATCAAGGTGCCATCTGAGGTGCCCGTGTCGCCCCCAAGGACAGTATTGGAAGCAACTTACATCAAGCACCAGACCCACGTGTCCAATAGTCGTGCGTACTGGCAGGAAACGTCTCACTACTGTCGAAAGACAAATTTAGGGGCTCGGCCCGGACCAGTTGCCCAACGACCAGTCATGCCACCCAGGCCAGACACCCTCTATTACACTTGGAAGGAGGCTTACATCTGGCCCCAGAAAGCCAACACCCAGCATGCTGGATATCATACAAGGACCCTTTACTCCAGCATGTCCTCCAAGCGACCCCTCCATCATGGCTGCATGGGGATAGGCTGCATGCCTTCCCCTATGTGGATACTCCCTCTCCCTCTCCTACCAATGCACCATGGCAAAAGTGGACCTCTGCCTATGCACCAGCTCCACACCAGGCTCCAGGTTTCTTCAATCCACAGCTAAAGGTCTGCTGTGGCAACTACATGTGACGGTTTTGAGGATGTCTCTTCCCTCTCAACCAACGTGGCCAATGCAAAACCTCATGTACGGCAGTACGATCCTGGCTCCAGCAACACGGAAGCCAAGAGCCCTTCAGGCCAGCTGACAGATGAGCGAGACCCAGGCACTGAAGCTCTTCCCATGGCAAACTCATGATGGGCATTGTGCCCACTATGCTAACCTGATTCATGTCCACCATACTTTCCTGGCTCTCCCATGTAGCCAACCCACTACCGGAATTTGGTGCCACTCTGCATATAGTAGTAACCGTCTGGGGTAGGTTGAATTCAGTAGATTCTCTCCACCTGTTGTGGGTTGAGTCTACTAGTTCATACCTACCCCAGACGGTTGCATTCCGTCCGTCCTCCCCAATTTTGGTCTCGAGCCTCCTGGCCTCGAAAAAAAAGACTATCATGGCGGCTATGTCGGTATGCATTGTGGGAGGTCAGGGTGCACCACGGTTGATCAAGTCTTTTCAGAGAAGAAGCAAAATGGCGCAGGGGAATTTTTATATAGTAGTAACCGTCTGCGGTAGGTATGAACTAGTAGACTCAACCCACAACAGGTGGGGAGAATTGCAAATAAGGGAGGCAGGTAAGTGTGTGCAAGTGAACATTTGGGAGAAATTGGTCAATAGAGAGACATTTCAATGTCTTTCTAAAAAGATTCTCTAGAATAAAGAAAACTAGAAAGAATGTTCGTATCGGAAATGTGTATTTTTCAATCTTTGTAGTCTAGAACATTTGTCTATAAAGTTTTGTTTAGCTGGGTTTCCTAACAGTTTAACAACAGGAAAAAAAAAGAGGATTTACCTTAGTGGAGTCCATGATCCATTTCATTTTGATTCAGTCAGTCAAGTCTGCCACAGCTGATGCATGTTTCCCAGCTCCATGACAACAGTGCTATTTGTATATATTTAATGGCTAATATTGGCTATATTCAATTTTTTTTTTATTATACTAGATTATCCTGGAGAATTATGCATTCCCTGGTGTGTTGCTGATAGGAACTGACAGCCACACTCCAAATGGTGGAGGTTTAGGTGGAGTTTGCATCGGTGTAGGTGGGGCTGATGCTGTTGATGTCATGGCCAACATACCTTGGGAGTTGAAGTGCCCAAAAGTAAGTTAGTTTAAAAAGATTACACTCAATAATTAGTCATAAGCTTTTATAACATTTATGGTTATGTGGTTATTTGATGATTATATTGATTAAAATGCTGCATCCTCTTTGAGTGATCCTCATGTACTGTTTCTCAGGTTGCAGCATTGTTAATGTTGCACGTAATGCAGCGTGGTAGGCTGCGTGGGTTGTTGATTCTAGTGAGACTGGCGACAAACGTCCTCACGGTGGTGTAAGATGACGCATTTGGTGCATGTATGGTTGTAGGCGGTGCATCTCTTCATACGCTCCTGTCTGCTCCGACCATGGCCTGGCTTGCCACAGTAGCTGCAAGCCAGTGTGGCTCTGGTGTCATTCGGCCTGTCTCATAAGCGTCCTTTATCTTGGCGCTTATAGGAGGTGGTGGCAGCTGCAGTTGCCATGTTGTTTTCCCTGTGGAGGTGACCACTCTCCTTTGCTTCGACGTATCAGAGTGTCTCTTCCAGTGACATGTCTTGTTTTGATTCACCGAGGATGTTCAATCTGATCTCTTCATCCCCGAGTCCCCGGATAAATGCGTCTCTGATCATGATATCACATTATCGGTAGTCAACCAAGGCGTTGCATTGGCATTTTATCTTGAAACTGCACACTCCAGCCTGGCCTCAGAGGCAGGCTGAGAAAGCACTGCACTGGTTCATCGCAATCCTGGCGCATCTGCTGTAGTTGCACCCGTGCAACATGATGTTCTCCTGATGTACAACAAGCGTTTTTATGTAACTGAGGACAGTCTGCGCATCACTGGAGGCTAGGGCACCGAAGGTCCATGTGAGATCCTTCCTAAGGGCTTCATCGTGTTGTGGTTACTGTCAGGTGCAGGGCAGGATATGGTATTCATTGTTGGTCCAGTGATGCAGAAGTGATGGCAGAAGCCATGAAACCACGCACATACCGCTATATCCCAAGGATCATTTTATCGATACTTGCAGCAATGTTGCAACCTAAGAAACAGTACTTGGTCAATCACTCAAAAAGGATAAGGCTTTTTACTGTAAATTTTAAGCAGATATGTAGTCCTTCATTTCTAGAAAATCCAGGAGAGCTATAAATCGCTCTCCTTAAATCTGCCAGGAGGGCATATCGCTCTCCTTAGAATAAACCTACTGTTTTCAAAGAGGGTAAAATTGAAATGATACCATTTTAAGACCAAACATTTGCTTTCATAGTTCTCTTTAATATGTTCTTCAGGCAATATATTTGTTTTATTTGAATTTCGATTACATTGGTTTCTATGTTTTTTCACAAACACACTAGCGTTTTCTTTGAAAAAAAAAGGAATGCTCATCCATTAAAAATATCTGAGAAAATAAAGTTTGATTGTCTGACTAGACTTTGTGTTTTCGTATTTTGCTTTACTTGTTCTCATTCAGGCAACACATAGGAATAAGTTGCTAACATAAGTAGGGCTTGCCCTTTTTTTCTGATAGTAGCCTGCTGGGCTAGTGAACTGTGTTTCTTACTAGCCCGCAGAGACTTTTACTAGCCCATGAAATGAGTAGAAAAAACAACAACAATTAAAGGGATTGCATACGTTTGGTAATTTGAGCCTATTGTTGGTTTCAAACCAATATAATTGTATATATATACCATAAAACTAACCTGTGAAATTTTTTAAATGGAGTAATGAGCCATTGTATGAACAGTCCTTTAAAGCTGGGCTCCAACGATTTAGAAAAATTAGATGTTCACCTAAAATTGTGTTCACCAAATTATTAGGTAAACATATCATTAACCCTCACTATTGAAGTTTCTTGATGTAAATTTTAAGCCACTTTTTACCATTCCGCATTCGCCAAGAATAAGCTATTTTCTTTCGAATTTGCCAGTTCATTAACATATCATGAATATGCATGTTTTCCTCAAGTTGATGACGTAGAAGAGGGGATTCGCTTTCCTTATGAATATTTATACACAGTGTGTTGCATATTATATACCTACATGCAATACATGCACTCCAATCATTTCAAAAATAAAATGGTTGAAAATGATACATATAGTGACCGTTCGTTCTTGGGAGGAATACAGCATCGATGAAGAATCAATGTACACATCGGAAAGTATGATCATTCGGGCAGTGATTCAGACAATTTTAGCATACAGAAACCGCATGTACACAAAACTCATTGGGAAATCCCATACAACTCCCGCGCACCGAGGGGGTTCATTCGTGGACCGTATCCCCTCCACTACGTCACACATTGACATAAATTTGAATAGCGCCACCCACGGCCAGTTTGGGTAAATAGTCCCAAGAATTTACAATTATTATCAAATTTTATTTCCAATATTACTAAATAATAAAAGAAAAGCCCCATTGTATATTATGAGAAAGTTTTTATATGTCTTATAAACGAGAATTTGTATTTGTTTCATTTTTTTACCTCCATCTTTAAGTACCCTTGTATTCTTTGTTGCCTTTTCCAGGTTATTGGAGTGAAATTGACTGGAGAACTGCATGGCTGGACTTCACCTAAAGGTAAAGTAAAACTTCATTTTCAAAGTAGATGGATGTTGATGATGATTTCATTTGTGGACCCCAGTCAGCTGATGAGAGACATAGAATTCAGAGTGGTTTTTATAGCATAGCACGTTTTCCAAAGGTTTTTGGATGCATCGACTGCAATCACATCAGAATAATCTGCCCTCCAGCACAATCTGAACGGCAAGGTGATCACATCCAACCAGCTATTGACCAAAGAAATAATGCCATCCAACAAGATGGACATCAGCTGATGATGGACGAGGATGATGGGGATGATGATGATGTAGGCGTACTACATCCAGTACATGTAAATGCACAGCGTAAAATCACATGCCAGCCTATGAAGCATCATTTGTTAGCAGAAAGGGCTAGGCCTATCACTCCATCAGTGGTTGATAATATGCAAATATTGACTGCTTTGAGTGTGATGGAAATCTATGATACCCGAGGTGATACCCGAGGTGATCCCTGTGCATTCTATTTCAGAAAATAGAAAATTTAACACTCAGGGGATGGCCAATGATGTCATTTTATTTAATCATCCCACAAGTCAAAGCAGTCAATATTTGTTTTATAACGGCCCATTTTCCGTACTCTGATGTACTCAGCCTAACACCAAGTTAGGCATTTTAACAGGAAAAAATAAAATAACGTCATATTATCTCCACAAGTTTTGTGCAACCAGGTCAGATTAGGGATGGTCTTTCTTTGTGACCCATTGCTTGACCTCTGTGACCTCTACTTTGATTCAAATATGTCCGCTCATATTACAAAAGTTTCCTCTGCTGCTTTTTATCATCTTCATAACAGTTAACGTATAGTTAGTAAGTAATACAGTGTCTTGACTATTGTAATGGATTATTTTATGGATTACCAGACTGCCAGTTGTCCAAGTTATAAAGGATTCAGAACGCTGCAGCTTGACTGGTTACTAGTTCTCACCAGTGGCACAATGCAACTTCTATCCTTAGTTTACAAATTGGCTTCCTGTTAAGTTAAGGATTGATTTTAAGATCTTACTCATGGTTTTTAAATGCTTACATGGCCTTCCTCCCACATATTTTATGCGATTTAATTACTGTTAGAAGTCATCAACGTCATTACAACCTCAGATCAACAAGTGGTGTTTTATTTAATCCTAATAGGGTCATACTGTGTCAATTCAACACACTTTGGAACCCGACAGACATGGATTTCAGTGAAATTTGGTATGCTAGTTGGATTTAATCACTATCTACAAAGGATACTTGCGCCCCCTACTTGAATATGTGGTTCTGGTGTGGAATGGAGCTATCACAAAGCGCCAGCAAAATCAGTTGGAGAAAATTCAAAAACGTGTCCTTAAATTAACTCTCGGGCCTGAATACAATGATTACACTAGTGCATTACACTCAGTCAAATTAGAACCCCTGACTGATCGTCGCAAATCATTGAGCCTTGGATTTTCTAGAAACCTTATGAACAATAAGCACTTGTCGCATCTCATTCCACAGCCTGAAATGAATAGGATGTTACGTCGATCCAAACTAGTATCCTAACCAAGATGTAGAACCAACAGATTCAGAAATAGTGCAATTCCATACCTATTCCGATTGATTAATTCAATGGCTTGATTTACATGTATACCTCTGTGCACTTATTTTAATATGATTTTTATATCCAGTCCTTCATCCCTCACACATAGTTTCTTTACTTTTTTTGATATCTTAACTTGAATGTTAAAGAAAATTGTATGCTATCGTTAACTTATTCTATATCAGTTATTTATTTAAAGGTAGTATCATACATTGGTTTTTGTCAAAGAAGTACAGATTTATGGTCAAAAATATCAAGGAAGATACAGTAACAGTCATCTGTGAAAATTTCAGTCCCATACGTTGCCCACTTTTTGAGAAAATCGTGAAAAACGGCCACAGTATTTCTTTAATCTTTTCTTTCTGATCATTGTGCGATCCACTGCATTCTGGACTTACAGAAACCCAAACTCAAAAAACGGCAAGCCACCTACCGGAAAGTAAAGTCTATTGACCTCAGCAAATTTCAATACGACCTTACTGCATCGGCCTTGATAACTAATCCTGCAACTGCACTGGATGCTCTAACCGATCAGTACAACAGTGTACTGGGACAACTACTTAACTGTCATGCGCCCCTAAAGAAATGTATCATATCTGACCGACCTGCTGTCCCATGGTACAATGAAAGTCTCACCAAAGAAAAACGCCGGCGTCGTCAGTTAGAAAGGAAATGGCGAAAAACAAAGAACCAAATAGATTATGACAACTTCAAGGGACACCGTGACTTAGTCAAATCCATGTTCCATCAAGCGAAGTCTAATTACTATCATGAGAAATTCGAGGACTGTGCGGGTGGATGCTAAAAAGGCCGTGCTGCTTGTCCTCCTGGACCTCTCTGCTGCCTTTGACACCATTGACCACGATGTACTACTTAAAAGATTGGATGTTAATTTCGGTATAAAGGGATTGGCTTTGACCTGGTTCCAATCCGTTCTGAGTAATCGCCGCCAGGCTGTGCAGATCCTTGGTGTATCATCTGAAGAGGCTGCGGTCCCATATGGTGTACCGCAGGGCTCTGTCCTCGGCCCTGTACTCTTTATCCTTTATACCTCTCCACTTGGAGACATTGCTCACAAACATGGCCTACAGTCCCATTTCTATGCAGACGACACACAATTGTACACAACATTTAGTCCGACTATCACTGGTGATGACACTAATGCCCTCCACTCCATGACATCTTGTCTACATGATATACAAGTGTGGATGGCAGCAAACTTCCTGAAGTTCAATCCCCAAAAAACGAAATGTCTACTCATCTGTTCTCCACAGCTTAGAAATAAATTCCACATTCCAAACATACAGGTTGGCGAGACCCAGGTAGTACCCAGTTCAGACGCTCGAAATCTTGGCGTTGTCTTTGAACAGCACATGACCTTTGAGAAACAAGTCTCACACATATGCCAAACATCATATGCTCACCTCCGCCGCATCGCTACTATCCGGCGAATGCTTACAAACCAGGCAGCAGAACAGCTTATTCACGCTTTCAAAACTTCTAGACTTGACTTCTGTAACAGTTAACTATCTGGTCTCTCCAAAAACACACTCCATCTCCTCCAACTTGTTCAGAATGCAGCTGCACGCCTGCTTACTGGCCACAAGAAATCAGCACATATCACCCCTATTTTTCGAGCACTTCACTGGCTTCCTATCCAATATAGAATACAATATAAGATCATCTTACTCACATTCAAAGCACTTCATGGCTCCGCTCCAACCTATCTACAAACACTTCTACAGTTTCGCAACGTCAGGTCGGGCTTGAGGTTATCAGGCAAGTTGCTGTTTGTCCCTCGAACCCGCCTGAGTAGTTATGATGACAGGGCCTTTTCAAGTACTGCCCCCCGCCTCTGGAATTCCTTACCAGTAGACCTGAGAGAAACACATAATCCCACACTCTTTGCCCAGAGATTAAAAACACACCTTTATGGCCTGGCTTTGCCATTTCGGCTGCGTTCGAGCGGTTACTCCCGGTAACACGAGTGTGATGCGCGCGCAATACTCTCCGGTGCAGGAGTATACTCCCCAACGCTGGAGAGTATACTCTCGCTGACCCGAGTGTCGTACTCCGGCCGTTCGAGCGCTCAGGAGTATACTCGTGTTAACACGAGTACCTCGCTCGAACGCAGCCCTTGAGACCAAGGCTGTTTCACTAGACCGGCGCCTTTGAATGGTCCCCAGATAAAGGCGCCTTATAAATGCTGTATTATTACCACCACCATCTTCATACCCTGTGTTGTGTCCACAAGTTGCATAGCGCCCTCATGAGTTGCAAAGAAAAGAAAGTATGATGGGATGTAACATGGAGGTTGTGACATGAATACACAAGAAGAGTTTTACTGAGCAGAAGAGTCATTTCGTTTCATTTCTTAAGTTTATTTATTGGGCAAAGATACAACATATTTTGGCGACGAGAATGTGGCCCACTTGCATCCACCTCCTCCGTTTCTTAACTCTCCGGGATCGCCGCCTTTGCCTTGGAAACAGTGGCGTGGATTGTTCGAAATGTACATGCTCGCCAGCGGGGCTGGACAGTATTCCGACGAACGTAAACGTGCTTTGCTTTTGCACTGTCTGGGACCCGAGGGTCAGCGGATTTTTGCAACTTTGCCTGCTACTTCAGACTCCCCGTCTTCCAGCACGGGTGCTACTTCCACTGCTCAGTCTACATACGCTGCAACCCTTGCTCGCTTGCAGGCTCATTTCCAGCCGACAGTGAATGTGGTCGCCGAGCGTTACAGATTTGGTCAACGGGCTCAACGGATTGATGAGCCTGTGGACCAGTATGTCAGTGCCTTGCGTCAATTGGCAGTGACATGCGACTTCGGATCACTTGCCGACGAGATGATTCGGGACCAGTTGGTGGAAAAAACTTGCTCATCCAGGATTCGTGAACGATTACTCCTTGAACCAAAGCTTACCCTGTCTTCCGCGTTGACCTTGACTCAGCAAATGGAAGCTGCTTTCCGCGAATCTAGGTCAATTTCCAGTGCTACAGCCAGTGTTACACCTCACGCTTCAGATGGGACTGTACATGCTACGTACGCCAAGCGAAGGTCCGGTACCAAGCCCCGTCGACAGTCAAATACTCCACAGACACGCTGTAAGACTAATCCTGCACAACGTACGCCTAGGCCTACTGTGCAAATACAATGTTATCGTTGTGGCAGTCCTGACCATAAAGCTAACTTTGCTAACTGTAAAGCTAAGGAGGCAGTGTGTTCCAAATGCAACAAAATGGGACACTTTGCTCGTGTCTGTAAGTCCTCTGGGTAAGTAAGGCAGCTCGGTCTTGAGGGAATGAAAGTGACACTGAACTGCATGTACTTACAGTGCATAGCGTAGGCACTTCTCCTTCCAGCAGCATTACATGTACGCTTACGCTGGGTAGTGATATCAAGGTGCCTATGATTTTCGATACTGGTTCACCAGTTTCAATTCTGCCGCTTGCCACATTCGACAAGTATTTCCTACGCGAAGCTTTGCTACCCCCTCAAGCGAAGCTCACTACGTACCTCCACGAGCCAATTGCCATCAAGGGCTGTTTCCGCACGTCAGTTTGCTTTGGTGACAGCCACCATGTTCCTGCAGAATTCTATGTTGCTGCATGTAGAGACCCAATCCTCGGACTGGACATTATCCGCAGTCTTTCGCTCAAGCAAGACAAAGTCATGCACACTCCAGTCAATAAGGTGTCGTGCTCACCTACACCTACGACACCTTCACCTACTACTACGATGCCCCCACCTACACCTACGCCTACAAACCTACATCAGGACTCTTCTCCATTACAAGATGATGACGAGGAAGTCATTATCCAGTCCATCAGTGTACTCTTGTTGGGCACTACAATTCAGAAAACCCAACTACAACAAGCGGTTACAGCTGACGCAACCCTCCAACGCGTCATTGCCTATGTCAGCAGCGGCTGGCCTAACAAGAAGGATATTGACGACACACTTAGACCATACGCAATGGTCCAAGATGAACTTTCGGTCGTCGAGAACTGCCTCATGCGTGGAGACCGCTTTGTCATTCCTGAGAGTTTGCAGGAAAACCTCATTTCGCTTGCACACGAGGCACACCAGGGTATCGTACGCTGCAAACAACGGCTCCGTGACTGTTATTGGTGGCCTTGCATGGACCGTATGGTTGAGGAGGCCATACGTAGTTGCTACACCTGTCAAACCAACGACAAGACTGCCCATCCTTGAACTGCTCCACTATAACCTGTTCCACTACCAGAGGGACCATGGCAAAAGCTGGCCATCGACATCACCGGTCCTTTCGAAAAGGGACCCCAGGACTGCAGATTTGCAGTTCTGATCGATTACTATAGCAAGTGGCCGGAAGTTGCCTTTGCTCCGGCTGTAACCTCTCGCACAGTCATTTCAATGCTATCTTCTGTTTTCGCACGCGAGGGGCTACCCCACGAGATTGTCACCGACAACAGAGTCCAGTTCACTTCTGCGGAATTCGAGAACTTTCTGCACAACTATGGCATCAAACATTACAAGTCGTCGCTTTACTACCCCAGAGCCAATGGGGAGGTTGAGTGATGGAATAGAGTCCTGAAACAGAGCCTTCAGCTTGCTTCTCAAGAGGGGAGAAGATGGAAAGAGGCAGTCATAGAATTACTTGCTGCTTATCGATCAACACCTCACCAAACAACAGGCAAATCGCCATCAGAACTACTTCATAACAGGAAGCTGACTACGCGCCTGAACATTCAACATGACAAACGTCCACAACAGGATGACTCCGAACTTCGTGGTCGCGTGGCACAGAAGCAGAAAAAGTCTCGCGACTACACAGACATTAAACGCGGTGCAGTGAACCGTAGTTAACAACCAGGAGACTATGTTCGTGTAAGGAAACTGAACACTTGTAAAAGTTCAATCAAATTCACTGCTCCACAGCAAATAGTCAAAGCTAAGGGACCTTTCACTTACATGTTGGACGATGGGCGAATCTGAAATGCCTCAAAATTGAGCCCTTGTCCGGCAGAGCTTATGACACAAGGATCAAGTTCTAACCACTCTCAGAATCCCACAGGAGAAACCATGCCTGTGGCAAGAGATGTTCAAACTCGACACTCAACTAGACCTCGAAATCCTCCAGTGTGGTCAAAAGATTATAAAATGTAGTGAGATCATTCATGCATGTAACCTCAGTTTTAAAAAATGCCGAGAGCACGCACATTGAATACGAAGCGCGCACTCTAGTTTTTTATTTAACTCTATGCCACAAGTTGCATAGCGCCCTCATGAGTTGCAAAGAAAAGAAAGTATGATGGGATGTAACATGGAGGTTGTGACATGAATACACAAGAAGAGTTTTACTGAGCAGAAGAGTCATTTCGTTTCATTTCTTAAGTTTATTTATTGGGCAAAGATACAACACCCTGTAAGTTAAACGTAAATCTGTTAACATTTCTGTTTTGGTTTCTTACCAAAGTATGATACTACCTTTAAGTCTGTTATTGTAAAGTTCATCTTATAACAGTCTTGTAATCATTTTTAATCTTAATGAATTTTTATTGTTACAGCTTTTCACAATTCCGCTTTTTGTGGCGAGAAGGCTGATTGAAATAAACCATTTTATCTATCTATCTATCTATCTATCTATCTATCTAATTTGGTCCATTACTTTTTGAGATACGGGTTAACCAACTTTTTACTAATCTTTTTACTGGTGATTTTTTTGTAACTGTCTTTAGGTCTGTTATTGCATTTTAGTCACTTAATAATTACATAGTGTACTTCACTCATCTTACCTGTAGAACCACTACTTATGCATATTTCCCTAGACCGTCAGGTATTCACGCTAAGAATTTGATACAACAGCGCCCCCATCGACGTACCCACAGTGCCCCGCGGCAGTAATGCCATGTAAGCGTCCTCTTTTCTCTTAGTGCAGGGCGAAAAGGACGTGTTTTCGTTCCTTCTGTTATTTCATGCAAGCGAAGTTTCGTAATAAAAGGTATTTTGTTATCAACTTGTGTAGAGTTTTAATGTTTCTTCTTGTGTATGCTTCTTGTATTATGAAGCGATCATAGAGAGCTGGTCCCGCAAATACTGGGGAAAACAACCATTCCCCAGGGCGGACCGTTCTCTCATGTACGGACTCCGCCAGGTACACCAACCTCGTTACCCGGGCTGTAGTCCACTGTCCGGCATCCCCAGCCACAACTGGCCGGGGACACTGGCAGTTCCATCGGCTGGGCCGGGGACCACAACTGGTCCCCGTTTGTGGTCAGTTCGGACGGAACAATGAAACTAAAGGGTGGCTCTGGCAAGGTTCCAATAAAACTAACCTCCTCTGCCAGAGCCAAACCCAAAAAGGGCGCCCGCCAGGGTAAACGTGGTTCGGCTGTGTGCCCTATGGCCTCTGCACCTCTGGACCCGGCCGGGGTAGTCTCAACTGACTGGCCGCCGAGGCTCCGTTGGCACGGTGGCAAGTGCCACACACTGCCGGGATGGGCTTTTGTCCAATCTCCCCGACCACGCAGCGCGCTCAGCCCACGGGGCTCGGGATGCCGTTGGCCAGGCGGGCTGTGGATGGTGTGGGTGGCCAGCCTTGGCCTACACCGGGCCGTCGACCTCGTTCGTTTCAGGTTCTTCGGACTTTATCCGCTGTTCCGGGGTCCCAATGATCCAGGCCGCTGTGGACTCTTAATCGGACACCCTGCGGGGCTGTCCGTTGAAAAAGAAGGGCAAGAAAAAGAAGAAGTCGGGCTGAAGATTGTGCGAATCTGCGATGAGTTCCAGTGACTCTAATTCCCAGTGACTCTAATTCCCAGTCCCACTGCAGCAAACAAAGTAAGTGCGAGGACGTGGTATCATTGGGTGAATTCCTTCAGGCTTTCCAGTCGATCTCGGCCCAGGACCCCGGCACCCAAGTCGTCACGGGGCGGGGCAGACCGTCATTCATAATAACCCGACGTATCCCGTTCGGTACATCTACTCGTGGTAGATGTACTCGTAGGCCGAACGACCACCTCGTCTTCTGCCCGCCCCACGCAGTCTCAGCCTGACACTGCAAGGCGACAACAGCCAAAACCAGAACGTGGTTGTCGCCCGGCCGGCCCAGGGTTTCCTGGGCCAGACATAAGTGACTTGCCCGTCTCCTGCAGGCCTCCCTCCTTGGGACCCATAGGAGGTGTTTGCAGGGTCCTGGGTTCAAGTTACGTCCAACCGGTGGGTGCTTGACATAATCGCCCCAGACTATGCACTCTAGTTCACGAACAACCCCCCGTCGGACATGCTCTTTCGGCCTACGCCAGAGAAGCGGGCAATACGCATGCTCCCCCAGGGGAGTCAACCTTCCTCCTGGTCCCCAAGAAGGAGGTTGGGGTTGCTGAAACCCCTCAGCAAATTCATTCGGCCTCGTTGGCTCCGTATGGATACGCTGAAAATTATTCTCGAATCCATCCGGACACCAGCATGGGGAGCAAGCATAGACCTGAAGGACGCTTACCTCCATGTTCCTATCAGGCTGGATCACTGGAAGTTCCTGCTTTTTCAGTACCAGAACCTCATGTACGAGTTCACGGCTCTCCCGTTCGGTCTCTCCACCTCGCCCTGAGTCTTTTCCAGAGTAGTGAAGGTGGTCGGAGCTGCGCTGCGATGACAGGGCGTGATGTTATTCATATACCTCGACGACTTGCCCATCGTGGGACAATCCCGCGAGGCCTCCTTACCTGGAGCCTCGCGGAGGACCTCGCGGAGGTTTATTGTCAATAAAGAGAAGTCCCGCCTGTGTCCCTCCCAGTCTTCAACCTTCCTGGGAGCATCACTCAACCTGCGGGCAGGGCTGGCCCATCCTACGTGGGATCGCATGTTAAACCTCCACCAATGCGTATCACTCTTTCTCCCGGTTTCAGTGGCCCCAGCGGGTGCTTGTCTCAGGCTGCTTGGCCTTATGGCCAGCCTGGTAGACGTGGTAAATTTCTGCAGGTTGCGAATGCGCCCCATCCAGCTGCACCTATTCTCCTTCTACCGGCCAAAGCTTCATCACTTGAATTATCTCGTGCCAATGACGCCTTGGCTGCTACTGCACCTCCGATGGTGGTTGGACGTCTCAAACATCATGGTTTGTCGTGCCTTTCCCAGAGCGACCTCCCTCCACGATTAAAGGTAATATCATACTTTGGTTTTTATCAAAGAAATACAGATTTATGGGCAAAAATATCAAGACAGATACAGTAACAGTCATCTGTGAAAATTTCAGTCCCATACGGTGGCCACTTTCTTAGAAAACAGTGAAAGACAGCCTCAGTATTTCTTAAGTCTTTCTCTTTTATTTTTGATCTTTTAAAAGATCAAAAAGATTTTCGGTCGTTGTTTTACTAATTTGTGGATAAATACACAATTTCAGGCGGAAACATTTTAACGGTATGTTTCTACCAGCACCATCTTCATACATTGTAAGTTATACGTAAATCTGTGAACATTTCTGTTTTGGTTTCTTACCAAAGTATGATACTACCTTTAAGAACTATAGGTCGGCCATAGCGGCTGTCCACAGAGGCTTCCCGGATGGGTCCTCAGTGTCGGACAACCAGGCCCTTCACCAGTTGCTTAGGGGTATGTTTGTTTCACGGCCCCCAACGCGCAGGCTTATCCCTGCATGGGACCTGTTCAGCGTGTTGGCCACGCTATCATGACCCCCGTTTGAGCCCTTGCCATGGGTGGTTCCACCATGTTGCACTTGTCGATGAAGGTTGCCTTCATGTTGGCTGTGGCTACGTCCAGATGATTTAGCGAACTTCACTCCCTCACGATAAAGGCGGGCCACATCCAATGGGAGCCAGGAGGTGTCCGCCTAATCCTGAGAGTTGGGTTTTTGACCAAGAATCAGTCGGAGTCGTTCTCCCCTCCTGACATCTTTGTCCTGGACATCAAGTCTTTCTCGTCTATCCCAGACGACAAGATCAGCCAAGCTCAGCCAAGGCGCATGATATCAGGGTGGCATCCACCTCGTGGGCCTTCTTTAAGGGTATCTCTATAGGTGATTTCATCCAGGCTGCATGCTGGAAGACCCCGAACTCCTTCAAAGAGTGCTACTTGAAGGATGTTCTCCAGGCAGAGGGCAGGACAGGGAGAGCGGTGCTGGAGTTCCCCTTTTTCCTTGTTCTTGCCCTTCGTATGTACATTTTCATTTGATAATGCCATTACTCAGTTTTTACTAACCTTATTCTCTCCCCTGCCGCATAGGTTGCCGCGGTGGGCTCGGATACAATCCAACGTGGATACCTTTGTCGGGCCCGCGATTGGCTGTTCGTTCCATACTGAGGCTGCAGCTTCATGGGTGTTTGAAGCTTAGAGGCCTTACTGCGACTTGCCTGCCCTACTCGCAAGCCATGCCAGGGTTTGCGCTGGCGACAGTGCCCCTTCCTGTATACAATAGCATCTCGCATCCCTTTTGCCACTGCCAGTCTATGCATAAGTAGTGCCTCTACAGGTAAGATGAGTGAAGTAGACTCCCCCCCCCCCCTCCCCACAGAAGTGTGGTAGGGGTCTACAAACGAATACTTACCTGTAGAGTGCCCCCTCCTCCCCACTATTCTCGATGTATGGCCATTCCGCCCTGAGTTCAACCGAGAAAAGAGGACGCGGGGCACTGTGGGTAGGTCGATAGGGGGTGCTGTTGTATCAAATTCTTAGCATGAATACCTGATAGTCTAGAGAAATATGCATAAGTAGTGGCTCTACAGGGGGGGGGGGATTTTACTAATTGGTTGGATTTTTAATTTGTATGAAATGCGCTCTCGAACAGGTTGATCCTGAAGGGAGCGCAATAGAATTACAATAAATTATTTTATTATTATTACTTACAGTCAAATCAGAAGTATCCCCTTATTCAAATTTAAATATGGGCAAGGATCATAATTCTTTTACAAAATCTCATTGTTTGGAAGGGTCTTTCATTGTGACACTACTTGAACTCTGTGAGCTCTATTTTAAGTCAAACTGGAGGTAGCTTCTTTTTTAAAAAATGGTTATTTTAGTATCAGACTCCTGTCCATTTTAATTAATTAATCACCAATATGTAAAAAGCCAGTAATGCACACTTTCACATGGAATCCAATCAGATTTACTTAAAAACTATGAACATAGACATTATAACGTTAAGCTAGACCATTTGTCAGGTTGGGTAATAAAGGTGCAGTTGCATAGTTCTTAGACATGTTTTTTAATTTTAAAAACATGTTTTGAAAAGTTGTATGTTCTGTTGCATATAGACATAGTATCTGTAGTTTGTAGTTTTCTTGTGTGAAGGTTCCTTCACATAATTGATGTATCCATCTAGTTTCAATTTGTATGAGGGATTTGTTGCTGGAAAATATTAATTTCTAAATTTTCATTTTTGTTGTTTGCAGATATTATTTTAAAAGTTGCTGGTATTTTGACAGTTAAAGGGGGAACTGGTGCTATTGTGGAATACTTTGGTTCGGGTGTAGACTCCATCTCCTGCACAGGTAGTATACAAAAAAGATCAAATAATCAAGTATAATTTGTCCTATCATGAGTTTTTCTTTTAAATAATTGACTGCTGCAAATTGTCCATCATCCGAAAATAATGACCTGCATTATATATGAAAGGATGCATGATATTTGGATCCTTGCAGGATCTTTCTGCACTGATTGAAACGTTAGGTTTGAAGTAGCATCCTCCAGGAATTGAAATGTCAGACCCTCTTTAACACTGACCAAGAAATATAGATTTAAATACTGCCATTAAATTATATTTTTACATGATTTCAGCATTTTGTGTCTTTAAATAGATATTGCAAACAAGTTAATCAACTTACATTTATTGAGTTAAGAGTAAACCTTTAATAGTTGTCATTCAACAAATCAAAATAAGATCGTTTAGTATAATTTAACGCGATTGAGTATTTGAGAGCAGAAGATGTTCGCTTTTGTTTAACATTAGTTCAGTGATTATTGATTGTTTTCTGTTATGTTTTGGAATTCATTATTCAAATTAAATCATTGACTTAATTTTCTTATGACAAGGTATGGGTACCATTTGTAATATGGGAGCAGAGATTGGAGCAACCACATCAATGTTTCCCTTCAATAAGCGCATGGAAGATTACCTTCAAGCAACAAATAGAGAAGGTGAGTTTCATCCTTTGTAAACATGAACTTTTTTAAACCAAAATGTCTTGAACTTGACAATCTGGAATTCATATTGTAATCTCATTTAATAACTATGCATCTTTTGGTGAAAGTTTGGCAATGAAAATTTTTTTTTTTTTTCCTAAAATAAAAGAAACACAAACTTAAAAGATGTCATGCTTTGAAGGAAAACTTCCAGCCTTTGGGATTGTTTGAAAGATGTATCAAACTATTATTCTCAAACTGAAATTTTAATCATTATGCACAAACACTTCACTTTGCTTGTCTTCCGCCACAGCTTTGTTTTATTTGGAAAACTTGCTGAATATTGCCAGATACTGGAGTTTTTTGGGGGCAAACTGGCAACAAAAAATGTTGCATTTTCATCAAGCTCACCAGACCCAGCCATGAAATAGGGCACAATGGGCCCACCATAAACATGGTCCACTAGGCCATATTAATATTTAGGGTACACCCTGCTACAAGTATGGCTCACCAGACCCACCGTAACCATAGCACACTATGGCCATCCAAGTTAGGCCACAACTGACCCAATATTGTACAACTCTAGCAATATGGCATGTTGACCGTGTTAATGAACAATTATAACACACCTACCTCTCCACTTAATGCCAAATAACAATCATGTACACCCGACCTTGAAACCTGTAAAAACAAACAGCCACGTTAACACCAATTATAAGAACTCTGTGATGAAAACACTAAACCTGGATTATTGAATCTGCAGGCACTCAATTTTCCCTTGTTAGAGACTTACGGGAGGAATGACCCATGGTGAACATCCAGGGAGGCATTCGAGTACCTGTCACATAATATTTAAATGACTGTCATAGTGCCTCCATTGTTAGACTCCATTGCTAGCTAGAGCAGCTGTAAATGGTCAAATAAATTTACTGGCCATTATAATAGATCATTTCTTGACCATGTTTGTCAAAATCCTGCCCAAATTTGCCAAGATAACTGGAATCTGGGCAGGATAAATTCCCCCAAATGAACTGCTGGGAGGACAAAATGCTCTTGGTGTACATCCAAGAATTTCATAGAGCTGCGTAAGTGTTGACCTCTACTTCCGGTCAAACAGGAAGTAGCTCCTTATTAAAAAGTGGTAAAGGTGCACCCCAGTAAATAATTGCCCATAGGCTCCCATGCTAAATGGCCATTTAAAAAAAATTATTAAAAATACTCAGAAGTCTCACAAGGCAATCAAGCTATACACCAAATTGAAGCTGAAAACTTCAATTTTTATTTTCCTTTCAAGTTTATATAGGGTGACCATTGACTTTTTGAGAAATGTCCATCCAAAGGAATATGCCCTGAAAACGGCCATGTTGACTGGTGCCAGACTAAAAAAATGTACCCCTCCCCTACAGGCCAAAGTAGAGCGAGTTTAGGGCCTGATTTCATCCAAACAGCTCAAAGTTGAAAGTCCAAACTCTGGTGACCGAGTTCCATCCATTTTCTCTACAAGACTTCCCATGTAGGTCCCAGCAAACGATTTTATAAAAAAGATTTTTAAGGTATACAAAATATTAATGAGCTCCGCGGACTGATTTGGACCTTTAGGAGTTGCAGTTTAGGCCTACCTACATGTCACTGAAACGCTGGAATTTATCATTTGGACAACCAACAGTGTAAAGAATGAAGCATAAAACGAGTAAATATGCTTCACTGTAACTACTGTATATCGGCCCGGTCGCTAGCAGTAGAAATTCCAGGAAAAGCGTTCTTGTTCCACAGACACGCACACAAATTCAAAATGACTGCGCTCAGAACGGCTTCAAAGCGTCTACGCACGGAGAACGCGGAGCCAGTGCTCTAGCAATCTTAATATAGCTCTATGAACAGAACGAATAAGTTGGCTAGGTCCAGTGAATCCTTCATTTACATAGGTATGCATGAACTGGTCTGATTATGATCGTTGGAACTACAAGTATAGTGGAGGTTTTAACAAAGGATGGATTGAGATAAACAAAGTAGCAGATAAATATTCAGGAATAAAATACCGCTACGGACATAACAATAACCGGTTTTCATTTGGAATAAAATTACGTTTTATAATGAAATTACAGATAAAAACTCAAATGTTGATAAAGGATAAATTCCGCTACAGACCTATTTACTGGGGTGCACTCGTAAGAGCTGGGATCATGATTCTTTCACCATTTGGTTCTGAAAGGGGCAAGGCCACTTTTCCATTGCAAGGGGCACTTCCATTGGAAAATCATAATGTCTATGGAAACATTTGAAGGGAGCAAAAAGGCCAAGAACCAGGGCAACAAAGGCCATGGCCTCCGTGGCCTCCGTTAAATTCAAGCCTTGTTTCACCAAAAGTGAATGTTAGGCATGATCTTTCTTTGTGACACATTGGTTGACCTCTGTGACCTCTACTTCTGGTCAAACAGGAAGTAGCTCCTTCTTCAAAATTGGTAAGAGGTAGGATCATGATTCTTTCACCAAAAGTGAATGTTAGGCAAGGTCTTTCTTTGTGATACATTGCTTGACCTCTGTGACCTCTACATAAAACCGGCAGTAGCATCGTATTAAGAAGTTGAGCAATTTATATTATATGCAAAAAAGCCTTATGTGCTGTTTCCAACAGCCATAAATGTCTAGTTTCTTCATCTTCCTCTTCTTCCTCGTCTTGACGCCAGAATTCCCATAGACTTTGCACAGGGACATTTTAGATCCTTTTTTGGTCGCTTTTAACAGTCGATCTTAAAGGGTTCATACAGTGCTTTTTGCAGTCAGGTTATTTTATTGCCTTCATACAGAGAATATGCAATACAATAAAACCCAGTGAGGTGGAAAGATTCTGTCAGAAAACCTATAAAACAACCCCAACTTTTCGTGCACAAATCAATTGGGTTACTGCTCTCAGTTACCCAGATGACAACACAGTTTTGCTCATGAATATGGAAATTCTAAATAGCATACAAACCAAAACACCTGTTGTTAACTCTGCACCAGTGGTTGGGATTACGCCCTCTTGCGTCCGTGACCTCTGACCCGTGTGGGTCGTCTTTACCGTTGTCCAATTTACGGACGGTTGCGTATTTTTACGTTCTCATTAAAGTTACTCAGTTATCTTGACGAACTGTTATACAGTTGTGGTTTATGTGTGTCAGGAGTTTCCTCTCCCTTCTTACTGGCGTGGTGGCAGCGTTCTGAAACGGATCCTCGTCTTGGAAAGTGTGGAAAACCGCTACAAAACCCCGAGTTATCGGTGCACAATAAGCCGTATCACATACACTGTGTGTGACTGTACAGTTGTATACAAACAATTGAAGGAATTGTTCGTCATTTATTCCTTATTTTCTGAGTTCACCATGGCATCTACGCACTGCGCACCAAAACAGTGGTGCTTGAGTAAAGTGGAGACTGTAAACTCCTTTGAGAACTGGCGACAGAACTTGCAATATACCCTCTCACTCGACCCGAACTTTGCCCCATTCTTAGTGGAGGGTTGCCAGTGGGGAAAGAAGACCAAAACTGACCCCCTCCGCAGTTTTGAAGATGACACTGATGCAGTTCCAGCTGATAAAAGAAAGACTGCTCAACAGAAAGTCACCCTCCTTGAGCTTATGCTGGGGCAAATTGCCAATTACTGCCCGGTGATTTCCCGTAACACCATTATCAAGATCTCAACCTCGATCCAGTTCATATGGCAAGCCATTCGCCTACATTATGGATTTCAATCTACTGGTGCTCACTTTATCGACTTGTCTGATATCCACCTCCGCCCCGATGAACACCCTGAAGACTTGTACCAACGCCTCATGGCATTCGTGGAGGACAATTTACTCCAGTCTGGCAGTGGAATTACTCATCATGGCCAGCCTGTACCTGAAGACGAGGAGCTGTCCCCCTCATTGGAGAACTTTATCGTCCTCACATGACTGAGGCTCATACACACCGGTCTGCCAAAGTTAGTGAAGCAGCGCTATGGCACAGAGCTCCGTTCCCGCACTCTGGCTTCCATAAAACCAGAGATCTCACAGGCACTTAAGTCACTCCTCGAGGAGCTCCATACATCTGATGATGCCAAAGCCATGCGTGCCGCAATTCCTCAACTGACCCCTCCCTTGCGCCCGTCCTTCACTACTCCCGATCTGCACCAACAGCGCCCGTCCCGCACCAGAAAGTCGTGTCCACTCTGCAAACAAGTTGGACGTAATAAATCTGATCACTTCTTGAGCGAGTGTCCCCACCTCCCTCAGCAGGACCGACGCTTCATGCTTAAAGCCCGTCAAATTGCCAACATCTTGGATGATCCTACTCCTGATGAGGAACTGCATGGTGTTGATGAGGACGAGATCAGAACAACAGACTGTAACACAGACATCACATCTGCCTTTCGTGTCCAAACAAGACAGTCTCCATATCTAGACACTTTCTGTGGTTATCACACCATCCGCATAACCATCGATACTGGAGCGACTGGCAACATGATCAGTGCATCCGCTGCTAAGCGTATTGGGGCCACAGTCAAGGAGAGCTCTCAGTCCGCCCATCAAGCAGACGGCGCATCCCCACTTACAGTATCCAGTGAGACACACCTCTCTCTCTCCCGTGATGATCATGTGTTCACATTTGAAGCTCTTGTGATTGAGAACCTCGATGTTGATGCACTCGGTGGCATGCCCTTCATGGAGTTCAATGACCTATCTGTTCGTCCCGCCAAACGCCAGATCTCTCTCGCCGATGGGACTACAGTTCTTTACGGTTCATCCCCCGTCCATGCCTCCAGACCTCACCTTGTTCGCCGTGCACATGTTCTTCGTGCCCCTCCCTGCTCTACCACTGTTTGGCCCAGAGAGTTTATCGAGTTACAGCTGCCCACGGACATTCCAACCCAAGACTGCACCTTTGCAATTGAGCCCCGCTTTGATGCTCTTGTTCCTCGTGCAACAGACTCCACCCGATCATGGCCACCCCCTGACATAGTTGAAAGTGTGGCTGGGAAGATCCGCATTCCCAACTTAACCATGGGGCCACAAGTTCTGAAACGCCATGAGCACTTTTGCCAGGTCAGCCCTGTCTTCGTTCCGCCCCAGCCTGACGACGAAGCATACGTACCTCACAGCGAGCCATCAAAGCCCACTTCCCCCTCATCTCTGCATTCCACTCAAGTTTCCCTTGATCCTGACAACATCCTGCCCAAAGACACCAGAGCTGCATTTTGGGCCCTCAATCAGGAGTTCGATGAAGTCTTTAACCCTGACTTTAAGGGTTACAATGGCCATGCTGGCAGTTTTGAGGCTGTTGTCAACATGGGCCCTGTCCAGCCCTCTCAGCGCAAAGGACGTGTTCCACAGTATGCCAAGGACAAGCTACAGGAACTCCAGCAGAAGTTTGACGATCTTGAGAAACAAGGTGTCTTTGCTCACCCAGAAGAACTTGGCACAACAGTCGAGTACCTTAACCCTTCCTTCCTTGTCAAAAAGGCTAATGGAGGTTTCCGCTTAGTCACAGCCTTCTCTGAAGTTGGCCGCTATAGTAAGCCTCAGCCAGCCCTCATGCCTGATGTCAATTCCACTCTCCGTCAAATCGCACAGTGGAACCATGTCATCGGTACCGACCTCACCAGTGCCTTTTACCAGATTCCCCTCGCTCGCAATTCTATGAAGTACTGCGGAGTTGCAACCCCCTTTCGTGGAGTACGTGTATACACCAGGTCCGCAATGGGTATGCCAGGCTCTGAAACTGCACTGGAGGAGCTGATGTGCCGTGTTCTTGGAGACCTGTTGACGGAGGGCATAGTTGCCAAGATCGCTGATGACCTTTACTGTGGCGGCAACACATACAGTGAACTCTTGCACAACTGGAGACGAGTACTGCACGCACTCTATCAATGTGACCTACGTCTCTCCGCCAAAAAGACCGTGATATGCCCCCAAACCACCACTTTCCTTGGATGGATCTGGTCACAGGGCACCCTTCATGCCAGTCCACACCGCATTGCCACTCTTGCTTCATGCTCTATCCCAGAGTTGCAGGCCTACATTCCTTCATCGGGGCCTACAAAGTTCTTGCCCGCGTACTCCCCAATTGTGCCTCCATCATATCACCACTCGATGCCATCGTGGCCGGTTGCCAGTCGAGCGATCGCATTCAATGGACAGATGCAACCCGTGCAGCCTACTCTAATGCACCAGCCACAATATCCAATGCCTGCACAGTTACCCTGCCTCGCCCCAATGACCAATTATGGATCGTCACCGATGGAGCAGTGAAAAAATCACGGTATTGGGGCTACCTTGTACATTACACGCCACAGTTCCGTATTTCTTGCAGGGTTCTTCAGTGCCAAACTACATGGGAGGCAGCCCACCTGGCTCCCTTGTGAAGTAGAGGCTCTATCAATTGCTGCAGCTACTAAGCACTTCAGCCCCTACATCATTCAGTCGAAGCACAAGACATGTATCCTCACAGACAGCAAACCGTGTGTCCAGGCGTATGACAAATTATGTCGTGGGGAGTTTTCTGCCAGTCCCCGCGTGTCTACCTTTCTGTCAACTGTCAGCCACTTTCAAGCTACGGTCCAGCACTTGGCAGGATCAGCGAACACCCCTTCTGACTTTGCCAGTCGAAATGCTCCCGCCTGCAATAACCCAACATGCCAGATTTGCTTGTTTGTGGCACATACAGAGGACACAGTCGTCCAGCTTATCTCTACTCAGGACATTGTGGCTGGAAAGGCTAAACTTCCATTCACCAGCCGATCTGCCTGGTCTAGCTTGCAAGCAGAATGCCCTGATTTACGTCTTACACATGCACATCTCCGCCAGGGCACTCGTCCATCTAAGAAAGCCACCAACGTCAAAGATGTCAAGCGCTACCTCAATGTTGCAACTATTGCTAAAGACGCAGCCCTCCGCAATGCCCCGACTTCCTTGCAGTTGCAGTCTACGTCCGACCACCTGATGCTGTTGGGGTATCCTTCGCTGCTGATGTAATAAAGCGTAGTCGTCAGCTCATCCTTGTCGTGCGTGAGACCGTTACCTCTTTCACAGCGGCATGCTTCATTGAAAGCAAGCGCCACACTGACCTTCGTGATGCTCTTCTCACCAAGTGCATCGAGCTCTGCCCATTGGACGGCCCTCCTGCTGTCATCCGCACAGATCCTTCTCCGGGATTCAAGTCCCTCGTCGATGATGACCTACTCCGCCAGCACAGGTTGTCCGTGGAGATTGGCCGCATCAAAAATGTCAACAAGAACCCTGTTGCCGAAAAAGCTGTTTGTGAGTTTGAGGACGAGCTACTGCGGCAGGACCCCATGGGAGGCTCAGTGTCTCCACTGACTCTCGCAGTGGCCACATCTTGCCTAAATTCTCGCATCCGTGCTCGTGGACTGTCCGCTCGTGAGATGATGTTTCAACGAGACCAGTTCACCAACGACCAAATTCCCTGCGCCGACCAGCAGCTCATTCGTGACCAATATGATCTTCGCACCACCAATCACCCCTACAGTGAGAAATCTAAGACACCATCAGGCAAAAAGGCCCCTGACACTGTTGTGGCTATTGGTGATTTGGTGTATCTCCACAGTGACCGCAACAAAACCAAAGGCAGAAGCCGCTATCTTGTCACAGCCGTCGATGGGTTGTGGTGCAACATCCGGAAATTCACCGGCAATCAGCTCAGAAATACCTCCTACCGTGTCAAGCGAGTGTTTCTGCGTCCCCTCCCGTTCTGACAGCGACACAGCATCCTACCAGCCAGACAACCACGAAAGCACTGATGATGAGGACACCCCCATCAAGCCGGTTGCTCCACCGCCACCTACCATCCCCGCTGTTCTATCTGCTCCTCAGCAAGACCCCAGCTTGCCCCTTCTGGACATCACTTTTGAACCTCCCGAGCAGCCCCTTGAGCAGCCTCCTATAACACCAACCCCACAGTCAATAACTCTTACTGATGATTCGACCGCCGTTGGCACTTCTGGTGCCCGCACACCACCGAGGCGCTCTTCCCGCCAACGCAAACCACCATCATACCTAGATGATTACTTGACTTGACTTTTTCCTGGCCTCTGACTTTTCCGGTTCCCTTGTTTAATTTTGTTCATGCGCTTCGCTTGTTTTTTGTGCCAGAGTGTTGCCTTTGATTGGCTTTTTTTTTTCGGCCCTGTTATTTCACTTTTCGTGCCTCTTTTTGAATTTTCCAGCTGTTCATGCTCAGTGTTTTTTTCCCGCTTATTTTCAAGCTTTTCCCTTTTTGAAAGGAAAAAAAGAGGTCACGCCAGTGGTTGTGATTACGCCCTCTTGCGTCCGTGACTTCTGACCCGTGTGGGTCGTCTTTACCGTTGTCCAATTTACGGACGGTTGCGTATTTTTACGTTCTCATTAAAGTTACTCAGTTATCTTGACGAACTGTTCTACAGTTGTGGTTTATGTGTGTCAGGAGTTTCCTCTCCCACCCTACTGGCGCTGAAACAGTGTGAGGTAAAATCACAGGCACCATAAAACAGTTGCATTTTGGCACATGTTCAAGCCATAATATTCCTATTGCAGAGACCCTTTAACCTCAATTGGTCCATACAAAGTTCCTACAGAGTAGACCATTACTTGATCAGGTGTCAAATGATAAGCAACAGGAAGTAGCTCTCATTTAAAATTGGTAAGAGCTAGAATCGTAATTATTTTGCCAAAAGTCAATGTTAGGAAAGGGTTTTCTTTGTGACTCATTACTTGACCTTTGTGACCTCTACTTCCAGTCAAACAGGAAGTAGCTCCTTACTCAAGAGTGGTAAAGAGCTATGATCACTGTTTCTTTCACCCCTTTGTCAACGAAAGGTACAATACATGATTGGTAAAGATCACAGGACTGCACTCATACTTTGTCTGATCAAACATGTACATGAAATAATAAACCTGTTAAAATTTGAGCTCAGTCGGACATCTGAGTCACGAGAAAATAGCGAAAACCCGACTCGATTTTTCTTATAAATCATGAAGATCAAGAATAGTTTACTTTATGTTTGTTCCAAAAATCGTTCGGACAAACGATCTTTGGAAAAGACACTAAATCTTGATTTGCTTGAAAAACCCAACATCTGATGAACCAAGATTTCCCATGGTGACTGTTTGCACTGTTTACGATCTGTTGAGTCTATTTTCTGTCTCAACAAACTCAATAATTGTTTTTGGAGGCCTTGCAAATCCTATATGCTCCCTAAGACCTAAGGATGGTATTTCTTCGTGACACAATCATATTATGATATGAGTTGCCGTACACTAATTTGTTTTTGTTCAAACTAGTTTTTTACATTGAAATATGGCCACATTTAAAACATTAGATCTAACCACACATCTTGGTATATTCAGAAAAGTCTTATGTTCTGTTATCAACAGACATAATCTCTACTTATTTTGTATTTCATAATAATCAATAGTGTTTTTTTTATTTTCTCTCTTTTATCTCTCTCTCTCTCCCTCTTTTCATTTTGATTCAATTTGTTTAGATTCGATTCAATTCTATCGCAGATCCTATGAATGGTTATTTTTTTTTCACCACCAGAGATTGCCAACCTTGCAAGTGAGTACAGACATATCTTGACTGCTGATGAAGGTGCCAACTACGATGAGGTTATTGAAATCAACCTTAGTGAGGTAGGGATTTTTCATATTTGCTTAAAGTTCACTCCAGAAACATATTCCTTACATTCTTTTCACTCTTGTATTGATAGGATCATTTTATTTTATTAGGTGTTCGGGTTCATGTCGAACACCTATTGTTATTTTTTCATTATTTTCTTCCCAAACTTGTCCACAAGACTTCTATATAACTCATTAACTGTCACAAGATATTGACTTTGTGGGAACTTCGGTCAGGATGCCAAGTTGTACCTTGAAGATTGACGTCATGATTACGTCATCGGGTATCAAATTACACACATTTTTAGGAAAAACTTTGGTGCTCTATCACTTGAGAACCACACGTTGACCTACGATTTTGATATTGACTTTCGTTACTCAAGACGTGAATCTCAACAATTAATATATTTAGTGTTGTGTAAAAATGACCTTCACTTCCAGTGTTACCGGAAGATGAAGTTTGACTCAAAATAACTCAAAAACGGAAAGATTTGGACACATAAAACAGAGAGAGCTAAAAGATAGACTAGTTCTTGGGCTTTCAGAAAACATAAACGATGACGTCATACAGGCTTTAAAGTGCCCTCTATGGTTGATATATAGTGATTATGTAATCCCAACGTGAACAATGGATTTCCGCCAAATTTGGTAGGTGCGAAGCACTAATGCACTTTGACACGTTTGTGAAGTTTGAAATGTGTGACATCATTCAACTGGAAGTTATGCTCATTTAAAGGGAAAATTACGTAATTATTAAAAAGTACGTTAAAATTTGACCTTTGACCTCTATTAAAAAAAAAATGCGTAATTTTTTTTTTATTTTAGCTTGACATGTAAGGAACATCTCCAGAAAAAATGGGCGCTCATAAACATTTGGAGTTACATGTATTATAATTTAAACATCAGTTATCGAGGATAAAACCTGTAAATATGCATTAACATGTGCAGTTTACATATACTTATGTACAGTTAATCCTTAATCATTGTTTTTAATCGCACAATAGCGCAGGCGCAAACAACACGCGCATGCTCACAATTGCGTGCGCTGTTGACTTGAAGACCGGTTCTCAAAAGTTTCCCATTGACACAGAATGACCCACTTCTGTAAATGTTCAGTTACTTGTGATGAACTAAGGGATGCCTTCAAAAATGACTGTCCGCGGCCTCCGCAGAGTCCGCAGACAAAAATATCCTCCTTGGTTACGCCGGTTAGACTGCCTGGCAAGCTTATTTGCATCGTATAACAAAAGCACTATTGTTATGTTAAAATTGTCTTCCAGTGGCCGAGTCTGGAACGAACGCGGAGTCCGCGGATTTGCTGATCGGTGAACCGTTACTGATTCTATCAGTGATCCTGCAACGTACGCGGACGTGTTTGTTGGTGCCGCATTTTTATGAGACATGTTTGAACTTAAACACGATCCGGAATAAAAGGATTTTGAAACTATAAAACCTAGTTTTCTTTACTTCAATTTCGCGCTAACTGTCGAGTTTCCGACGCAGAGAAACTAAAATCACGCTCGCCCAGCCCAGCCTACATTCAAACACGTGCAATGACTATAGACTTTTGCCGCATACGGTCTGTGCACGTTCGTATACTCAAATCTGGTTACACGTCTCCCGCTCGACTCTATCCATTTAAAACCATTTCTTCCCTACAACACCATGCTAAAATGTATGTACTAGTCATTGATTGTTCGTCGTCGAAGTTTGAAGAAATTTCTTCACTTATTCTTCCCAAGACGTAGTTCTGAATAAGGTTGCTTTATTCAATCTACACTTCCGAAGATTTCTCGTACATCCTCAAAAACATAAGAGGCAATTTTTGGAAATTTTGAGGTATTTGCTTTATACATTAAGTATAGTTTGCGATTGCAACTGTTGACACTAATCTCGCCACCACAGGATTTACCTTACCGCGATGTGCATGTGGTGTGTGACGGCCGTGGGGCTAATGCTTCGTACGGCCAGTCAACATTCCGTTCGGGCACGCTTCCGACGTTGTGTGCCGCAATGTGCGGAAACCTTTGTAGTTCATGATTATGGATTGTTTTTCGCTAAGATTTACTTTTGAAAAGTGAACAAAGAAAAATTGACTGGAGCGGGATTCGAACCGGCGACCTCCTGAATACCGTACAGGCGCTCTACCAACTGAGCCATCCAGCCCTAATAGGGCTGGATGGCTCAGTTGGTAGAGCGCCTGTACGGTATTCAGGAGGTCGCCGGTTCGAATCCCGCTCCAGTCAATTTTTCTTTGTTCACTTTTCAATGACTTAAAATAACTCAGTCAGTTTCCCTTGTGGTTATTTCACGAAGATTTACTTTTATTATGTGTCATCCGTCATTGCTTTTGTAATGAATGTAAATTTGTCTTTTGATTTCTCTGTTGAAATTAGTTAATAATGTCTAGCTAGGCCCATCATTCTAAAATTAAAAACTGGTTTACCCATGTATCGTTTTAGCCGAGGCCAAAAACTTGAATTTACTCTTACATAAAATATGTTTCTCAGTTTGAGGTTTTTAAACTATGGACAAAGTCAACATTTTACATTTTCACATTGTTGTTTTCACAAAATTAGCCCATACATAAAATGGTAAGGTACATTTTTCAAACATTCTGCAATAAAGAAAACCCTCCTTTTTGATGGATGCAGTGGTCGGTCACGTAAGTATACTGATTTGTCGTGTCTCGGGAACTGGTGCTACCGCCAACTCGGCCTTGCCAAACTGAATTTAAATGCATTAGTTAAAGTAAAGATTTATAGGGTTTTATTGATTAAACAAGGAATATATACATTTCAGAGCTACGAAATTATACTGCTTTAAATCTGTTTTAACGGAAAGAGGGTACCATTGATTTCCTAAATAAATCACATGTGTCATGGAGTAGGTTGTAGATAGATTAAATATTCAAAACAAATCCTTGTTTGGTTACCTCCATCCGGCTCCTTGGAACATGCATGATGTGTTTGTAAGCAGATCTGGTTAGACGTTCGGGTACATGGAGAGATAAATGCACACGCCGGCCTCGTTGGGCTATTTTGAGGGCCTGAGAGGGAGTTCCTCTCAGCCGTTCACCTCTACCACCAAGCCTCGCCATCCATCGTCTAGGCACACCATTGGCCACTGGATCGTCATCCAGTCGTCAACCATCAAGTTGCAGGCCCAGACTAGCCATCCAGGCTGGATCAGCTAACCCAACAATACATCAAGGCCCACGATGCTTGAGCGGTCTCTGCATCCTGGTCCTACTCCACGGCAGTTTCATGCTGGAAGTGCCCCTCCGTTTTCACCTCCTACATGAGGGATGTCTTGCAGAGCAACTCAACACACGGCAGGACGGTCCTGGCCCCAACAACTTGGAACCCAGGAGACCCTCCGCCCAACTGGCACCTGGGTGAAACCCGCACGGACCCCCACCCAGGGTACAGCTCTTAAGGGGTAATGTACATGTACAATCGTACATGTGTTACTTTACCTCCACTACGCTAACCTGGCTCATATCCAGTGTTGTAGTACTCGTACTCGTACTCGAGTACAACTCGAGTCCACCAAAGTACTTCGCCCATACTCGATTAAAAGTACTCGAAAACAAAATGTACTTGGCCCGTACTCGATCCGATGAACTTGAATTTTGGACGTACTCGACGTTAAGTACTCGGTACTCGATCCCAGTACTCGACAATTTTCGATAAAAAAAACTGAATAAATTCACCTTTTCGTCGATGACATTGCTCGAGCATATCGTAAGCGCGGTATCTGGTAGCACGATATCCATAATTATAACGTGTAGAAATTACTAGAATGCTTTCCTTGCCTAGGTTATTGTGGGCGTGGGTGCACGTGCAAGGAGCGCGGAGATACATGTAGTGGAGTTAGTGGTTAGCGCGGACCGAATTGGGATGTCGGGCCAAATGTCCAATATTATAATTGGGTCAAAATGATGCACTATATGTACATGTACAGTGCATGGTACATTCTCATTCGGTACATAATTGTGTTAATAACTCCATACACTTCGTTTTTGTCAAAGAAGTACAGATTTATGGCAAAACTATTAAGGAAGATACAGCAAATATCGAGTCTCTTACAGTGCCCAATTTTGTGTTTTTTAGAAAACTTAGGAGTTAGGAGTTTTGATCTCACCCTGAGATCCAAAGTGTTTTTGGCTTGTGATTTATTATTTTGTTCTTTGATTTTTAAAAACAACATTTTAGGCTAAGGTGACCAACGATTTGACAGTGCCGTCCCCGATGAAAAATTGTCCCCGAAAATGTCCCCGATTCGACGAAATGCCCCAGAAAATTCTAATTGTCCTTAAAAAAAGGAGAGAACACAAATGCTGTGCTCAAGAAGATTCATTCTTCTGAGAAGTACTGGCAGGTCCTTATGTGAAGACTGAGACATAGAAGTATGTAACTCACTCATGTCAACTAGACAAGATGTCCATAGATGCCACCATTTTGCATGTAGGCACCATCTGGATTCAAATTTTTTTTTCAAAATTTTACCCCTCACCCAGGACACGGATCACTGTTCCCAGACCATCTCAATAAAATATGGTCACCTTATTTTAGGCAGAAAAGGTTTTACCATTATATTTCTGCCATCACCACCTTTATACCCTGTAACTTTGATAAAAAGCACAATACATTGTATTTTGACTATTTTATTAAGTCCAGAGAGAATAAAGGGCAGTTGTTTTTGTTTCTTTAAAATTTACTTGCTGACTTTGTTGTGCAATGAAGAGATTTATTAAACACGACTGCCATGAATTGCATTTGTTGGTACTGTGCATTGGTTCTGTGCATGTACTCGGCCCGGAACTCAAACTTTGGTACTCGGACTCGGCCCTGTACTCGACCTTGAATGTACTCGGACTCGATACTTAGGACTTGGACTCGGCAGCAATGTACTCGGACTCGGCCCAGTACTCGGACCCTGAAGTACTCGGAGTACTCTGTACTCGGATCTGAGGACTCCACTACAACACTGCTCATATCCACCTTCCACCTGACACTTCTCGTAGCCAACCCGCCACCGGGATCTGGTGACACTCTGCATATCATAGTAACCGTCTGGGGTAGGTTGAATGCAGTAGACTCCCCCCACCTGTTGCCTTGAAGTGTTTAACTTCGAAAAGAAGAACGATCATGGCGGCTATGGCGGTACGCATTGTGGGAGGTCAGGGTGCACCACGGTTGATCAAGTCTTTTCAGCAAAGTAGCAAATAGGTGCAGGGGAATTTGCATATCGTAGTAACCGTCTGGGGTAGGTATGAACTAGTAGACCCAACCCACAACAGGTGGGGGAAATTTATTATTATATTATTATTACTTCTGGTAGGAACAAAGAGTCATCCTTGGTGTTTAGCTATCTGATATTATAATTAGCTGTTTCGCATGCAGCGGAACAGCTTTTGTTTTTCTTATTTTATTTTTTATTCCACTTTTTTCCCATAGACATTACACAGGGGTTTTCTACAAGTCACTTCTACCGTTATGCCAATTTCGATCAACTTCATACTTGGCACATAGTTAGACCACCACCCCGAATAGTGTCCCGCGTATGTACGTCATCGTGACGTCATCACGTGCACAATTACGTCAACATAAAAGTGCAAATTTTAGGGCTCTTTATCTCCGAAACGGCAAGTCTGATGCAACTCAAACTTGGTATGTAAGTATATGTGGACGTGTTATAGACAAAAAGTGCAGTCACGTGTTGATGAAGTCATCGTGTGATTTTATATGAATTATTCAATTTTTGGACCTTTTCTTTATATCTCATGAACGACAAATCGTATTTTCGAAATTCTTTCGGCAAAATGTTTGTTAGGCTAAAGGCACATGCCACAAAATACCTAAAAGGTGTGACGTCATGATGACGTCATCAAAAAGCCGATTTTCAGATTCACATATAAGGGAAATATCCGATGGTGATGAAACTTGGTGGGTAGGTAGGGAATGATACAAGTACATGTATTGCAAATGTGGAATGACGTCACGATGATGTCATCGACTGATGTTTTATTGATTTTTGAATAATTAATTTTGCCATTTTTTACCCAGAAACACATATAAGCAAATATCCGATGGTGATGAAACTTGGTGGGTAGGTAGGGAATTGTACTAGTATCCCAAAATGTGAAGTGACGTCACGATGACGTGATCGCCTGATTTTTTATTGATTTTTTTGTAGAATTAATTTTGCCATTTACAGTCAAATAGAACACAAAACATGGGTTTTGGAACTTTTTGGACCGCTGATATGGCTATCTATAGTAGTAGGCCAATTGTGTACACGTGAACGGAGCACGACCAGCTAGAAAATCGATCATTTTGCTGTTTCCAAAGCCCATATGCACAATCATGCATACTATGTGTGCTGGCCTATAGTAGACTCTGCCATTTCTGTATTTCTCACGGCCGTGTGTATGTATCTGTATATGTGCGTTGCTGGACGAATGACGACGTTGCTCATAACGTTGTTTATGACAATTAAGACACCGATGATAGGCTATTCCTCTGTACTGGGCCAGTTGTGTACATTCTTATTTTGTATATTTTATAAAACATACGCGAAACAGCTCAGTGTTTGTTACCAACAAACACAGGTCTAGTTTTATTCCACTTTTTTCCCAAAGACATAACACAGGGCTTTTCTACAAGTCACTTCTACCATTATGCCAATTCCGATCAACTTCATACTTGCAACATAGTTAGACCACCACCCCGAATAGTGTCCAGCATATGTACTCCATCGTGACGTCATCACATGGGCAATTCCACGATAAAGTGGACATGACCATCAAATTTTCAAACTTGTCAGATCTTAATGGTTTTGGTATCAAATTAATGCTAAAAGACTGAATTTTTCAAAAATAATAATTGCAGTAAAAAATAACATAATAAACATGTCTAAATATGCAAATGAAATCAGCATACTAAAATTTCAATTAAATATTAAGAAATACATTGATGTTAAATGGATGTAGCAAGAGAAATTAAAAAAGGAAGTGCAAACTTTCAATTTATTTTCAGAGTTTTAGGGTTGACTGTCATAATAAATTGATCAAAAGTTCAATAATTTCAATTTGTCGTGCTTCAGTGAATATTTAATTTATTGTAATTACTTGTCACGGTGTTACAGTAAAAACGAATCTTTTTGATATTATATGAAAAGTACCAACACAGAAGGAATGACTTTGATTGTCCAAATCATGACCACAAATAAGTACCATGTACAAGTACTGAAATGATGATCAGTCATTTTGTTAATTAATTAAAAAGTGTTAAAAACCTGTCACGGTGTTACAGTAACTGTAACACCGTGACTGTAACACAGTGACTTGCATTGCAATAACACAGAGAATGAATGGAAATGACTTTTGTTGGAGTGACCATGTGTTGGAGGCTTGATGTTTTAAGAATTGTTTTACAATAGACAGAAGGGCCAAGCCAAGTAACTTCAAAATATCCACTGTATACACTGGCACCAGTGTAAGACAATGGAGGGCAGAGTGGGGGGGGGGTTGCCCAGATGAAAGAAAAGAGGGGGAGAAATAAAAATGAAAAAAAAAAAACATATCAAGAGAACAACCAGACAGAAACAAGTGTCAACCCTGAGAAATGGCTGAGCCAAATCAGCACTCGTTTCCAAACCTATTGCATCTGACAAAGAAAAGGGGGGGGGGGGGGGTCCCCTGCAATGCACTACAGTCCAAGAATGCAAATTTTTTACCCATCTTTACAAACATATTTTGTCATTTGTAATGCTGACAAGTAGGAAAGCAGGCAAAACTTGGGAAAATCACTCCTAAAAACAACTTGGAGGAAATAATATCTTGAAACCTCATGAAATGTACAGTATTCCTGAATATCATGTGTAAATGTATGGAAGTGTCACGGTGTTACGGTGTATAGTTTCACTTATCTTATTGTTTTTGTTAATCTGTTATGATTTTTTATAATGTTTTGTTTGATCTTGAAGTGTAAGACTATGATGTTGAACACTCATTATAAATGGTTGCTACATACCACCCACAGGAGAAATATTATGAGTTGCAAGTATGACAAAAAGATTCTCCATATGTTTAGTACATGCAATTCAGAAGTCACGGCGTTACAGTCACGGTGTTACAGTACATATATTCATAATCTATGTCATAATTGTCCAGTCAATAATTTTTTTTTTCCGATTGTACTTGATTATTATTACTTAGTCTCAGCTACATCCAATCAACATAACCTCTTTTCAAAATGTTCTTTAACTCCACAGAGTTTGTTTAGTAAACAAAGTGTGAAAAAATGCATGTCCATTTTGCGTCACGGTGTTACGGTACTAATTAATCATTCATAACTTATTAATTATTATGAAGTTTCATTAATTCTTTCCATTTTAAAGTTCCTTGTGATGATAGTAATAGATACACAGTGAAAGTTTGTTCTCTAGGCTTACATTTAGTTTGCTATTTACATTTGAAGAGTGAAAATATACTCCAAAGTGTCACGGTGTTATCGTGGAATTGCCCACATGCACAATTACTTAATCATAAAAGTGCAAATTTTAGGGCTCTTTATCTCTGGAACGGCAAGTCCAATGCAACTCAAACTTGGTATGTAAGTATATGGGGACGTGTTATAGACAAAAATTGCAGTCACGTGTTGATGACGTCATCATGTGATTTTATACAAATTATTCAATTTTTGGACCTTTTCTTTATATCTCATGAACGACAGATCGTATTTTCAAAATTCTTTCTGCAAAATGTTTGTTAAGCTATTATAAGCACATGCCACAAAATACCAAAAAGTTGTGACGTCATGATGACGTCATCAAAAAAGCTGAATTTCAGATTAACATATAAGGGAATATCCGATGGTGATGAAACTTGGTGGGTAGGTAGGGAATGATACAAGTATTGCAAATGTGGAATGACGTCACGATGATGTCATCGACTGATGTTTTATTGATTTTTGAATAATTAATTTTGCCATTTTTTACCCAGAAACACATATAAGCAAATATCCGATGGTGATGAAACTTGGTGGGTAGGTAGGAAATGATACTAATATCCTAAATGTGAAGTGACGTCATGATGACGTCATCGGCTGATTTTTTATTGATTTTTTGAATAATTAATTTGGCCATTTAGAGTCAAACATAACACAAAACACGGACTTTGGAACTTTTTGGACCGCTGATATGGCTGTCCGAAGTAGTGGGCCAATTGTGTACACGTGAACGGAGCACGACCAGCTAGAAAATCAATCATTTTGCTGTTTCCACTTCCCATATGCACAACCATACATACTCTGCACGCTGGCCTATAGTAGACTTGGCCATTTCTGTGTTTCTCATGGCCGTGTGTATCTGTATACGTGTATTGATGGACGAGTGACGACACTCCTGATTTTTGTTTACGATAATTAAAACACTGCTATTTATTTGGGCCAATTGTGTACAAGTTTGTGTTTTATATTCTATAAAACATGTACGCGAAACAGCTCAGTGTTTGTTACCAACAAACACAGGTCTAGTATAAATTTACTTTCCTCTTTCAAACCATGAGATCATGTTGCTTATAGGCTTATTTTCATCCGTATCGCCCAAGTACCGACTGCACGTGCAGCGCTGTGTGTAAATTTTGTTCATAAACGGGGTAGCTGACTAAAACAAGATTGCATGCTCAAGGGGAAAGTCCCAAGGGGTCTTGAAGTTTCCACAATTGGTATCCGCGTAATAGTCACGATGTCATAAGTAAACGTGCACTAGCGAAATAGTCTCAGCTCACGTGTAGGCCCGGCCAATACGCGGTCAGTCAGGTAGGCCCGGCCAATACGCGGTCAGTCAGGTAGGCCGGAAGTGTACGTGAACAGTGTGCAACGTGTATGTGTAGGCGTATGTGGTGCCGTCAGGTAAATTTAGCCCTCAGTAGTCAGTACCGCGTGGATCGCAGCCGGTTTCGGTACATATTTCGGGTGAGAAATCTACTTTCGGACATCGGACCATTGAGTTGGATAATAGTGATCATTTTTTTTATCAGACAATCAATTCAATCAATTTTTATCAATCACATAGGCCCTTATCTCGTTATATAAATTTCGCACGAAAAAAATTGTCCCCTAAAAAAATCCCAATCCCCCTGGCAAACCATCCCCCCCCCCAAAAAAAAAAAAATCCCGATCAGATCTCACCAATAGCCAAATCACGAAAATGGATGATATTTCAATATAAATTTAATGAAATATCCATCCAACAAATCGGCAAAACGCTGCAACTGGGCATAAGCATTACACGGCGATCAACATGGCGTATCTGGCGTTCTGCCCCTCCTAGGCAACAAGGTACCTTTAACCTTTCTTGTGACCGGAACCATTCAACCTTGAAGCACAATGACGTGACTATGACCAACAACACAGACGAAAAATAGACATGCACTAAGGATAAATCAGGATAAAAAAGGCACTTTGTGACTCAGTAAGAAAAAACTTCTTGTTAATGTTGTGCCGTCCTTTGTGATATTCATGTAAACACATTCCCAGGAAGGTAATACGCTTCATTTATATCTCGCAAAATAATGATGCATTTCTCAAATTTCTCAATGACCATTGCTGTGGACAATATCATTTCTGTTTTGTTGTTTTGGCAGTTTGTGTATTAAAGATCATTGCCGATGAAAGCAAAGTCTGAGAAAATGGTACTAAAATATATCACACTTAATAAATAATATAAGTCACAGGCTCAAAGTCAAAATTAATAAATTTTGGGGGGAAGAAAATATATAATGCAGGTCGCAGACAATAACATGGTCGGCCAAGTCCACAAACCCCGAATATCTTCTCCGCCATGTCCGCTGGGAATTACTTGTTGGTATTTGAGCTTAGTATTCCAGACTGAAACTTGACGTCGATCTATTTTAAAACATCTCTACCAGTCCTATGCACACTAGGCTTATACGTTTAGACACGACTTGTACATGTACATCAAACTGAGATTCTTGTGAGGCCTACCATTATCCTCGAACGGTCTGAAAAAATACAATCCCAGAAAAAAATCCCGATAATCTCAACAACAAAAAAGATGTCTTCTGAAAACAATCCAAATTCCACTGGGAAAAATCCCAATCCTGTCGCTAAAAATTGTCCCCTGAAAAATCCAATCCCATAAAAAAACAACTGACGATCTTCTCGTAAATAATTGTCCCTTGAAAATCCAATCCTCCAAAAATCCTGATCCTCTCATAAAAGATTGTCACCTGAAAAAACTGATCTCAGAAACAAAATCCGATCGTCTAGTAAAAGATTGTCGGCCCTGAAAAAAAGAAAAAACAAGTGACCTCAGATAATAAAAATCCTGATCCTCCTGGCAAAAAAACATCACTCCTATACACACTTCGCTTTCCACAATTACCAGTTGCTTTTTTTAATACCCGCTGTGGTCTACGTACTTGTATAGTGGTAGGAAAGACCTTTTCTTCTTCAGATCTTTTTGGAGTTGTGCCCGTTCTCGAGCGTGATGGAGCGGCAATTACCATAACAATACTTGACCACAATGGAGTCTGGAAGGAACGCGGTCAAGCACGTTCCTCACACTAGCGGACGGCCCCTATTGTTCAAAGTTAAGTACCCCGTCCGGAACTGGAGGAATGCGGCCGGGCGTGTGAGAACGGTCAAAACATTTTTGGTGGCTTGCCTTACATGGCCGCATTGGCCCGGCCCATGCAGCAGCATTGCATCCAGAAAATTCCACGATTGGTATCCACGCCAAACCATTCAAAGCATATGAAGTGCACCAGCGAAGTACACAGTCGAGAATTCGGCACAATCGTGCAGGGAGTGCAAGCCTACATGTCCTACATACAACGTGTGTATTTGGTGCAGTCAAGTCGCGCTCGGTACCATGGGTCACGGCCGGCTTCGATGCAGATTTTGCAGAAATGTGACATGTCATGCTGAGCACGTTATGAACGATTCTGACTGAATATTCTGTAAGGTTGCCGGAACCAAATGATAGCAAGATTCCTAAAGATGCACGTAGATCGAGACCAGAAACTGAATGTATTCGTTGCCGCAACGATCGTTGTAGCATGTTTTACACACTCCTACATACAGCACTATGCATCCATTGATCGTGCACATTATCAACACGTGTGCAATGTAGCGCTGTCATTAATTTTTTATAAATCGGAGCTCGGGCAACCGATAATTTTTTCAAAGTGTTTTCCGGTTTTCAAAAGCTCCGAAAATGCTCAGCACTAATTTGGGGGTTTGGGTTTCTATTTTGTTAGGCCTTTTATTTTTATTCCACACAAAATGAAAATTTAGTTGTGGTTGTGTTTTTCTTTCTGCAGATTTTCTTGGTCTACCTTCTGCAGTTATTACCCTATTGCCATTCTTTTCAAATGATGATATTAAAAGGGGAAAGAAGCATTGCAAGTTATGTGCACAAGCCAGGTGAAATTATTACCATAACAATCTTCATTGTCTTCTCTACAGCTTGAGCCACATGTAAATGGTCCATTCACACCTGACCTTGCACATCCCATTTCATCCATGGGGAAGGCTGCTCAAGAAAAGGAATGGCCTATTGAGATCAAAGTTGGTGAGTTTCTTTCAATTGTTGTTTGATACCTTCCTACCTTTTTTTGAGTCCCGCCCGTCCTCCCCACTTTTGGCCTGTGAAAAGAAGGATGATTATGGCATCTATGTCGCCTTTCTACCTACCTAGATGACTGGCTGGTCCCCTTATAAAAACCAGTCAACTTATTATCTCAGCCTGGGCTTCATTATCAATAACAAATATTATTTTACTCCTTCTCAGAGCCCATTGTTCCTTAAAACCTTTTTTAGGCAAGGCTATCCATATCCCAGGCTAGCCTTGGAGGAGTGATTGTATTTGCCTATTACTGTCATTAGAGTCTCTCCCAGCTTGGGCCGGCTTTGACTTCTGGGCTTCATGGTAAGCCCGGTAGATATTATACCATGGTGCAGCAGCTGATTTCACGAAACTTTACGCCATGGCATAAGTCCACTTACGCCACAAATGTTGCGTAAGTTGCGCCATAAATTTATGACCGATTTCACGAAAGTTACGCACTATCCACAATTACGCATGACGTAATTTGGTTGAGATCGCACTGCGCAATATTCAAAATGGCCGACTGAGGGCAAACGGAGGGAATCTCGACACCTTTGGTAAGTTTTGGATCATTTTTTCTGCATAAAATGATCTTTCGATATTCTAAGTGGTTTTATATGATTTATTGATAAGTACCAATCAGGTCCATGTAGTCAGATTGTGTGTTTGGATTTTGGAAAGTAGAAAAATAAGGGGAAATGTATTTCACAAGTTGGCCAAAAGGTTTTTCTCCAAATGTTTGAATACACTTCTTCGTAACCCTAAGGTCCCAGTCCCCATGTCAGACCTAGGGTTACGATCATCGCAACTAGTTATGTGTCTGCCCTAACAAATTCTACCAATGAATATTATTAGAAGAATAATATTATAATATTTAATATTACACCAAGTTGCTACCGCTAGATTTACCCATGATATGTGGACATACCCTGAAGCTGAAGTCTGTTCACTTTTTAATAGGCCTAAATTCGGTACTTACAAGGGAGTGAATGTAAACAGCATAGCGTAGCCCGTAGGCTAACCGCATGCAGCTTCATGACGAGTGCCGTGTCCGCTTGTCCATTTTCTGCAAAGTTGCAAGGGAATTTATCTTCGTAGAGCTAGTTTACTAGTTTATGCTTCCAATCGTGAAAAGTTTTTCACTTTCTGATCACCACCGCGACGTATCAACAAATTGCAAATGGTTGCCTTCGAGAACTTTTGCAATGGTGTGCTCAACGAACGTTTCATGTATGCGTGAATACTCAACAGTCGTTGACCTTAAACGAGGTCATCCTCGCATGATTAAAATATAAAAGTGTAAATCCGATGTTGCGCAGCTAAGTCGAGTTTCGTGAAATCAATTTTAAGATATGGCGCAGCTACGCCATAATTTTATGGCGTCAGTCTTGCGCCATAAGTAGATATGGCTTAAGTTACGCCAAGTTTCGTGAAATCGGCTGCAGGATACACATGCGTTCATGCCAGCTTCACCTTCTACACCATTTTCAACCACAGAAGAATGCCATCAACAAACCTGTTCCATTAAATTGATTCATTCAGTCTCATCTGAAATATTGGCTTTCACAACAGGATCTTCTTTATGGCTTCCCCTTTCCATGACACCTCCCATCACTAACTCTTGACAACAGATGCATCAAACTCTGGATGAAGTGGTCATCTGGACAATGTTTCTGCTGCAGGTACTTTGTCTCTTACGGAACAACTCCTACACATTTTGAGATTCTAGCAGTTCTCACGTTTTTTCAGTCATTGCATGGAATGGTCGCAATCACCTCATACTGATCAAGTCAGACAACTCAACAGTAGTGTCTTATTTGAATTGTCAAGGGGTACTCGCTCTCCTTCCCTGAGCATGCTAACATGGAAACTCTGGATCTGCTGCATCCTTCATCGAGTTCCTCTACAAGCAAACACCTGGCTGTCAAAGGCAACATCGTGAATACACTATGCCGATGCCATACAATTCCCACCGAAGGTTTTTCCTCGCATAGCAATACAGCACATATTCATCTCTCTGGGCACTCCATATGAAGATCTCTCTGCATCACACCTCTTCAACCAACTACCAATATTCTGCTCTCAACATCCTTACCCCCAGTCTTGGGCAACAGATGCACTTAGCATCAGCTGGATAGCGATCTTTTCATCCAAACTCAATAGCACTGCGCACTTGCGCTACAAATAGCACCGAACCTCAGACAAACATTGCAACCGGCCATGCAAACGTGTGGTGAGCTGAGCTGTATGTGTGCACGTGCATGCATGGTGTGACATCATTAGCGCGGAACGCTATTGCCTTAATTGCCTGAGGTCCTGGAGAATATTAGTCAGTAGAGGTGCAAAATAATTGTCATCGGCCCATTTTGGCCAAGACATGCATGTTTTCCATGACTCTTAGACCTCCTAAAAGCACCTGCCTCTCGTGTTGCCGAAACGTCAAGACTAATAAAATACAACCAGTCTGCAGGACACCAGACCCAGGCAGCCTCCATCTTTCTGCTTGGATGCTATCAAGTTCCTTCTAAACATCAGGCCTGTCAGAGGTCACTGCAGCCCTTGCAGCCAAGAGTAGACTCATTATTAGCTGGCACAGATGCGACTAGCATCTTCCCGGGCTGAAGCACAACTGGTTCCACCTCAAGCACACCAAACCCAAAGCATGACAACATCATGGGCTTTCAGGGTGTGGCCATATGCAAGAGATTATGCAGGCAGCATATTGGAAGAACCCATCCACTTATACATCATGTTACCTGTGAGATGTAATCCAATCCGAAGGTCAGATGGACAGACAGGTACTTCAATCAACAGCCTGATCTGCAGCCCAGAGAACAGTTTAGTAGTGTAAGGTCTTCAACGTTCAGTTATGTCAACAGCTCTGATCTCTTGACACCCTTCCATTGACATTGGTATAGGTTCCGGAACTTAGGTGCTGTTCAAAACAAGTGTGCCGGTGGGCCACAAAAAAAAAAAATCAGCATATGATTTTAACAAAGATAAATTATCCCAGCCACTGGCTTTAGATGCTTCCAGTTTAAAAAGGTCATGAAGAATATCCAAGTCAATGATGTGAATGGCCTGCATAGCGTCTATGCTGTATGGCATTAGTGGTGGATTATTTTGCAAATTGTGAAGTGTTGATTGGTATACTGACTAGGAGTATTCCAACTAGGAGTATTCCATCAGGAGTGCTGCTTTTGTGGTGGGTCTCAGTTCCCATAGTTTCATATAATAATAATAATAATAATTATAATAATAATAATAATAAACGCATTTATTATGAAAGGACCGATGGCAAAGAATGGTGTTTAGATTTTCGACCTACCTCCAAAATCACTCTGGGATTATCACTCATATCCATGTCCTCAGAAGCTAAATAGCTATCATATTTGGCGCAAACCTTGAGTGAATTTTGTCTTTAAATTGTCAACACCTGTAATTATGAATATCACATTTGTGCCATGAGTAATATAACACCCCAAATACAAACAAATGAAAATTTATTATAGATTTGTGTTTCAAAAGTGACTACCAATAATTCAAGCAGGAGGACGTTGGTTCGAATTCCACTTGAGCCAGTCCATGATTTGTTCATGTGCACTCAAAAAGCACTCAGTAAAGTGCTCATTTTCGTCGGTGAAGGGTAATAAATTATTTGCATAATAATTCATGTTTTTATGAGTATTGTAATACTGAAGGATTACCAAGATATTTTCTTTAACAGTTTCCAACTATTCTGTTTTTATGCATATTTATTTTAAGGTCTGATTGGAAGTTGTACCAACAGTAGCTATGAAGATATGAGTCGTTCAGCCAGCATTGTCAAACAGGCATTGAACAAGGGCCTGAAATTTAAGTGAGTACCGTGGATTTGGCAATAATTTTATTTCCAATTATAGAAGACTTTCCTCATGTAGAGCTCTTCAAAACTGAATTAACTGTTAAAGTACCGTAAAATTCCTCAGATACGCCGCACCCACGTACGTATAGTGTCTTTATGCATTTTTGTGGCCGTCATGACACATGACATTATGGGCAAATCGCAACCATTAATTGCATATTGTTATTGCGCTTTTCGCGACATTTGGCCGCTATTTAATAACCTTTTGCGTACATTTCACTTCATTTCTAATTATCGTAAACTAAAGCATCAAAGATTATTCAGAAAAAAAATCATGCCACTATAAAAACACACAAAGAAAAATGTGCGCAGATACGATGTATCTTAATACTCATTATAATGAATATGCAAACATCGCATAACAAAACTGCGCAGATATTTGTGAATTTGTGACGTACGATGTACCAAATATCACAAATATGTGCGAAGATATTTCTGATGTTCCTCCTGTGCCACATTTCTTTGCAGTCTTGCGCATGACATACATAGTTAATTTCACACTGTGAGAAATGTAATGCGCGCTCCAAGTGTCATGTGTCATTGCGACCACCGCGTCTCGTACTGGATACGAAAACACACTCACTATACGGCGCACCCCCAACTTTTGACTTCAGCCGAGAGAAAAAAATCAGACATGTCTAGACCAGAAAATATGACGAGTATGAGAACATTACGAGTTGACCAAGCAGTGTACAAGTTGGTTGGTGTATCAGTTGGTAGGCGCTACGAGTTTACCTGCTTCGATGTTCATGATTATATGTAGGGCTGACATAGCTTCGTACGAATTTTGTGATTGCCTCAATGAGGCACATTGAGCAAATCACAACATTTGTCAATTGTTGATCTGACGTCTGCATAGCACGTAAGAAATTGGCTATTCAATCTCAACAGGTTTACCTTACAAAGAAGCAAATAAAAATGGCAGTTCCCGTTGCAGCGAAACGCTGTCGTGAACATGACGTTTTTATCCATGATGATAAGGATATTTCCGGATGGAAACATGACTATAACTGATGAAAATAATGACTCCAGACACAGGTTTGATCATTTATTGAACAGTCTCAAATTTATTATAAAGTGAAATGTGTATGTCCGGAGCTTGCATGCAGTGTACAAAATCATGTACGTAGGTACGTCCACATCCACTTTACGATGCTCCAATCGTGTTTTCGCTTGCTTTTTTCGGTGTCAGACAAAATAGTTCGCTCTTACCTGTTGGCTTGGCCTGTTGTACAAGTTATTATTTGCTCAATTTTGAGCCCGTCGGCATCTTTTCATTTACATGTGAATATCGGTCGGTCAGTGCCACAGCTTCATAGTGCCTGAGAAGCTTTTGTAGCGTGATGTGATGATCGCAACCTCCACTTGGTGAGACTACCAGTGGGCTGTACCCACGGATATGACGCACCCCCAACTTTTGATTTTTGTCGAGGTGAAAAAAAAAACTTTTAAAAAGTGCACTGTATCTGCGGAAATTTACGGTAGGTGTTTTATTATGACAATATTAGTACTTGACGGCTTCATATCATTTGATTTACTTAAAACTGACTTTATTGTGTATTTTATCTATTATTATGTTTTAGGTCAAAGTTTACAGTGACTCCAGGCTCTGAGCAAATACGTGCCACAATAGAGAGAGATGGCCAGGCATCAATTTTTAGAGAGAGTGGTGCACTTGTGCTTGCTAATGCTTGTGGCCCTTGTATTGGACAGTGGGACAGGTTGGTCATTTTGCACAATGATGCTCACGTACATCTATGTTTGTTCATTTTGTGTGTGTAATTGTTCAAGACTGATGTTAAAATGGTTAAGTCTACTGCATTCAACCTACCCCAGACGGTTAATACTATATGCAAATTCCCCTGCGCCAATTTGCTGCTTCGCTGAACAGACTTGATCAACCGTGGTGCACCCTGACCTCCCACAATGCATACCGACATAGCCTGCGGTACAGCAAAAACGGAATGGTAGTTTGGGTCCACCCCATCCTTCCAGGCTTGCTGTTACCACTACCAGTTCAAAGGAAATCCGGACAGTTAGGGTTCTTTTCAAAAAAGACTCCACGAACTGTTAGCGAATGTACGCGTAAATCCGTCTGTTGCTAAGGACTGTCCCGTTCGCGAAGTCTGCTGCCAAACCGAGTCATGCGTTACGAAGATAATGAGGCACCCACGACTCCAGCACCGTTGTTATTATAAATAAGCACCTGAATAATGCATCATAGGATAAGCCCGTCTGTTTAGGGGCCGCCCATAAAGTACGTACGCACGAAATGCCGAATTTTTTGACCCCCCCTCCCCCCCTGTACGCATACGCATTCCACATTAGGTTTTTCACTTCTCGTGGTCCCTTACTTTAGCATCATTAAAATGTCACCGTAAACCGGGCCGTTGCCGTTACTGGGACGTCACTTTCAAATTCTGAAATGGATGACTAAAGTTTAAGAGGTTTTCATACATTTACAGATGGATTTTACTATTTTTTACCATGTTGAATAAGAAAAAAAAGGAAAAACAAAACAATCCCGGTGCTTTTTTTTTTCACATATTTTACCTCTTTTCGCGCGATAATGCTATGCAAATTTTTCGTTTGCGTACAGTACGCATCGGTAACAACCCCCCCTCCCCCCCTTCGTGCGTACGTACTTTATGGACGGCCCCTTAGAATCACGTGACTTTCGCGGACTCACGCAACCAGTTGTAAAATGATTTTCGTTCGGTCTCAAACAGCGTTAGCGGCAAATGATCGGCAATCTTTCTCGAGGAAAAAAAGCCTGCCGGGTTGGAACAACGAGAAGTTTGACGGTGAGATAATGCAGTTCGCGATCTAATAATAAAAGTGGAAGTAGAAATGTTAGCGGCGTTGTACCGCAATTCGTATCTGACTTTACAAAATGCTTGCCGAGGTATCAAACAATAAATTCTTAAAGATCATACCTGTCAAGTTCTTGCGTTTATACTCAGCTGGAAATTGACGAATCTTGATAGAAGCGGGCGGTCACAAACTCTTTCAGTCGGGCGGGTGAAGCAAGGAATGCAGTGATGGAGGAAAATCGTTGCGATTTTTATTATTTTCTTCCCCAAACAATTAATTCCCCTGGCTGAGAATATATTTTTCAGGGACTTGGCCAACCTTTTTTTTTTTTTTTGCTGCGACCTGCATTGTTTTTCTTTCCAAAAATATTAATTCCCAGCCGGGAATATCTTTTTGAGCCTGGGACTTAATACCTTTTTCTCCGCGACCTGCATTATTTTCTTCCCCCGACAATTAATTCCCGGCTGAGAATGTATATTTTTTCCGAGGGACTTGGCCATAGAGTCTCCAGCTGTAATTTTGTTTTTAGCCTGGGAGTTCATACCATTTTCTTTGCGATCTACATTGTTTTTCTCCCCCAACACTAATTCCCGGCGGAGAATATATTTTGTTTCAGGGACTTGGCCGACCGTGTTTTTTCTGCGACTCAGTGCATTATTCCCCCTGAGCCTAAAACTCCTTGGTACTATTTTCTTATTTTGCTATCATCCCGTCGGGTATCTTATCTTTATAAAAATGGCATTACTGCCAAAACAACAAAACAGAAATTATCTTTTATCTACAGCAATGGCCATTTAGAAATTTCACCACACACAATTTACGAGTTCAAAATGACACATATTGCCTTCCTGTGAATACTTATGTGTATTATTACAATGAAGGACGACACGACATTATATGGTTTATACAGAAGCACAATTTTTGTTGTTCTCAACTGCATAAATTTATTATTTTTTTTCAATACAAGTAATAATTTACTTTTTCAATTAGACCGTCGCTGTTGTGTACTTCTTTTACTTTGGTTGATCATGCTAGTTTCCAAATAAATTTGCACCATTCGTAAATAGAGGCTACGGTTTATATTAATGAGGGCAGTAGGCCTGCTTTATATAAATATAAACGAGTTTCTTCATCATCTCTATCCATTTCAAAGTTGATATTGTTATTGTTCTATGATGGATGGTCGACCACGTGGCAGTATGTCGTGATGCGTCACACTTGAGCTACGTTGACAACTTCGGCTTGTCATCTGTATTATTAAAACAACAATGAAATACATTCATTAGTATTTACTGGATATACACCGTACGCCGGTACGGTGTATTTATTGAAAATGTTGTATGATGTTTAGTAGTAAAGGCCATATAGGCCTACATACTCATGGAACACTTCTATTTGAATCGGAGTATTGCGTAGGCTAGATCAACGTTTTACAATGTATCGTGGATTCCCAAAATATACCTGGTAATGACCCAGTAATGTAAGATAAAAGTCAAATACGGGGTTACAACTGACTCACCCGGCGAGATAATTTTAACGATGCTGTTGCTTAGCCTAGTAGGCCTACTATACCGAAAATGCATGTGTGTAGTATGGTAATTGTGAAAAGCAGGTCACAAATAAGCTCCTTGTGGTAGAAACAAAGATTCATCCACGGTGTTTAGCTATTTAGAATATAGATTTACTCGTCTTTTAAACCATGAGATATGGCTGTTTATTTTGTAAAACGGCCAGCATTAGTCCAGATTGAACGTGTGCACTTGCCTCAGATTTGTACGTGTCTTGTTCCCGGTATCAATATCACTGTATCAAGCACTATACTCGCAACAATAAACCGGGTAACTGACTATTATGATTGCGTGCTCGTCGACATTGCGTGCTCACAGGAAAGTCCCAAATTGGAAGTCAATAAGATGACCCCCAAAATGGACAATGCGCATGTGTGTAGCACAAGAGGGGTTACTGGTATTGACGCGATCCTCCGGAAGCCCGTATGTGATTGGGCACGTTGTTGCGCGCAGCGAAGGAAACCGACCATTTTCTCTGCGACCTGCATTATTTTTCTGCTTCCAAACTATCATCCCCGGCTGAAAAATACGTTTTCACTGACTTTTCTGACCATTTTCTCTGCGACCTGCATTATTTTTCTCTGCCCAGCTATTATTTACCTGGCTGAAAATACGTTTTTCGCAGACTTTTCTGACCATTTTCTCTGCGACCTGCATTATTTTTCTCTGCCCAACTATTTATTCCCTGGCTGAAAATACGTTTTCATGGACTTTTCCGACCATTTTCTCTGCGACCTGCATTATTTTTCTCTTTCAAACTATATTCCCTTGCCGAAAATACGTTTGAAGTTCATAATCGATTCAAATTTGAGTTGTGAGCTTGCAGCTCTAAACGATTGGCTGTACTTCTATACTCACCGACCGCCGGCACAACATCTTTCAGTGCGCCTACTCCGCATACCTCGCGAAGTTCGCGGACCTTTTCACCTATTATCATAACAAAGGCGCATTGTTATACAATGTAAATGAGCTTCGCGGTCGGATTAAAATTTAGTACGCGAACTCGGCGAAGTTCGCGAACAGTCAATTTTGAAAAGAACCCTTAAATGCTAGTATGCCCTTTGGGACCCGTGTCTAATCTGACCGGAAGAGGCCTACAGCCAGGGGTAGCTCGATAACACGGTCGCTACCAGAGTGCAGGCCCGTGGGAACACATTTTTGGAGAACTTTCGGGGAGGGAGCCTGTGTATGGCTGGCCGGCCGTCCGTTGGGACGCGTTCGGACGCGTTCGGACGGCTGCGCTTGTAGGTCGGCCGTGCTGCTTGTGCAAATACAAGCAATACAATAGCAATAGCAATAGCAATACAGTGTACATGTAGTTCTACTCTGTGGTACGATGTGGGTCGTGGACGCACGCGGTATAGTATGTGGGAAATAAACTTTAGTTCTTTTTCTGTTCACGGTTGATCTTTTTTTTTTCGTTACCTGAGCTGAAATCTATACATTATATTAAGGATGATTCTCATCCATGACAACTTGACAAGGTGTGATTTATGTCTGTTAAAAATAATAAAAGTTGGGGGTGCTGCAGCCCCCTCAGCACCCCCCGTTCCCGCGGGCTTGCCAGAGTGGAGGGAGAAAGCTCACTACCAGAGGTGACATGGATACCGCCTGAACAGACTGATCGGCCCGGGCATAACATGCTCCTTTCAGGATCCGTGTTACGACCCGTTGAACGGAGGCCCAAACCGGCTTGGAATACTGGGCCTATACCATGCTGATGTACAAAGCCTCTGGCATTTGTGAGTATGAGCAGTGTTATACTCGTACCACCGCTACGCCTGACCAAACACGATTGTGGACGTCAGAGATGTGTAGAGGCTTGAGCAGCCAATGAGTGCCATGATCAATCCGGCCATTGTTTGGCTCTACCCAGATGGAAAGTCATGGAGAGTTCCATACGTGGCTGAACTGCCTGACGGCTACTCCAGCCAACACCATGCCACGGACTTCAGACCGCTACCAGCAGCGGCCTCCAGTGGCCAATACAGGGCACGGTAGGAAGGCCTACTACGCCTAAGATCATGTGCCGTTACTGTGAGGCGTGAGATCAGTGATAGGCCTGCCACCCCTCAGCCTGACGAGCACGATTGCGGACGTCAAAGGGACGCCCTTTCACTGCTTCGCCCGGCCGCACAGAAGGAAAATGGGTTCACACACAACAAGACCCCTCAACAGACCTCGTCAGCCCAGCCCACTATCACCGCCCATCAGTACGGGGATTGGGTATCCATCCCCTGATATTGTCCAACACCTCCGATGCAAAGAGAGGGCCATGGGAGCCTCACGCATGGCTCTGCTAGGCATGCTGCCAGGCCAAACCTGCCCCCACCATCAGCTACCTCCCTTCATTCAATACAAAGATTGTCACACACACATCCCTAGTATTGTTGGGCTCTACCCAAGCGAAAAGACGGTGGAGAGATCTACGGACACAGCTGCACAGCCCAACGTCCATACAAGCCAGGTCAACGCCACCGGCTTCGTCCCATGACGGCTACAATTAACTAAGCCTTTATTACACCGTCGTCCTGGGGCGATTGCCACCTGGACAAGCTCATGGGGCTCATAAAAGGGGCCCTGCTAGCTGGTCCCACCACCCAGCCCAGGTTCCATGGGGCAGGATTATTAGCTCGGGATGAGCCTAAACCGACATCGCAGAGGCAGGGACACATCCCCCACCACTGCTCAACGGAAGCGGAGAGCCTCAACACTTCCCACATTCAGCTACATCCAATGCCTGCACCAACCCAGCTACAATAGCCCTTCAACGCTACCGAGTCTGACCGACTGTCACCTCAGAGTTGAGTTGTATCCACAACTGAACTATCGCAATTTGAGTCGTTCCGCGGCCGACATGTGCGATGCCTTTCGATACTGTAATCTATGTTACAGTGTACACGTACTTTGTACTGTACATCCCTCCCTACTGTCCGGGTTTTTTTTAAGCAGAAACGATGCCACCAGGCTCAACCCGCTCCAAACTGCAGTCGACGTGCCTTGGGCCGAGTTGGCCCGCGGACGACTTCCATCACAGGGATAGATAATACTTCCCTGCAGAGCGGAAAGCTGCGAGGATTCCTATTCACAGGTTTTAACCTCCCAATGGCCATGCCAGCCTGCACAATGCTTCTGGGCTCGGCCCTCTCCCGCTTACAGGTTACCTGCCTCAATTCAAGTTGTTCCGCAGTCGAGTTGTCTGGTGCCCATGGACAAATAATGCGTTCACCCCTACGGCCCGGCCCTGCGGAATGGAAAGGCTACGGGGTTCCCTGCAGACAGCTTTACCGCGGAATGACCACACCGGTCACTGGCCATTTATGCACGGACACGTACAGGAATCAACAACGCCTACACCAATAATCATGCGCATGGATACATCACTCACTGATCGGGACATGCGCTTTATACAGGCCGCATATAGTAAATGGAAACGGCTTTGTGTACAATCACCATGAAGTCAAAGATCGTACATGGGATAATACATGTACATGTATTGCTCATCACATAGACGGCTAAAATACACCGGGTATTTGGGAGGTAACTAGTCAACCTGATCTTTTGCTACCTCCATGGCCTGATCGTGTTATATATTCTTAGATGAACAAAAACTTCTTATCAGGCATGCAACTTTTCTTCGGATCTGCTGATTTCCTCTTTTTCACTGCATTCTTTTGCTATTGAACCAGCCAAAATTTCAAAGTCACTTAGGCCTTAAAACCTCCATCACCCGGAAACACAAGGCCAACGTTCTTTTCCATCGGATCTACCCAAGGCAATAAAGAAGTACCACGAAGAGCTGTGGTCACAGTCCGTTGTCCGAAGGTCAGCATTTCCAGCTAATCGTGCCTACGAACTCCATAATCATCCTGATGGCCAGCTCATATGCCAGCCCTCAACACACTGGCCCCAAATCCAACGAGTGGACTCCATCGACACGTCCTCTCGCACCAAACAACCACAGCGAGCAGGAGACACCAAGAAACGATGCCCTGTCTTCGAGCCACCAGACATCTCTGTACCCACTCGGGCATCACGCACCGGTGACTCATTAGACAAGCTAGGGTACCACGTCAGGGGTCTGAAGTGGTATCTAGCCCATTGTCTCAGCCTCCTCTCAGCCCTTTGTCACTACCACGAAGCTTCACCACCCAGCGTCGAAGGATATGATTGTCCACTGGATCGTCTTGACCATCAAGCTTTCATGCCCAGTCTGGCCATCTAAACTGGACCAGCAAACCCATTGATACATGAAGACCCAAGATGTGAGAACAGTACTCGCATCTTGGTCCTTCTTCTGAGTTCTAGTATCAGGCATAGGCAAGGCAGCATGATGGAAGTGCCCCTCCACTTTCACCTCTTGCTACCAGAGGGATGTCTTGCAGAGCGACTCGACACATGTATTGCAGTATGATCCTGGATCCAGCGACATGGAAGCCAGGAGCCCTTCAGGCCAGCTGACAGATGAGCGAGACCTCCACGGAAGCTCTGCCCATGGCAAACTCATGATGGGCATTGTGCCCACTATGCTAACCTGATTCATATCCACCATACTTTCCTGGCTCTCCCATGTAGCCAACCCACTACCGGAATTTGGTGCCACTCTGCATATAGAAGTAACCGTCCGGGGTAGGTTGAATTCAGTAGATTCTCTCCACCTGTTGTGGATTGGGTCTACTAGTTCATACCTACCCCAGACAGTTGTGTCCCTCCTGTCCTCCACACAGGCCTAGAGCCTCCTGGCTTCGAAAAGGATGATCATGGCGGCTATGTGGGTATGCTTGTTGGAGGTCAGGGTGCACCACGGTTGATCAAGTCTTTTCAGCGAAGTAGCAAATTGGCGCAGGGGAATTTACATAACCGTCTGGGGTAGGTATGAACTAGTAGACTCAACCCACAACAGGTGGGAAGAATTGGGCATATGTCTGAGTCCTTTTATTTGTTTGTTAAGTAACTTTGTCAGCAGTATATTTTGAGAACAGCAAATGCTACAAATATAATTCTTTTTGTGTCACTTTAAATGTTTTGTAGATGTGCACGCTGATATGAAAATAACTGATTTCAATTTTTATTTTATTCTCTCAACATTGTGCAATCAGTATGAAACTTGGTGTAAGCACGAAAGCTCAAGTACTCATACCCTAAATGTCATCAGCTGTTAGGTGTAAAAATATTAACCAGTCTACTTCACTCGTCTTACCTGTAGAGCCACTACTTATGCATATTTCCCTAGACCGACAGGTATTCACGCTAAGAATTGATACAACAGCGCCCACTATTGACCTACCCACAGTGCCCCGCGGCATGAATGCCACGTAGGCATCCTCTTTTCTCTTAGCGTCAGGGCGGGTAGGACGTGTTTACGTTCCATCCGTGATTTCACGCAAAAGAGCTTTCAGTATTAAAGGTATTTTGTAAACAACGTTTGTAGAGTTTTTAGTGTTTCTTCTTGTGTATTTTTGTATTGTTGTTGTGGTGCGGTATGAAGCGAATAGATAGAGCAGGTTCCGCAAATCCTGGGGACAAAAGCCACCCCCCAGGGCGGATATCCGTGCTCTCGTGTACGGACTCTGCCGGGTACACCCGTTATCCATGCAGCAGTCCCCTGCCCGACAACCCCAGCCTGAGCGGGCCGGGGGCGCGGGTAGTTCCGTCGGCCCGGTTCGGGACCTCAGCCGGTCCCCGTCCGCGGCCAGTTCAGACGGAACTAGGAAGGTACACAAAAAGGGTGGCTCTGGCGAGGTTACCATAAAACCAGCCTCCTCTGCCAGAGCCAAATCCAAGAAAGGCACTCGTCAGGGTAAGCACAGTGCGACCGTGTGCCCTGCACCTTATGCACCTCAGGACCCGGGGCAGTCCCAGCAGACTGACCACCGAGGCTCCGCAGACACGGTGCACCCTCCCGGCACAGTGGTGAGCGGCACACGATGCCGGGATGGGCACGCTCAGCCCATGGGGCTCGGAGCGCCGTTGGCCGGGCGAGCTGTGGACCTTGCGGGTGACCCGGCCTGGGCCTACCCCGGTCCGTCAGCCTCGCTCGTATCGGGTTCTTCGGACCTGATTCGTTGCTCCGGGATCCCTATATCCTAGGCCGCAGCGGACTCTCCCTCTGCCAGAGCCAGAGTAAAACCCAAAAAGGGCAGCCGCCAGGGTAAACGCGGTTCGGCCGTGTGCCCATGCCCTCTGCACCTCCGGACCCGGGGCAGTCTCAGCCGACTAGCCTCCGAGGCTCCGCAGACACGGTGCACCCTGGCCTTCCCGGCACGGAGACGAGTTCCACGCGCTGCCGGGAGGGGCTTTTGTCCGATCTCCCCGACCGCGCAACGCGTGCTCAGCCCCCTGGGCTCAGGGCGCCGTTGGCCGGGCGTGCTGTGGACGGTGCGGGTGGCCCAGCCTGGGCCTACCCCGCGCCGGACCGTCGGCCTCGCTCGTTTCGGGTTCTTTGGTCTTAATACACTGTACATGTACGTTGCTCCGGGGTCCTGATGACCCAGGCCGCAGTGTATCCTTCCTCGGTCACCCCGCGGGGCTGTCCGTCGAAGATAAGGACAAAGAATAAATAAATAAATGTAAAGTAAAAAATGAAATAAATAAGTAAAAGAAGTCAGACCGAAGATCGCGCGAATCTTCGCCGGGTTCGGTCATCTACGCTTATTTATCAAGGCGGTCCCGCTGCGGCAAACGCTGCAAGGGCGATGACTTGTTTTCACAGGGTGAATTTTTTGGCTCAGCCTTTTCATTCGGTTAGTCACCGTTGATCGGCAGGGCGATCCCGTGTTCCATGCTCAGTCACTCACGATCGTTGGTTGCGGTTGGGTGGCTCGTGGACAAAGGAGTTTACCGCACGCACGCTAACTATGCGCCGGCGTCCCCTCATCCTTTGAGCCTATACCAGTCATTGTCTATTGTCTCCGGATAGGCCATTCAGCCATTATAAGCCACACTACATGTATTTGTACTGGACAGCCTGTCTCTACTGCCGCCCAGGATAATCCCTACTGCAGTGGTTTTTCCGTTACAGTCCAAGCTTTGTCTCCTGCAAAAAAAAAAAAAACATGACTCGTTGCAGTCCCCACTGAGGGGGAGCATGCCCTGTGGGGCCACAGGTCATTTTCGCGCAGGGTCGAAAGGCCCAGCGATGACCGGCAACAAGTTTTTCCCGGCGATCGCATTGGACCAAGTATGTCGATTGAATTTCTGGGTCCATGTCCACTATATAATGACATGCTTACCCGTTTTGGAGTGCGATTATTTTTGTTTCTCAGCGGCGATGGATTGTTAGCTTTCCTTCTCGATGACAACAAAGGACAAGTAGGCAGCCATTGTTTGGGCGTCACCTTCTTGCTCCTCACGGAATATTGGGTTCCCAATTGTGAAGAAGAGTCAGCGATTCCTTGAATACGCTGATTGCACTCTTTTCACTTGCACCTTGGCCCGTCTGGGCAATGTGCTAGGTTCTCCATCTTGGTCAGCGCGACCGCGATAGTCTCAAAGCCCTTCTTCTGCTGGGACCTTTCCACTTGCAGGGAAGCGTGAGGTTTTCCAAGAGTTTGAGGACTACCAATGGGGTGAACCTCAAGAGTTTTTTCTGCCCCCCGCACCCAATTTCGGCACGGGGCAGAGGCAGGCCATCATTCATGGATCCCCGACGTAGCCTACTCGGTTCTACTCGTGGTATTTTTGAAGGGCCAACAATCACCTCGTCTTGTGCTTACCTCTGGTAGCCCCAGCCTGCCACAGGGCAACGTCAGCTGAGGCCAAGCTGTGTTTTCTCCCCCGGCCAGGACGTTATTTACCCTCCCGCCGTGGGGCCCGCTGTGGGACCCGGAGGAGGCTGCCTCCATGGGTCTCCAGGGTTGGCCTGACCATTGGGTGCTGGACCCGTTCGCCCAAGCTAGAAGCTTACGCGTTCGGGTTTACTGCCACCCCCATTGAAAATGCTCGTTCGGCCCGCATCAGTGCTGACCGATATAGCAGGGTGCCGCTCTCTCGAGGCTGTAATAGTCTCCCCATTCGAAAAAGGGGCATTTCGTATGTTACCCCGAGAGGGTCACAATCGGGGTTCATGTCAACCTTATTGGTTGGGACATGGCGCCCGATTCTAAACTGGCATTTTTGATTTGTTCTGCCTTTGTCGCTTTCATGTCGGTACACTCGATTTTTCCCTCGACCTTATCCGAACGCCAGCATGGGGAGCAAGCCTGGATCTGAAGGAAGCGTATCTTCTTGCTTTATCAGACCGGATCACTTGAGGTTTTTCAACTGCCGTTTTTAAACCCTTCAGGGCACTCCACCTCCAGATTGTGGGTGTTTGGCGCATTGCGTCGGTAGGGCATGATTTTTCTCATGTATTTCGACTAGTGGCTCATATAGACAGTGTTGTCTGGCCGCAGTGCCAGCTCTCAACCTTTCTTGGTTCCTTGTATTTATCCCAGTGGCTTTCCCACTCTCCAACCTTCATGCGAGTGCGGAGAAGGCTTGCCCGGCCCGGGCAGGATCGCAGCCAAAACCTTTGCCGATGCGTATCCCTCTGTCCCCGGGTGACGATGGCCCCAGCACGTGCTTAACTCAAGCTGCTGGGCCTTATGGCCGGTCTGGTAGGCTTGCTCTGCAGGCTGAGGTGGCGTGTCATTCAGCTGCACCTGCTCTCCCCTTACCGGTCGAGGCCTCAACCCTTGAGCCATCGCGTGCCGGTCATTCCTTGGCCGCTCCCGCTCCTCCGATTTTTGTCGGACGTCCCCAACATTGTGTCGGGCCGCGCCTTTTCGTAGGCCTCATCCATCTCTATCTGTTGCGATAGTCATCTCACTTTCTGGCTTGGGTGCTTCCGTCCACCCACACCAAGTAGCGGGCCAGTGCGGCCCCGAGCATCGCTCGAGTCATTCAATGCTCTCCGGCTGTTCTGACCTATCTTACGGATTGGTCTGTCCCGTCTGATGCGACATCACATCTGGGTTTTCTTACGAGGTGCCATGGAGGGGAGACATGGTCTGCCCAGCCATGTGCACTCACTTGAACCACCTGCCATCAGTGCTTACGCCTTCAGCGGCGCACCGCCTGGGAGAGGAGAACGCCATTGCCGATGCTCTGCTCTCTCAGGCAGGTGTATCCGGCCAACAGAGTGGTCTCTGTGCACGCAGGTTGCCTTGCCTTTCTTCCGGCTATTAGATCGGCCCCATGTCGATCTATTTGCGCTCAGGGCTACCAGCAGCTGCTGGTCTCTCATGAGGGTCCCCAATCCCCACACATGTCGGATGCATGCGCTGGTGATGCGGAGGAACGGGCTGCTGGCTGGCTTATGCCTTCTGCACTTGCCCTCATACCTCGCGTGGTGACCAAGCTAGAGTAGGATTGTAAGGTCCTTCTCATAGCTCCCATTCTGGTCCCACATGCGAGCTGCGGTTCTTGCAGCCTGCAGCCGCAGGGCATCTACCAGGAAAATCTACGATAGCAGTTTTTCCCAAATGGTGCTGAATCTGATCTCTGCATCCCCTAAATGCTTCTGTAGGGGAGGTTGCAGATTTTCGGGTATAGCCTACCTGGTCGAAAGCGACCACGCGGCCTCCACGATTAGGAGTCATCGTTCGACCACAGCAGGTGTTCTCAGAGGCCCTCAGGCTCTCAGTTTGTCTTGGATAATCGGGCTCTCCACTTGTTGCTCAGGGGGACGTACGTCTGTCTCGTACCCCTGTCGCTCAGGCTTATTGATGCATGGGACCTTCTTCAGCGTGCTGGCCACGATTTTGAGGCCCCTGTTCGAGCCTCCTTTTACCACCCCCTTACATCGGAGGCATGCCGCACCTGATGGGAACCAGGTGGTGTCTTTCTTACCCCGAGGTTTGGGTTCTTTGACCAAGGATATTTGACCCCCGGATTTCTTTGTCCTGGTCATCAAATTCTTCTCGCCTGTTTGACTACGGTTTGTGGTGCCCGGTCAGGGCTCTTAAGTGGTGTAGCGACTGAACCAGGCCGCTCGGAGCTGCCTGATTCCAGACTATTTATCTCAGCAACCCCGCTGTATGGACTGGCTTCTTGCAACACGTTTGCTCACTGGCTAGTCTCGGCCATACCCTCATCTGTGTTTGTACCGTTGGCATGAGCCACCAGTTCAGCCCAGATGCATGAGGTCGGAACAACCTCCACTTATGGTGGACCATGCCCTACCTCCATGGGTGGGCCTCCTTTAGGGGTGCTTCTGTAGGTGGTATCATCCAGACAGCATGCTGGAGAACCCCAAACACCTCTACGGAGTGCTTCCTGAAAGACGCTCTCCGGGCAGAGGTCAGGATCGGGAGAGCAGTGTTGGAGGTGGCCTCCAGTGCCGCATCCCGAGACCCGTTTTTTCCTGGGGCCTCGCAGAATCAGGCGAGTCCCCCGGTCGTTCTAACATTTTCTTTGAACCCTGATGTACTCATATCATTCGATATGTCGTTCCTCAGGCTTTTTACTATCCGTATTATCCCCTTCTGCGCGTGTTAGGGAAGACATCGAAATCTAACCCACGGTTGGACCACCTGGGCCCTCGCGTGCCCAAGCGGCTGGCCAGTCTCTGGAACCCATGAATGGGAGAAGCTAGTCCATGAATAATCTATTGTTACAAAAGGTCAATCTCTGGGCTGGAACTGCTCATTAAAAATGGCTGCTGCGGCACAATGGAAATAGGTTCCAATGGCCAACACGCTGCACAATAGCCATGGAGGATTTGTTCACACTCTATTGTTAAGAGATTATGGGATTATAGTACGGCCACTTCAGTCTTAAAAATCAATGAAGAGCACATACTTTGAGTTGTCAATCCGTGCAGGTTTTTTCATAACTAAATACATGTACATGTACTAGTTAAATAAGCTGATTTATTTTTTCTCACGGGCTGTCAAAGGATTATGAGTTTTAATTTTGATTGTCGATTATAGGTTTGGCCTTTGAAAATGAAATAAAGAGGGCAATCATAGATTTGGGGGTACAATGAACACATTTTTTTTTTTTTTTCAACAAAGTATAAATTCATAAATTCTCAGTATATTTTGGATCTTGTATACAGGGTGTCCCAGAAAAAACGCAACACTGTGTCGGGACCCTTTTTTTTTTTAATTAAACTGTTTATCACTTCAAGATTCAGATATGTGATACAGCCATGTCTTGGCTATCACCATGTAGAATTAAAACATATTGGGGCTGAAATTGGCGAAAATATGACCAATTGAAAGAGTACTCATCCAAAAAAAATTTGCAAGGATAACACGCATAGTAGTCAATCCACACATAATGTGTATGAAAGAAAGATGAACATCAGGTTTTGAGGTTGGGTAATTCAGTTCTAGTTTTTTCAATCAATTTAAATCAAATTTTGCTCAAATTCTACATGGTGATAGCCAAGACATAGCTGTATCACATATCTGAATATTGAAGTGATAAACAGTTTAATTTTCATATAATAGTTTTCGACACCAGTGTTGCGTTTTTTGGGGACACCCTGTACAGGCCGGGGCTTAACTAATTGTTTTGTTTTTTTATAACGGCACGAAAAATATGTCAGCAGGTAGTCAATTTCGTTCTCTGAGATAAAATGACTAACTCTTTCAAGTTGAAACATTGCTACTGCCGACCGTCAGGCGCATCTAAATGAAAAGAAACAAGAAACTACCAATAATAATTAGAAACGTTTGACAGCGAATGATGACAAACAGTCAAACATACTAGTTTACTACCTAGTATATTTTTTCATAGTGATGGTACACTTGTTTTCTTAAACTCCAAACACAAAGGTGCTAGTCATCCTTTTGTCCACTTGCAGCGGATTAGCTGGGGATTACACAGCTGCAAATTGGTTCATTGTTCGGCCAGCCTGACCGGCCAACTCAAGCTCAGATCATGAATATGCTGGTGACGAAAGCGGGCATGTGCACTGACCTGTAGATAATGAATGGCTTACTTTCCAAAAGGAAGGGCCCGCGTGGGCCCGAGCAGGCCCACATGGTCCAGCCGCATGTTAGATTTCGATGTCTTCCCTTAGCGCAATGGGTGCTGATGCAACCTCACATAAATGCCCCTGGCAGGTTTGTGATTGGTTGCTCCTCGCTAAGGCTGTTGCTTCATAAGTTTTTTGAAACTTAGATGTCTTGCCTGGCCTCCTTGCCCTGCCCTTAGGTGGGCACACAAGTTATGCCAGGGATTGCCTTAGTTACATTGCCCCTTTCTGTATACAATAGCATCTCGCATACCCACCGCCTTTTGCCGGTGCCAGTCTATGCATAAGTAGTGGCTCTACAGGTAAGACGAGTGAAGTAGACTCCCCCCCACTGAAGTGTGGAAGGGGTCTACGAACGAGTACTTACCTGTAGAGCGTCCCCCCCTCCTCCCCACTATTCTCGATGTTTGGGCATTCCGCCCTGAGTTCAACCGAGAAAAGAGGACGCCTACGTGGCATTCATGCCGCGGGGCACTGTGGGTAGGTCAATAGGGGGCGCTGTTGTATCAATTCTTAGCGTGAATACCTGTCGGTCTAGGGAAATATGCATAAGTAGTGGCTCTACATGTAAGTACTCGTTCGTAGACCCCTTCCACACTTCTGTGGGGGGGATTTTAACTTTGTTGGTTATTCCCAATAACAAAATAGTTTCGTAACAGATGACATTGGCATCATTTGATGGTGGTAAATGGCAGATGATAACAAATATTAAGTTACGCATCTTTTTCAATGCCCCAATCTTCCCACAATACACCAATCCAGTAGGCCACGCCCCTTAACAATTTGGCCAATCATAACGCGTTATTTAAGGTCCGACAAATTGCCGCCATTTTGTCTGACATAACGACATGAATTTTGTAATGTTTACTGCACACTTTTCATTGAATTTACTTTTGTTTTATATGTACAAGGCGATTCTTTTACAAACCTGAATTTTATTCTTCACCATGGTCAGTGGTGTGTATAATGCTGTGTATGTATTACTTTGCTGACTCTCGATGCCCTGGCTGACAGAAAATGTACATTTGTAGCCTTTTGCAAAACCATCCAACGGAGAGAAGTGTTTAATGTGGTTGAGTGTATGCGATTCGTCGCGTGTGTGCGATCGTGACACTTGATGTGCGTTTTTGCTTGAACATTGCTATGGTGGGCGTGGCCTACTGGATCGGTGTATTGCCACCAAGAGTGGCGTAACTTGTACTCACCAAAAATGGTGAATTAATTGTATGCCAAAGCTAATGATATTTTAGAATGATAAAATATGTTTTGGGCAAATCCACAGTATCGTACATGTAAGTTACCTGTTATTGACTTTGACCTATTCCTTGATCAATCATTCTTGAAAGACTTCAATTTAAAAATGTCTGTATTAGAATCGGCAAGTATACCACTTATGGTTCCTTGAAATGCACGCAAATATGAAAAAAGAGATAATGTCCCAAAAGTGTGGAAATGCTTTTATTAATTAATTATTGACTGATAGACAGTGAAAAAAAGAAGAAGCTGGAAATGCAATCGGCAAGGTGATTAAATTCCTTACGTGTACCTATTGTTACATTCCTGTAATAACTTTAACACTGAGTAATTCAGACAGAGACTTAAGCCGTGTTCCCACTGGATTATTTTGGTTAAACTACCACGACTTTCCTGTAAATTGACAAAATTATAAAGTCCAGTGGGAACGCACGGTAAACTTACGTCCCTGTCAACTTACCGCGACCGTGATGTAAAACTAACAGGCCGAAAGTGGTCACGGAATATTTCTGCACAGCCACGGTAACTTAACAGGGACGCAAAAAGGTCCAATGGGAACACTTCTTGTGGGTAAACGTACCGCGAGCACGCTGTAAAACAGGACAGCTTCCTGCATTACGTCATCACTACACACAGACTGTACAGCGAGCAAGCAAAAATACTGCATTACGGTTCCATGTCTCCTTGCCCATGTCATCAACATCAGCAGGCAAACGTTCCTTCAAAAATGTTACGTGTACGTACCGGTACGTACATTTCTCGTTCAATACTTGTTCTTGAAATGTGTCAAATTTCACGGATTTGGGCGCAGAGATTTGAGTTTCTGCATGGGCCCAATAGCGCTGCGCACTTGCGCTAAAAATAGCACCGAACCTCAGACAAACATTGCAACGTGGCCATGCAAACGTGTGGTGAGTGGAAGCATGCATGGAAGTATGTGTGCGCGTCGCGCGTGGTGTGACGTCATTAGTGCGGAACGCTATTCTTCTTCTGCTTTTCACTGTTTTGCATGTGACGTAGGCCAAGTTCGTGTTTGGCACCGCCAAAATTGTATCGAGATCATACTGCGCCTTTTGAATTCGGCGAATCCATTTTCTTGCTAGCTTGCGGCTAGCTATTGTGATGTGACGCGTTGGTCTCTTTCATGGATGCAGAACTGAAATAATTATAAACATTAATATTTCAGTTTTATATCTACATGCCGTGTGTGTCCATTGGAAAGAATTAAAGCCGACGCACGAAAGTAACGTCAAGACATGAGTCATATCCTGCTCGGGTCAAAGGTGATTTACACGGCTTAAGATGTTCAGTTGCCACTTCATTTTTAATAGCACAGCAGGTTCACAGAGCTGCACAGTATGGCATTCTGACATACAGGTGTAGTTCTAAAGTTATAAGTCACACAACATCTACAAACCAAGTATGGGTCTCAAATGAGACAGATGAACCAAGGATAAGTCATAAAACAGAATGACTAGGAATCACCAACAGAAAATAGACCGACTGCTAACAGAATGAAGACTGCTATTACAGATTGAAGATTCAAGAATAATAATCACTGCTAAGGCTAAACACTGTCGTTTATATAAGCCATTATACTCGGACTCAGTAATGAATGAAACTGAAGACATAATATTTGTGTTTCTTGCCACAGCTTAAAATCATTTATTTCAAGTTATTTGCCAGATACCGAATTGTTTGGGCAAGCTGGCATCAGCTGCATGGGGGCTAACAGGCCCCAAATACATCAACCACACATTAAATGGACACCCAGGTCCCATGTACATGTAGGCCTACATCAATTATCATTTGGCTCCCAGGCCAGCAGTAATCATGCCAATACCAGATTATCTGGTCATCCAATTTTGTGGGTGACAGCCAAGATTGTGCTATGGAACATACAGCTCACACACCCCCTTTTTGGTACATAAAAGGGGGGGGGCTGACCCCTTACAAATTTCAAATCTGAGTGTATTATAAGTAATCATCAAATAATAATTATATATTATAAGTACACACATCAATAACAGTAACAATGTAAACTTGTAACAAACACTATTATAAAGAATATGTTACATATCAATAGTGCTCCGCACTAATGACGTCACTAAACACCCGGATTGACTTGTGCATGGTTGCAATGTTTGTCTGAGGTCCGTTGCTATTTTTAGCGCAAGTGCGGAGCGCTATTCCTGCATGCATTAGGAGATGGCTGTCTTCGCATCCTGTGAAAAGCGCCATCTTAACTGAAACCTGCATTAAGGCGAAGGGGTGGTGGTGGGCAAAAAGTACCCAGCTTGCTCAATGAGCTGTGACAGAATGACACACATACACATCTTCCCTCCAAAACTTCCTATGCTCCAATGTTGCATATCACCTGATTGGTTAAAAGTTTGGGGTGCTTGGCTGTGGTTGGCTAAAACTCCTTATCTATGATTGGTCCAATCTATGAATAAATTAGTGCCAGAATCCTTCTCAGAATCCAACTTCTGAAAAACACAACATTTTCAACGGGTTTTGTTGAGGCAGAAAAAGAGAGAAGTTGATCAAAAAAGCAAAGCAATTGTCAACCATAATGAGATTTATAATAAATAAATAAATAAAAAATTTAAACCATGGGGAGCTACAGATATGTGATATGCAAATACAACTCATTAATATTCATGAAGTACATATATGTCTTTGCCAAGTATAAAGAATTCTGTCAAAACATGCATTGTGACAGAATTTCATATCTAAACACCGATGGAGCCTTAATAGCTAATTAAATTAACCAATTTGCAAAACTAACGGAGCATGGGCCAATAGCGCTCCGCACTAATGACGTCACAAAATCCCCGGCTGTCAGACAAACATTGTCTCACACGCGTAGTGTACATGGACGCACACACGTGCATGGTTGCAATGTTTGTCTGAGATCCGGTGCTATTTTTAGCTTAAGTGCGGAGCGCTATTAGCAAAACTAGCCAAGCAAGTGCCAATCAGCAAAACTACTGATGCATGTGCCAATTAGCAAAGAAGGCAATCTGCAAAACTAAAGTACATGTACTATTAAATTGGATTAGCAAAGACAGGCTAGGCTCGCATTCTAGCAAACAGACTAGGGAGAGATTAGGCAATGCTGGGTAAGGAGCAAGGAATGGGACAAAGCAGCATGGTAGGGGTTATACAGTATAAAACATAATCACAATACCATGTTTCTGGGAAACTCAACTCTATCATGTCTTTCTTTTCCAAACTGAAGTTCCTGAATGATTTTTAAGACAACCATGCACATGCAAAGCAACAAATTGCAGTAGCAGAAGATAATTGTTATTACTGTGTTCATGTTATGTATGTTATGTTCATTAAATTATTAATGATATCAAAATTTGGGGGCATCTATTTTCAGGCAAGATGTTAAAAAAGGAGAAAAGAACACCATTGTTAGCTCATATAATAGGAACTTCACTGGCCGTAATGATGCCAACCCAGCCACTCATGCATTTGTTGCTTCACCAGAGGTGAGTCCTAAAGTTATAAGCACTTCTTTTGCTGTTGATATTATTTAAAGTTGAAGTGAACAAAGAACAATTTACCTGAGCAGGATTCTTATTTTCACCCTTCAACAATATCAGTACTCCTCTAACTGAGCACTCCAGCCCTATGTTAGCGGTGTCCCAAATGGTCAATTATCTTTGTTTTGCCGGTCAGAAGCAATGAGACAACTCAGGATTATTTGAGATACATTAGGGCAATTCCGTGGTAACAGAATTACATTTCAGAGAAAATATGCCTGGTCCATTGCATATTTCCCAAGCTACATGAAATAACCGCTCAATACACGGGTTTACACCATGGCAGCCATCTTAGATTTTCGTCGCAACTTCAAAACGAGGCACTTCCACTCATGCGCACTTTCCGAAGTGTAAGCCCGTCCATTGTCGAAGACAATACACGGGTTTACACTTTGACGGTTTTGATCGCGACTTCGAAACGAGGCACTACCACGCATGCGCTTTTTTAGAAGTGTAAACCCGTGTATAAAGATTTGCCATAGAGCGCCCTCATGAGTCAGTTCCCACAATAGTCAGAGCCCACCTAATCATCCTCTTTTCTTTAGCACTTGTATTTTTAAGTGACACTCGAGTCTCACCGTTTTACTGCTTCTAATAACTGCTATTATCTTGTTTAACAGATTTGCCCTTATACTAAATATTAACTAGATTTTTGTGTAGTTCTGCTGCTTTATTTTCTGGTTTCACCGAGAGTTTGGAATCTTTTTTGGTTGATTTTTCTTACCTCATGTTTTTGTGTGGGTAGGAGCTCTGCTCCGCCACGCGGTTTTGTATGTGTGTTATTTTTTTCTGCAGTGAAAGCTTCACTCAATCTTTTTATTTTTCGGAGAAGGAATTATCATGCCTCCTAAGAATATCGTTACTTGTGTTAAGTGCCGTAAGATTTTACCGCACTCATGTATGGACGACGCCCTGTTCCCAAGCCCTCACATACTCAATCTGTGAGTCGTGGGACCCTGCAGTGTGGGTGCGGATCGAGGCATGGTTGACGAAGTCAACAGACTCTGCTGGGAGCGAGGCTTCAACTACTTCTGGAAATAAGAAGAAGAAGTCCTTGAAACGTTTAAGTTCAGAGCAGTTGGATTCTCGGTCTGGCCTTGGTCTTCCAAAGTTTACTGGGAACATTACAGGGCTCTCACATGCTAGAACTAGATCGTCGCGACCATCCGGTCCCAGCGCTGCAGGTCTTTCCCGATGGCACGCCGCAGGTTTGACCCCATACAGGAAAGATACTGACTGCTGGTGGGTGTGATACGGCACCATCCAATCGGGTCAGATTCTGTACAAACCCGGGCCAGGCAGAAGTCTGTGAGCCACGTAGACTTGTACCAAGTCGGGTTTCGTATCAGCGCTACTGTACAGTACTGCGCGCTGGCGAGTTGCGTGCACAAGCGCGCCCTCTGTTGTCCGCTGCTGCTCCATGTAAGCTTTGTTGAATCGCAAAACCTGACTTGTGGGATCTGCCACAAGTTTTTGCATGGCCTATGGAGCTCATCTACTGATTTCTGTAGCAGCCAATGACAATGCACCATTCAATAAATTTGCATTTTTACATCAATATGCATACAAATCTTTCAAAACATGAATATTGATAACATACGTGACATGCATGCAGCTCAGATTTAAAAACATAAACAAACATGGCGAGTTCACCGGTGAAATATGTTGAACAGGTTTGCTTTATTTGTGACCGTGAATTAATTTGTTACAAGAAGTATTATAGTATTCACCGTGGAGATTTTAAAGAAAGGATTTGTAGGGTCTTAGGACGGAGTATAGATGATGATTTGACGGGGAAAAACCGACATAATTATGTGGACCATGCACTACCTCACTGAAAAAATTGAATGTGCACAAAGGCTTACAAAGCCTTATCAATGACTTTGTGTCGAAATACAATTCAACCCACACTAAACGATGTCAGCCGACGTGCACGAGTCCCAATCTATAGGCTAATGTGATTGGTTAACAGTAGAAACACAATAATGCATATTCAATATATTGCATATGCATTATGAATAACTACATAAAACGATGCTGGGGGTCTACTGGCAGATCCCACAAGTCGGGTATTGTGAGAAATGGAGCAGCTGCGGACTACAGAGGGCGTGCTTGTGCATGCAACTCGCTAGTGTAGTATATACTGTAGCGCTGATACGAAACCGGACTTGGTACAAGTCTATGAGCCGCGGGGCCAGTAAGGCAAAGTGCTGAGATCGTTCTAACTCGGTGGCCAGGACGGCCACTGATGCCTGTTTTTCTGGGTTTTCTTCGGCAAGCGGGATTTAATCCGAGCTCAACTGGTGGTCTGTGTAACTGGAATAATTCCAATCAGATCGGCTTTGCGGGATCCAACTCCGGGTTTTGCCCGGGACCGGACACAGACCATAGTGCGCCGTGTCCTGCCTCAAGTGTGCTGGTAGCACCTCGGGGCTTTTTCCGACAGGTAGATTTTTAAGTCACAAACACTGAGTCACGATCATAATCTATGCTCACTGCCCTGGATTACTTCCAATATTCCTTTGGGTATTTCAGGCTCGCTTGTGGCCGAAGAAAAAACTCCGGCGCCACAAAAGGTGTCATCGCTATTCTAGCTCGTCGGCGAGTTATAGCTCTAGCTTGTAATCGGCCTCGTACCATTTGTCGGACCCCCTGCGACGCTGAAGCCGCAAGGGGAAGGACGATTCATTGGAGCTATTATTAAAGGGTTTCCAAGCATTGTCAGCACAGCTGATACATCAGAGCTATTATTAAAGGGTTTCCATGCATTGTCAGCACAGCTGATACATCAGAGCTATTATTAAAGGGTTTCCATGCATTGTCAGCACAGCTGATACATCAGAGCTATTATTAAAGGGTTTCCATGCATTGTCAGCACAGCTGATACATCAGAGCTATTATTAAAGGGTTTCCATGCATTGTCAGCACAGCTGATACATCAGAGCTATTATTAAAGGGTTTCCATGCATTATCAGCACAGCTGATACATCAGAGCTATTATTAAAGGGTTTCCATGTATTGTCAGCACAGCTGATACATCAGAGCTATTATTAAAGGGTTTCCATGCATTGTCAGCACACAGCTGATACATCAGAGCTATTATTAAAGGGTTTCCATGCATTGTCAGCACAGCTGATACATCAGAGCTATTATTAAAGGGTTTCCATGCATTGTCAGCACAGCTGATACATCAGAGCTATTATTAAAGGGTTTCCATGCATTGTCAGCACACAGCTGATACATCAGAGCTATTATTAAAGGGTTTCCATGCATTGTCAGCACAGCTGATACATCAGAGCTATTATTAAAGGGTTTCCATGCATTGTCAGCACAGCTGATACATCAGAGCTATTATTAAAGGGTTTCCATGCATTGTCAGCACAGCTGGCAGCTATGGTGCCTCGTCTGTCTCCTCCCCACTCGGCTCCCACTTAAACGGTGGAGAGGGATATGCAGGAAGGGACTCAGAAATCAAATTCAGCTATTTCGATTTTCCCCTCTGATTCTTTTCAAGACTCTGATGTTTCACACGCCGTGATACCATTCGTGTTTCCCCTTCCCGAGCCTGTTCTCCGGGGGGAAACACACCACGACTGGATGGCGCTTTCCATCCAGAACTACCCCAGCCAGAGATTAGACCACTGAACTCGGATGGCGAGTCTACTGAAGCTCACCCCTTTGTGGTTACTGATAGCCGCTTCAGGGAGGTAATGTGGGATATTGTGAGGGTCCTGAAGATCCCCATACTGGAAGTAATAATAATAATAATAATAATTGATTTGCACCATGAGCGTCATGCTTGGCAGATACCGGCGCATTATAAGTGTCCATTATTATTATTATTATTAAGTATCCATCCCGGCCACGGATTCCCGGCCTTCCTATAAGAGACGGACGGGCGCCAATGAAGTAACGGCAACCTTTCCTGAGTTTTTATCTACAAACTCAATGCAGTGGCTGAGCTCAAACAGTGGCAATCATTTGTAAAGGGGCTTTGTCATCCTTTTCATGTCCCTAAGAAGATGATGTCTTCTTAAGAAGATGTCCCTGCAATACCTGACGCAGCCAGGGATAAGATGGCCACAGACTTGGGTAGACAGTCGCTCAAGGCTCTTTTTGTAAAAACCATGAGTATGTAACAAACTGGAGGAAGTCCTTGGGATGACCGACATGGCCTCTCGCATAGGCATGAAAGCAACCTCGATCCTTCTTGCCCCTTTTGTCGGAATACCTAGTGGATGTGATTCATCGTCCACTATTCCTCCGCACAAAGCTATAAGTGCCTTCCAATGTCTCGAGGACGGTTTGCGTATTGTTCTGGACCAGTTTGTCCCCATTTCGGCCCTGCCACGACCTCCAGATGCAGCAGTGTGTTGGATGCAATCTTCTCGCCATCGGATGGGATGAAGAGATGGTTTGAAGGTCGCCCTTTGTGGAACGAGGATTTGTTCACTGGTCGTTTTCAGACTATGATGGCATCTGAGGCAAAGCAACTTGAGGCTACTGACAGAATAAACCTGCAAGCCCCCCGCAAGAAGACCCCTGCAGCAAATCAGACCTCAAGCAGAGGCAAGGGTTTCAAAAAGCCTTTGCCTTCCTTTCGTGGGCGTAAGAACACTCAGCAAGCAACCGTGTTGCGTTCGGCCTCTTCCACATCCACACTGTCAGCTACAACAGGCCGTAGCTCCAATCCCAAGCCTTCTGGAGCGGGCCAGGGATGAAACTGCTGACTGGCCTCCTCCGGCCATGGCCCCCCAGTCTGGGCACGTGAGGGGAGGGGGGGGGGGCGTTTAAGGCACTTCGGAGGGACTTGGGCCCTTTACTGCACCGACAGATGGGTGCTCCAAACAGTTTGGAGTTTACGGAAACTCCCCCGTCGGTGGAGGTCTGCTCCACCCCAGTTCCAAGGGACCAGGGGAAGAGAGCAGCCTTAAGAAATAATCACCTTATTGGAGAAAAAGGCGATTCAACGAGTGAGCAGATTGGATCAAATGTCTGGTTGCATGGCAACCTTCCTAACACCAAAGAAGAATCAGGGCTAGTGGCGTCCAATTCTGAATCTGAAGCTGTTGAACAAGTTTATCGGCCCCCCGTGTTTCCGTATGGAATCATAATCAATACGCACAGTCCTGAACTCCCTGGTGGTTCCTGCTTGTGCGGCATCAATACATGTAAAACATGCCTATCTTCATTTGCCTATTTGCAAGGAACACAGGAGATTCCTCCGATTATGATACAAAGACACAACCTTCGAGTTCTTTACCCTTCCGTTCGGACTTTCTACTGTCCCAAGAGTCTTTACAAGGATAACAAAGGCTTTTGCGGCAGCACTGCGAAGAGCCAACATAATAATTTTCCTCTTCATCGACGACTAGCTAGTTGTAGGCAGATCAAGGCAGGAAGTTATTCGGTCATTAAAGATTATGGTTGAATTGACAGAAAGACTCATCTTCATGATCAACCTAGAGAAGTCTCATCTGGTTCCAACCCAGAACCCAATCTTCCTGGGGACAGAAATCAATTTAATAGTGGTAGGGATGGCCTATCCATCCGACGAACGAAAAGGAAGGATTTCTTTTACCATAATTTTAATAACAAATTCTCTGAAATCTATGATATAAAGGCCACAGCTACACTCATTATCTTTTTTATCTATGATTTTTAACTTGATTAGGGCATTTCCTTTATTTGCTCAGAAAAGTCAACTAGACATCAATATCTGTTTCGAAACAGAGCATAGGGGTTTTCTGAAGGCTATTGATGTGTGTGCTGGACCAAGTTTGGTACAGATCGACTGTTGTTAAACAGTCGATCCAGAACGCCTGTGTGCAACGTCTTATGGGAATTTGAATGGAATATTCAAACATTCATGAAAAATGAAACAATGACATCATCATGACATTGCTTCATATTTAGCATCTCAGACACACATACATGAGTTTCTGTTATAATTATTATTATTTATTTCTGGTAATGACACCAAGGATTCCTCAAAAGTGCCCTAGGCACTTTAGCTCGAAAGCCTGATGAAACCTTTTAAGGAAAGAAGATGAGAAGAAGATACAGTTTTAGAGGTGGGAGGAAAACCCCAGAGTAATATTCTGGGTAAAACCCACAGAATCAGAGACTGAAAACCCAATCCACTTGTGGACTGATTTGGACTTGAACTCGGTCCACAGAGGTGAAAGGCAAGGAAAGAACCGCTACGCCAACCTGACTGCCCAAATTTTCAATGTTCACTTTTCAAAAAAAATTTTTTATATGTCTTAATTCATTCTCAAGATAGAATCAATAAAATATTGACGATTACAAATTTCAATAAATCGTAACAAATGAGATGATGATGTCATTGCAATTTTTCAATATACTTCTTGACTGAGTCACATACCAAGTTTCAACCCAATTGGGCTTAATAGGGGTTTGTTTTAATAGTCTACTGCATTCAACCTACCCCAGACAGTTACTACGATATGCAAATTCCCCTGCGCCTATTTGCTACTTCGCTGAAAAGACTTGATCAACTGTGGTGCACCCTGACCTCCCACAATGCGTACCGCCATAGCCGCCATGATCGTCCTTCTTTTCTCAGCGCCGCTACGAAACGGATGTGCCCCTTTGGGCTCTCTCGATTTTCGAGTTCCGTTTCCCCGCTACACCTTAAATAAGCTGTTTGGACTTGATCACTTCTTCGTATCGTAGATATAACCTTTATCTTGATTATCCATTACCAATAAATTTTGTAACAGAATCCCTTTCTGTGCATTTCTTTGGTATTTTTCTCTCTCTTTTTCTGTGCATCCTACAGGTACTTTATCTCCCAAGGAGATGCCAGGTGTACACAGCTGGCTCTGTGTTTATGACCCGATTAAAAGGCCTAATGCAAGTGGGGGATGGATGAGTGTATGGCGATGACCCCTCATTCCTCGCTTGCGGTACCGCAAAAACGGAATGGCTGAGTGGGTGTTGTCCCCTCATTCCGGGCTTGCTGGTACTACTACCAGTCCGAGGGAAGTCCGGGCGGTCAGATGCTAGGCATGCCTTGACAGCTACGTGTCTATCCGACCTGAAGAGGCCTACGGCCGGGGGTAGCTCGATACCACGGTCGCTACCAGAGCGTAGGGAGATCGCTCGCTACCGGAGGCGACAAAGGATACCGCCTGAACGGACTGATCGGCCCCGGCGTAACATGCTCCTTTTACAGCCACCGTGTTATGTCCCGTTGATCGGAGGCCCGAGCCAGCTGAGAATACCGGGCCTACCGTGCCGAGGTACAAGCCTCAGACGTCAGTGGGTAGGAGCGATGTTTAATGCAGGGGTGTGATTTGCCAGGATTTTTGTGACCAAATTTCCCGTAATTGTATTGTTTTTCAGTCCAATTTCGTGTGTGTTTAGCTCTATTTTACACTATTATTCAGGTTTCTCTCATTACTATAAGCGGTTTCTGGTTTTTCATGAAATGTTAATCACACCCCTGTTAATGGGGATACATGTATATAAATGCTGTATTTACATCGCCATCACCCCCACTGCCGCTCCGTTCCTACGAACTCCATTGCGGACGTTGGAGAGACGTGCTGAGGCTCGGGCATCCAATGAGCGCCGTGAATTCCCGGCCCAGCCCATTGTCTGGCCCTACCCAGGTGGGAAACCATTCCAGCCCTACGGAACACGATTGCAGACGTCAGAGGGATGCCCTTCCGCATCTGCTTGGCCCTGGGCCATTGAGAGCAGAAAGCTGCAGGTGTTCATACACAGCGAGACCGCTCAACAGCCCTTTCATCACCGAACAATGCTTGGCTGTGTGGCTAGAGTGAATACAAACACGCGTAGCACAATGTGCTGCGGAGTGTACTTGTACCTACTATACATCGGCTTACACAACGTGTGATGTTTTGCCGACCAACAAAATACGGGGATCGGTGTCCCATCCCGCGGGGCAGGAGACTTCGAGAATTCTTGTTTACAGCTCGAAGCTCTCGGGTCGACCCTCCTCTGCCTGCGGCCTTCATGTATTATTTTGTACATCTATTTGCACACGGTTGACTTGTCCGGTACCCTCTGTCACGGGGACCGATATGCATCCATCCCACGGCCCGGTCCTACGGACCGGACGGCTGCGGGGGTTCCCACTTACAGCCTTTACCGCCCGATGTCTGCACGCCAGCGCAGCCCGTGAATACTCCAGGGCCCAGCCCGCTGCCGTCCGCGGCCGACTTGTCCCAAGTTCAAGCTGTGCCGCGGTCGACCTGCCCGCTCCCACTGCACATACGATGTTCGTTGTTTAGCGTGCAAGGATCGGCAACGCTTCAATAACCACGCTCGTTCATCACTCATGGATTGTGTCAGACGCAACATTATACAAAGCGCTCCACTGCCGGCAAGATCGGCGACTGGTACACCACGTATAGTACACCCCCACGGCCCCATGGCGCCACCCCGGCGTCCGCGGTAGTCATGGGTGCAGTAATGGGAATAAATAATGACTCTACTTCAGTGATTCCATTGTGAGACCGCTCCGATGCTCATACGACCTTTCCACTCGGTATTTTTCCTGAGGTCAAAGGATTAAATACATGTGATACCATGACTCATCACATAGAAGCCTAGGACACACAGGTACCAGAATGTGAACAGTGGCGGTGGACGCACCATCCTGATTCTCCTACATGTAGATGTAGGGACACGACATAGCAGCCAAGGAGCTGGCATGCGTCTACACAACATATCACCATCGACAGTATCACGAGCTCCCTGCACACCGCAGGATAGCCACCAATGGTGACGACGCAGCAGTACCCTGAAGTATCCCAAGCGGACCTGCTGAACCAGTCGGTTTTCGATGCCACTGAGACCTCCAGCCTCCACCCACCTTGCCCTTATCATCCCACTGGTGGCTGCTGGACCACGGATACACAAGGTCAACGCTTTCTCCGGCCTTACCGAAAGCGACGAAGAATCGCCACAAAGGGGCTGTGGTTACAGCCTCTGGACCGCAGGTCAGCATCTTCAATTAATCAAGGCTGACCCATCGACGGATACCGGCCCTCACCACTCCTGCATCTTACTACCACACCGAACAGGTGACGGAAGTAGACCTGCATCAGTCCACCGCTCCTCAGTCATCGCACAACTCAAACAGGAATTTGGGCACTCCACATCTGGCCTCCGCCTATCACCCGACGAGTAGGATGTTGTCTCTGCACGGCAGTGCAGAAACCTTGAGGCCATCTCCGCTGGGGATGCGACTCCACCACGGCAGTCCCCCTGAATTAAGGCAAGACCTCAACAGCAATCGAACCATGTCAGTTCACATCACCCTGCCATATGCAACCCGCATCTCCTGGCTTCTCAGCCCTAGCCTCGACTCCATTGGCATCGCAGTCGAAGTAACGCAGCACATCAACCAGTACCTCCCCTGGTCGATGAAGGAAGTTCACTTAACGACCTACACCCCCTCCTTTTACATCAAGAGCCGAGGCGGTATCACGACAGATCCCTCTTGGGGTGGAGAGCACCCCTCCCTCCACACCAGGCATCTGGGAACCGGGACCACACCTCCCGTCACTACCTCACCAACATGCTTGTGCTACGGGCCGTCCTTGACGCCCACAGACACTTCCGCGGACACGTCAAGGGAAGACGAACGCTGGTCTGCTCCAATGACTCAACAGCTGTAGCGCACATCGACCACCAATGAGTCACGTGCTCCCCACAGATGTGTGTCTTGACCTGGCGGATCCTACGGTGGACCAAGGACAACGGGGCCCACCTACAAGCCATCCACATTGTCGGCCAGGACAACGAGATTGCGGATGCACTCTCCTGAGGGTCGATGAATCCAGAATGGACTTTCCACTCAGACATCACTAGGATGCTCTTTTCTCCGACTAGAGATGCCACGTTGACCTGTCTGCGTCAACCGACAACGTCCAATTACCGACGTTCTACACCGGGCACCCTCACCTAGTTCATGGGCAACGGATGCCCGACAGATCAGCGGTGCGGCCCTCCCTTTGATCTCCCTGATACCGCGCACGTCCTGCACAACTGGAACAGAAACGATGCTGCGTTCTCCTATCGCCCTCACGCTGGCCACGCCAGAACGGGTGTGATTCAGGTTCTTCAGACTGGCCAGACCTCTTGTGCTAACACTTATCATGCTCCCAGACCGGCCGGGCCGGCGGTTGTGCTACTGATCATGCTCCCAGACCGGACAACCCTCCATCAACCTCGGTCAGTCAGGGATTCTGCTCCCAGCATCCGGAGGTCTCCACCTAACGTGCTGGATGCTGTCCAACGATCTTCTCTTCGGCTGGTCTTCTGACGACACTGCTGCCACGGCTGGACAGGGACGACACCTGTCAACTGGGAAGATACACGATAGCGGATTACGCCTCTGCGCTTCGTGCTACAACGATCATGCTCTCTACCCAACTGAAGCACCTGTAACAGTGGTAGTGATCTTTCATCACGCACTTGTTCCACACTGGACTGCAGGCTTCGACACTCTGCAACCACAGATCTGCACTGGCTGCCATACCTGAGGGCCTTGAGGATGGCTCACCCATATCGACCAACGAGGCTCCTCGCAGGACATAGAGCGGCCTCCCAGCAGACAGCCAATCCGGTCCTGGAACCTGAGCATCAACCTGCAACTCCATGCAGGCCTCCACTCGAACCTCCGTGCAAGGCCCCTCTGATGCCCACTACTATCAGCTCGCCTCCCTCCTGACAGTGGTTACGGCTATGAGGACCTGTGACATCAAGGCCCTACCCATAGCTGGGGACCACATCCGCTGGGAGCCACATGTCTTTCGACTCATCCCGACCATTGGCTTCCCACCAAGAACCAGTCCCCCTCCTTCGAGCCACTGGACACTTTCGTACCATCTCTGGCTTCTCACACCGGAGACATGTTAGACAATCATGGTGCTCTGTGAGGACCCTGAAGCCGTACTTGCCCCGAACAAAGGGCCTGAGAGGGAGTTCCTCTCAGCCGTTCACCTCTACCACCAAGCCTCGCCATCCATCGTCTAGGCACACCATTGGCCACTTGATCGTCATCCAGTCGTCAACCATCAAGTTGCAGGCCCAGACTAGCCATCCAGGCTGGATCAGCTAACCCAACAATACATCAAGGCCCACGATGCTTGAGCGGTCTCTGCATCCTGGTCCTACTTCAGGGGAGTTTCATGGTGGAAGTGCCCCTCCGTTTTCACCTCCTACATGAGGGATGTCTTGCAGAGCAACTCAACACACGGCAGGACGGTCCTGGCCCCAACAACTCAGAACCCAGGAGACCCTCCGCCCAACTGACACCTGGGTGAGACCCGCACGAACCTCCACCCAGGGTACAGCTCTTAAGGGGTAATGTACATGTAAAATCGTACATTTACCTCCATGTTATTTTACCTCCACTAGGCTAACCTGGCTCATATCCACCTGACACTCCTCGTAGCCAACCTGCCACCGGGATCCGGTGACACTCTGCATATCGTAGTAACCGTCTGGGGTAGGTTGAATGCAGTAGACTCTCCCCCACCTGTTGTCGGTTGGGTCTACTAGTTCATACCTACCCCAGACGGTTACGTCCCGCCCGTCCTCCCCACTCTTGGCCTCGAGGTGTTTAACTTCGAAAAGAAGAACGATCATGGCGGCTATGGCGGTACGCATTGTGGGAGGTCAGGGTGCACCACGGTAGATCAAGTCTTTTCAGCGAAGTAGCAAATAGAGAGCGTGCACATGACATCACTTAACAGCTTATCGGCCATTTTGAACGGCACGCGTACGTACGCACGCACGCGTATGCACGCACGCGTATGCGCGCACGCGTACGTACCAGACAGCATCATTACAAATTTTAAAGTATATGTTTCCTTAAAAAAACTTGAGTTGTGCATGGAATGGCAATTTCTTGGTTACCGTATCTGGGTGATAATGGCATAACAAATAATTTTCCTGTAGATGACTACTGCTTTGGCTTTGTCTGGCCGTCTTGATTTTAACCCATTGACTGATAGCCTGGTGGGAGCCAGTGGCGAAAATTTCAAGCTTGACAGCCCATATGGAGATGAACTTCCCAGTAAGGTAAAGTACGCTTCCTTGTATCGAGTGTTTATTTTTGAATGGGCTTTCAGAGACAGTATTTTTAGTTGATTTTACTGAGGACCTGTTTGTCACCCATGACCTAGAAAGAAGATGAAATGCATTACAGATGATATGCCTTTTAAATTGGAATTCAGTGGGTTACACATTGTTTCACTGATACACCAGGGTTTCTCCTGATAAGTTATAAACTTCTTTTAAAGCCATATTTCCCTGCAGTAACTTACTTTTTATTGGTGTCTCCCGCCCCTCATCAGGTGTGTTTGCTGAATGAGCCATTGAAGAATACTCCAACACGTGTTGATGTGTTCCCCTCAATGTGTAGCAATGCGTAGAACCCTTTGGCACTCGTCGATGCGCCATTAATCCCATGGCAACTGGTTTCTTCTGCTGCGCACACTTGAAACCCCTGCGGTCCATTCTTTTCTGTTCATTTCCAGTTAACTTAAACCGTTAAATGGAAAGAAGAGAAGAGAAAAGAAGAATGAACCGCAGGGGTTTCAAGTGTGTGCAGCAGAAGAAACCAGTTGCCATGGGATGATGGCGCATCGACGAGTGCCCAAGGGTTCTACGCATTGCTACACATTGAGGGGAAAACAGTGTGTAACAGTGTCCATCAGCACATTTAATTTGTTGACGGGTGCACATTTGTTTGAATGAGAATGAAATAATTTTTCTACCTTTGAGGAACCTAAGTGTCCCAATTTAAATTAATTCTTACATCTATTTGTGTACCCAATGTGGTTGAATGACCTATGTAGTACATTTTATATGGGAATTATGGGACATTTCAGTTTCTGTTTGAATCATTTGTTTACTCACATTATTAAACATGTTAAATGATTAGTTTATCTACAGCATATTAATTGCATTGAAAATGTCTTGGTGCCTCATTAGGTACTAGTGGTTTGGTTTAATGAATGTATTATATAATATATTACAGGGGTTTGATCCTGGTGAGGATACCTATCAAGTCCCCTGTGACAGCACCAATGTGACAGTAAACATAGACCCCAACAGTAAACGTCTTCAGGAACTCGAGCCATTTGAATCATGGAATGGCAGAGATATGGAAAACATGGTCGTGCTCATTAAGGTATGTAATTACTTTTATTCATTTATAAAAATCTTAACATTCAAAAACAAGTGGTTGTCAGTAGCACTCAACTTTTGCCTCCCTTTACCACATGTAGCTTCCATGTGTTAGCGCCCATACAGTAACAAGTAGACAAGCTCAGAATATTTTTGCCCATTGAAGGACAAGTAAAATTCTCCCTTAAAGGGGAAAGAAACCCGGAATACAACATTTGCTTATCTGGACAATTGAACATAACTGTCCACATTTGCCTAGAGCCCACTCCTATATAATTTCCTAAAGAAATTTTTATTGGGACATCGCTTCTAAATTCTTAAATAAAGTAACAAAGTGACGACAGGTTTTTATTCAAGTACAGTGTATTGTACTATTTTGTTGAAAAAGAAAAAAAGGAAAACAATTCCAGTGGGTTTTTTTTCTCACTTTTTTCTCTCTTTTTGCGTGATTATGATTAAATGCAAATTTTTCGTTTGCGTATACATACTGGCCTGAACCCCCTCCCCCTATATGCATGGCGTATGCATCTGCAACCCCTCCCCGTACGTACATACTTTATGGATGGCCCCTATGTGTTGTGTGGTAATTCTGTGAATTTCAGATCATTGTGATCGACGAGACTGACGATAGGATCTAAATAAAAGTTGTAACATCGACTTAAATAGAATGCCTAGAATTGTCTGCACAGTAGCAATTGTTGCCATGGACACAGGAGTATTCCTCCTGATGAGAGGCATCATTTGTACTTTACCTGTGGGCGATTTGTTCTTGTGGCCGATTGTGGTAGCTCGATACCATGGTCACCACCAGAGTGGTGGGAGAACGCTCGCTACCAGAGGTGACGAAGGATACCGCCTGAACAGACTGATCGGCCCCGGCGTAACATGCTCCTTTTACCATTCTAGTTTTCTGTTTTATATCCAACAAGCTTTAGATTACTTTAAGGCTGCGTTCGAGCGAGCTACTCGTGTTAACACGAGTATACTCCTGAGCGCTCGAACGGCTGGAGTATGACACTCGGGTCAGCGAGAGTATACTCTCCAGATATGGGGAGTATACTCCTGCACCGGAAAGTATTGCGCGCGCATCACACTCGTGTTACCGGGAGTAACCGCTCGAACGCAGCCTAAATGCAATTGATACCGCATCAAGATTTACCACACCGACGGCTCTTTTAAAACATGGCGGCCGTTTCACATTCCACTCATAAGCAGGGTTGATAAAAATCATGATTTTCATAAAAAAAAAAATTAAAAATCGGATTTATTTGATTTAAATCAGATTTTTTTTATTTAAATCGATTTTTTTTATTTAAATTAAATTCTTAATTGTTTTTACGTAATAACATCTTACTATCATAAGATTTTGCTTTAAAAAACCCATAAATGCTGCCAAATTGCATCTTCTTGTCGCTTGGGCATTGTACGTCATTAAAATGTAGCAAAAAAACTGTTACTGACAGTCACTACAGGCATACTCTACTGCTTCCTTGCTGATGGGATGTTTAAGACCACGTTTAAAGATGTTTCATGGCTTGTAGTTGTACGTACCATGACCAGTGGTCCATTTGCATCTCATGTGTATAGAGCTAATAGTGGCAGTATTACTGAGCAAAGTCAAGATGTACTGATGTACATAAACAAAAGTTAATTCTGTGCAGTATATACATGTACATGTATGTTTTATACTGTGTATACATTATATTCATTGTATACATTACAAGTAATGCTGTACACATAATTTGCTTCAGAATACTGCTGCATTTTTCATACATATGTTTGTACAGTACATTTTTCATACATATGTTTGTACAGTACATACTGTACGTGCATGCATATTTTGTACAGTAAAAACTAATGTAAACACACTTCATAAACTGTTTAAGACACCCTTTTATAGTGGAAAAATTAAGCCAAAAGTTAATGCAAGTATTCTTTCAGTGAGATATTCTGTTTTTCGTAAAAAAAAAAAATCAAGAAATAATGAAGAAAATCATGATTGATTTTTTTTAAGCAATTTTTTTTTCCATTGATTTAAATCATGATTTAAATCAATGATTTAAATCGAGTGATTTAAATCAAACAACCCTGCTTATAAGCATTACAATTAATTACATACATTGTATTAATAAAAGCGAGCAACTAATTTCACACATTCCTATGTCAAATGATTTGTTTTATGTTGATATAATTCATTATACATAGAAAAGACAAAAACTTACAGGTCGGCTGGCGATCCTGGTTCTTAAAGCGGACTTGTACCGTCCAAGCGGGTATGACGTTTTTCACTCTCTAAATATTCTCTGGCATGATGCATATACTCTGCATATAATATCACCCTTCAGCAAGGTTGACTGGCTGGTAAATCTCACAATTAATTATATTATTTATATAATCTTCGTAGGCTGGCAATGCTGGCCCTCTCCTCGGAAAACACAGACAAGTCCTCATGTCAATCCAAAACGAAAAAATGTCTTCTCTCAAGAAGTCATTCAAAACCCTGCGAAGAAAACTGTCCATGTGACTGCCAAAATCTTTTGTTTCCCAACCCCCCTAGCATAAGGCATTGAATAATAGCACAGGGTTCTGGGGCTAATTCTCCAGATAAGTTTAAAAAGCTGTTTCTCGGTGCCTAATCGCATTAAAGGCAGTTTCATTTTTTGTTTTGCCACATAAATATACACTTTCGTTTCACTTGATAAGTTTTAAGAGTAATTTCTCTCTAATTTAACTTCACTATGTGACAGCCGTCCAGACCACAACGGAAACAGAGAGCGTCAATAGTTCCTCATGCAGCTCAGCTACACCAACAGCTACACCTTCCCAGCCGCAGTAGCCCATTAAAGGGCGACTGCAGTGCTTTTTTTGGTCAGGTTATTTTATTGCCTTCATACAGAGAATATACTGACAGATAATGAATGGCAAGTCTTATTTTGGTTTCAAACCAGCATTTGGTTTTCTTTTGAACAACTTTGCAAAATGGGGGATTTTCATGCATACTCATGTAGGGAACCAACAGCCAAAATATAATGAAAAAACATAAACAAATGAAGAGGCAAACCATAGAAATGGTTGGTCAAACAAATTACACCACCAGTTGAGTGAAAGGAACATATTCAGCACAATAAATCCCATTTAGGGGGAAAGGTCTGTCAGAAAACCTAAGAAACAACCGCAACTTTTTGTACACAAATCAATTGGGTTACTGCTCTCGGTTCCCCAGATGACATCACAGTTTTGCTCATGAATATGGAAATGCTAATTAGCATACAAACCAAAAAACCTGTTTTTAACCCTGAATCAGTGTGAGGAAGTGGATAAAATCACAGTCCCCATGTACAGTTTTTTAATTAGCACATGTTCAAGCCATAATATTCCCATTGCAGAGACCCTTTAAACTCTACTTGCAGCCCTTGAAATACTTCAGGGCCCAGCCCGGTCCCATCTGCGGCCGACTTGTCTCAAGACGTCTGATGTTCGTTGTTTCGCGTGCAAGGATTGGCAACGCTTCAATAATCACGCATGTACATCACACACAGATTGTGACAGACGCTACATTTTATTTATTTATTTGTATTATTACCACTACCCTCCAGTATCTCCACTACCAGCACAACATTACCGAGCACAGCGCTCAACCGTCGGCAGGATCTGCAGCTAGCATGCTACGTATAGTAACCACCATGGCCCCGTGGCTCCACCCCGACGACCACGGTAGTCTATGGGTGCAATACCCGTAGTGGACAAAGGAAGGAATAATAAGGAACTTAAGCCTGGGTGATTGAATTGTGAAGCTGCTCCAATGCTCATACGGTATTTTTCCTGAAGTCAAAGGTTAAATACATGTGATACCATGGCTCGTCACATAGAAGCCTAGAACACATCGGTGCCAGGAGGTGAACAGTAAGGTGGACGCACCAACCTGCAGCATGTCAAAGCAGCCGAGGATCCGGGATGCATCTACACAACATACCACCATCGACAGTATCACAAGCTCCCCGCATGCCGCAGGATAGCCACCACTGGTGATCAGTATAATGACGCTGCAGTACCCCACTCAGCACTCAGACCTACGGAACTTTGGTTTTCAATGCCACCGAGACCTCCAGGCTCCACCCACCTTGCCCTTATCATCCCATGCACTGGTAGTTGCTGGCCCACGGAAACACAAGATCAGTTATCACACAACTCAAACGGGGAAACACACAGGAACTTGGGCACCCCAGTTTTAAATAAATAATAAATAAATAAATAAATGCTTCCACAAGCATGTCAAGGGAAGACGACCCAATGACCGCTCCGATGACCCAACAATGGCCGTGCACACCAACCACCAAGGAGCTCCCCACAGCTGTGCGTCCTTGGCTTGATAGATCCTACAGTGGACCAAGGACAACGGGGCCCACCTACAAGCCATCCACATTACCGGTCAGGACAACATGATGGCCGACGCACTCTCCACTAAGTGAAATGGATGGACTCTCCAATCAGGCATCGCTCGGACGCTCAACCTCCGACAAGAGAGGCCCCACATCGACATGTTCGCATCAACCAACAACGCCAAACTACCGACGTTCTGCACCAGGCACCCTCACCCTCGTTCCTGGGCAACGAATGCCCTACAGATCAGCTGGACGGCCCTCCTGACCTTCCCTCCAATCTCCCTGATACCATGTGTTCTCCACAAGCTGGAACAAAAATGATGCTGCGTTCTCATGATCGCCCCGTTCTGACCACGCCAGCCCTTTGAGAATAGCTCATCCATATCAACCAATACAGCTCTTCACCACCTTATGCAGGACATGTTTGTAGAGCGACCTCACAGCAGACAGCTGGTCCCATCCTGGAACCTGGGCATCAACCTGCAACTCCCCGCAGGCCTCCACTCGAACCTCCCTGCAAGGCCCCTCTGATGCACACTACCATCAAACTCACCTTCTTCCTGGCAGTGGTTACGTCTAGGAGGACCAGTGAAATCAAGGCCCTATCCATAGCTGGGGGCCACATACGCTGGGAGCAACATGGCGTTCAGCTCATCCCGTCCATCGGCTTCTTCGCTAAGTGCCAATCCCCCACCTTTGATCCATCAGACCTTCGCACCATCTCTGGCTTCACACACCGGGGACACATCTGACAATTATTGTGCCCTGTCAGGACCCTGAAGCGGTACTTGCCCCGAACGAACAAAGGGCCCGAGAGGGAGCTCCTCTCAGCTGTTCATGTCTACCACCAAGCCTCACCATCCAACGTCTATGTACACCATTTCCCGCTGGATCGTACCGGCCATCAAGTTTGCAGGCCCAGACTGGCCATCTAAGCTGGTTCAGCAAACCCAACAATACACCATGGCCCACAATGTTAGAGTGAACTCTGCATCCTGGTCCTACTTCAGGGGAGTTCCGGTTTCAGACATAAATGTTTATTGCAAGGAAGCATGCTGGAAGTGCCCTTCCGCTTTCACCTCCTCCTACCTTAGGGATGTCCTGCGGAGCAACGCTACACATGGCAGGACGGTTCTGGCCCCAACGACACGGAAGCCAGGAGACCCTCAGCCCAACTGAGACCTGGGTGAGACCCTCACGGACCCAAACCTAGGGTACAGCTCATGAGGGGGTAATGTACATGTACATTATCATACAATTGGTACTATCAGACAATATTTGGATAGTAAATCTACAGAAAAGTTGATTCATTTTCTGGTTATGTGCCGTATAGATACATGTAACAGCTTACTGTATGGTTTGCCTGATTCTCAGATTAATAAGTTGCAACGTATACAGAACTCTGCTGCTAGACTTATTACCCGGACTCGTACACGAGACTCTATAACACCAATTCTTTATGATTTGCACTGGCTGCCTATTCCGGCAAGGATAGATTTTAAAATTTTGGTTCTAACATATCAGTGTATCCATGGTATAGCCCCTATTTATCTTCAATGTTTAATTCAGGAGTACAAGCCATCAAGAAATCCGCGTTCCGCCCATAAATCTCTGTTGATACCTCCAGTTATTAAAACTAAGTCATAATATGGTTCCCGCTCTTTCCAGTACTCAGCAGCTCAGTTGTGGAATAACTTACCAGATGTTGTCAAACAGGCCCAGACATCAGATCAATTAAAAAACCTGGTCAAAACTCATCTGTTCACCTTGTTATAATTCTTGATTCATTGCAGTGCATAGGGACCTAACGGTGATATGCGCTATATAAGAATGGCTTTTATTATTATTATTATTATTATTACAATTGTACATGTATTCTTTTACCTCCACTACACTAACCTGGCTCATATCCACCTTCTACCTGACACTCCTCGTAACCAACCCACCACTGGGATTCGGTGCCACTCTGCATATAGTAGTAACTGTCTGGGGTAGGTTGAATGCAGTAGACTCTCCCCACCTGTTGTGGGTTGGGTTTACTACACATTCTTAAATTGACTTGCAATTTGCATGTTTTTGTCGGTTTTCAATAAATTGTACCAGCATTGAATAAAGGCAGAAATGTTCTTCTGAGACAGTGTTTTGTATTTATTTAATTTGAACCCCAACAACTCGTAGTCCTCTGATGGAACCGGTGTCATTCAATAATTTAATACGCGTCAGGCCCTCCCAACTCTAAGCTCATTATTAAATTAATTGAAAAGTGAACAAAGAAAAATTTACTGGAGTGGGATTCGAACCGGTGACCTCCTGAATACCATACAGGCGCTCTACCAATTGAGCTATCAAGCCCTACATTGGTAGTGTCCCCAATAGTCAATTATCTTTGTTCGTTTGGCAGTTAAAAGCCATGGAACCACACACACACCGCCATACCCCAAGGATCAATTCACCAATATACCAATACAAGCAGCAATGCTGAAACCTGGGAACGGTGCATTGGGGATCACTCAAAGAGGATACGGCTTTTTAATTAATATAATCATCAAATAACCACAAGGGAAACTGACTGAATTTAAAGTCATTGAAAGTGAACAAAGACAAATTTACTAGAGCAGGATTCGAACCGCCAAACCTCCTGAATACCGTACAGGCGCTCTTCCCTTGTGGTTATTTGATGATTATATTAATTTAAAAGCTGTATCCTCTTTGAGTGATCCCCCAAAGTGGGACCTTGCTTTGACCTTGCATTGTTCACTGTCAGTAAAATCAATTGCACTGCTGTACGTAAATGAAAGATGCTGAATCAAACGATATGAACCTGGGTCTTTTCAGAAAGTAAACCAATGGGCGAGCACTGAAAGCCGCTCAAGACGTAGGGACACAAAAGGACCCACAATGCATCCAGCCTTGATTTCTTTCTGAAGTTTTTCAAGATAATTCTGAGATTGTGCTAGAGCAGAGTGAAGACCATCCGAGTCCCAGTGAGCCCGAGTGTGGGTGTAACCCAAAAGTAAAGCCTGCACAAAAACCCTCCCATAAAATGGTTCTGTCAGTTATCTTATAAATCAACAAAGCAGTCAAGTTAATTGGAGTTGGGAGCATGAAAATTGCGTTTGCTCGATACGGTCGGAGCTGAGTTACCCGTTACTGATGTAGTCGCTGTTATGGTATTGTACCGTACAACCGAGGTACTGGCATGCCGGTTTGTGGCTTTGCTTTGTTTTTTCTTTGATGCACATATCCCAAACTCCCATACCTGACTTGCTGTACTGTGTCGATCATGTATACAGAGTCAGTTGCATCTGCCCTTGAATTATGTCGAGTTATATCTGTTCTTCCTTCCTCCGTGGTTTGATAGATTTTGAAACCTTTAATCAAATTTTCTATGTTGGAGTTGTTGGCACCTCAGTATTCCTGCAGTTTTTGTGAAAAAAGGTGATTAAATTCTTTGTGTGCAAAACAAAATAACAAAATCATACATCCTGAGATAAGAACCAATGATTGGACCATAAAACAAAGTTTGATTGTTGCGTAATAATCATTATCTTGATTAGGTTCAGGTTCAGGTTTATTTCATACTATTATAATGTTATTACATTGAGTACATTTATTACAAGGTAAGCTAATAGTATGAGGAGGTCAGACAAGAAGCCGGAGCTTGTACAAAGGTCTTCCCCTTTACATTGAATAATAATGGTTACAATCATTATGGATCGGATTATGTGTGTATGTTTCCAGAGGGTGTCGTTTCGAAAAATCAATTCACAGAACGGCCTTAACAAACTTGGGAGCAGGGGGTAATTTTAAGACAAGCCATTTCCCAGAACAGCCATAACAAAAGTTTGACTTAACTTAAATGAAGCACAAGGGGGCGCACTTCAACATTTGATCGCTCGGCGAGACGAAGGAGCTTCTTTGATGTTTCAACCTAATTGGTTTGATGTTTGATTATGTTATAATGTGGACATTAATGTGTTCCAATTTATTCTCTTAAATATTAATATAAGGGTCATTTTCTTTTCAAGGTGCAAGGGAAATGTACAACTGATCATATAAGTGCTGCTGGACCTTGGCTCAAATACAGGGGTCATCTAGACAACATTTCCAATAATCTGTTGATTGGGTAAGTTGACTAACGATTTTGGAAGCAATGTCTCAGTGCATTCTTCAATTACAAAATTCTTTTCTTTTCTATATCTACCTCATGTAGTAACATTGTGCAAGAGAAAACAGAAACAAAGGAAATGACACAATGACAAGGATGTGGTTTGATAACCTGGAATGGCGGAGCCTTGCATGTACTAGAGAGAAAGCCAAAGAAAGGGAAGGAGGGGAAGGGAGGACAATAAAGGATGACAATCACGAAGTCTACTGCATTCACCCTTCCCCAGACGGTTACTGCTATATGCAAATTCCCTTGCGCCAATGGGAGACTTTTGAGAATCGGTCTTTAAGTCAACAGCGCAAGTGCACGCATGCTCACAATTGCGTGCGCGTGCGCTGTTGACTTAAAGACCGATTCTCAAAAGTTTCCCATTTGCTGCTTCGCAGAAAAGACTTGATCAACCGTGATGCACCCTGACCTCCCAAAATGCATATCAACATAGCCGCCATGATCATCCTTTTCTCAGCGGCACTATGAAACGGCCGTGCCCCTTGCGGGCTCTTTCAATTTTCGAGTTTCCATTTCCCGCTGCTCACCTAAACTGTATAGACTTGATATTTTTCCTTTTTTACTTATCTGATTAACCGTTACCAATAAACAGTGTCCTTTCTGTGCGTTTGTTTCTGGTATTTTTCTCTCTCTTTTCTTTGTACCTGCAGTCCTACATCCTCGCGGTCTACACAACTTAACATTATGCCGGCGTGATGCACAGCCGGCTCTGTGCTCATGACCCAATGAATAGGCCTATATGCGGGGGGAATGGAGAGTGGCTTGACCCCTCCTTCCCGACTGCGGTACAGCAAGACGGAATGGTAGTTTGGGTTTGTCCCCTCATTCCGGGCTAATTGCGTACCACCTGCCAGTCCGAAGGAATTCCGGGCGGTTAGATACAAGTATCTTTCGTGACACGTGTCTAATCCGACCCAAAGAGGCATACGGCCCGGGGTAGCTCGATACCACGGTTGCTACCAGAGCGGAGGGAGAACGCTCGCTACCAGAAGCGACGAAGGATACCGCCACAGCGGACTGACTGGCCCGGGTGTAACATGCCCTTTTTTAGCCGATATGCTAGCTGTCTACGGGAAAGAGCCGGGGTGACATGCTTTCGCCACCCCTATGTTTTGCCGGGCTCGATTGCGGACGTCAGAGAGATGCCCTTGTCTACGTGCAGCACCCAGAGGTCCTAGCTACAATTCTGCACACACCTCACCTTTGTCCAATGTACAAAGCCTCAGACATAAGTGAGTACGAGTAGTGCTATACTCGTACCACCGTTACGCCTGAGCGAACACCATTGCGGACCTCAGAGAGAGGCTTGAACAGCCAATGAGCGCCTTGACCACCCTGGCCATTGTCCAGCTCTACCCGGACGGAAAGCTATGGAGAGTTCCATACAACGGCTGAACTGCCAGACGGCTACTCCAGCCCGCACCATGCCACCGACTTCTGCCCACTACCATTAGCGGCCTCCAGTCGCCAATATAGGGCACAGTAGGAAGGCTTACCTAGTCTTGTCCAAGACGTTGATTATGCGCTAGTCCCTCCAAACAATTACCCACCCCACGTGAACAAAGTGGACCATTCCACCGCCCTACGAAATATCAACGTCTTGTTGGTTTACTCTGGTGTCACGTGACGAAGACTGAGCGTGACCTCTGTGGGTAGAAATTGCATATTCATTGAGGTCAACAACAGGGTGCAATGCGCTGTTTTGGTCAGCGTCCAATCCACGCACGTGGTATGGCGTGATACCGTGTGCATATCACGTAATGACAGTCGTTTGAAACTCAGCCGCAACCGTTATTGCCATGGAGCAATAACAACAGATAGCTCCATGGTCATTACCAAGGCCATGGCTTGATTATACTTCGATCAACTGTCATGCGGCACAAACAGATTTCGAGAAATTGTAGGATATGAATAAGCCGTATTTTACAGCTTTTGGGGGTATCCTCGGGCTTTTGTCATTCGTTATTTATTGTGTATTTCATATGTACAGTACTTTTGTATGTTGCCAAAATAAATGAATGAATGAAGGGATGAATGAAATAATTTCACTGAATTATGATACCATGGAGTCTGTTCCCGGGCTCCATGAAGACACGGAATGATTTCGAGGGGCACGGTTAGTTAATTTATTCCATTCCCAAGTTGTCTAAGAGCCTTGTTGTTCTCCGGAAAACTCTCGAATCCCCGACATTTGTGTTGCAAAATCCAAGGCCTCCAAATTCAATACGATCCGTCCGTCAGCAGCCATGGTAGGCCTACGATATCAATGTAGGCCTACATGTACGGCACATGTTATTTACAAGTACTGTAAATACACGTGTGTATTCGTACTGCTAATGCTTGCGACGTCGTTGCGGTACTAGACTTCATCCCTATGCAAATTTTGTAAATATATTAATGCAAATAAGGCTACGTCATGATGCGCCGACTTCGCGGGGGGTTATTGCCCGGAATTTTCCGGGCAGTTTGGAGTAAATGGACAAGACGGTATCACAGGCTTGTGTGTGTGGCGTAGACGTTATTTCGGGTCGTTTGTTTTGTTGACACGTACACGTACGTGCGATCTGTTGGCCAGGTACAACTACGTAATACCGTCTTGAACAAGACTAAGGCTTACCATGCCGAAGATCATGTACTGTTGCCTAGGCCTACCTGCCTGATGAGCACGATTGCGGACGTCAGAGGGACACTCTTCACTGCGTGGCCTAGCCGCATAGAGCTGTAAGCTCCAGGGGTTCACACACAACAAGACCCCTCAACAGGCCTAGTCAACCTGGCCCACTATCACAGCCCATCAGTACGGGGACTGGGTATCCATCCCCTGCTATTGTCCGCCACCTCAGATACGAAGAGAAGGACACGGGAGCCCCAAGCACGGCTTTGCTAGCCATGCTACCAGGTCTGACTTGCCCCCACCAGCAGCTATTTCCCTTCATTCGACGCATCGGCGGTTACAAATAAATGTAGTTAGGCCATAATTACACCGACGTCTAGTGGCGATTACCACCTGAATACTCCCGCTGGGCCCGTCAAGGGGCCCGGCTTTCTGGCCCCATGCAGTGTCGTTATAGCTCGAGAGGACTTAATATGAGCCTAAACCGACATCACAGAGGCAGGGACACATCCCCCACCATCGCTCAACGGAATACGAGAGCCTCACCGGTTCCCACATTCAGCTACACCGCCCAACACCTGCACCGACTCAGCCGCGATAGCCCTTCAACGCTACCGAGCCCAGCCAACTGCCACCTTCAGAGTAGAGTTGTATCCGCGGCTGGATTGTCTTAAGTCGGGTCGTTCCATGGTTGACTTGTCCGGTGCATATCCATACTGTAAGAGTTGACACTCCTTGGGCCGAGTTGGTCTGCGGATTACTTCCAATAGGGCTCGGGGCTCGGCCCGGACGAGTTGCCCAACGACCACTCATGCCACCCGGGCCAGACACCCTCCATTACACTTGGCAGGGGGCCTACACCCGGCCCCCAAAAACCAACACCTAATGCGCAGGACATCATACAAGGACCCCTTACTTCAGTGGGGCCTCACAGGAACGCCTCTCTCGTGGCTACCCGGGGACTGTTTATACCTTCCCCGATGTGGTGCTACAAGGATGCTCCCTCTCCTTCTCCTACCGATGCACCACTAACGGCAGTGGCAGACCTCTACCTATGCACTAGCTCCACACCAGGCTCCAGTTTTCTTCTATCTGCAGCTACAGGTCTGCTGTGACTTAACCCGATGGTTTTGAGCATGGCCCTCCCCTCTTAACCAACGTGGCCAATACACAACCTCCTATGGGGCATGTTTACTGAACGGCCCCCAGTACACTACTATGAACTCGCCTTCTGTCGGTTACGCCTACGCGGTCCAGTGAGATCAGGGCCCTATCAATAGCTGAAGGCCGCATACGCTGGACGCCACACAGCATTCGACTCCTTCCGACCATTGGCTTCCTCGCCAAGAACCGATGCCCTGTCTTTGAGCCACTGGACATCTCTGTAACCACTCAGGCATCGCGCTCCGGTGACCCGTTAGGCAAGCTAGGGTGCCACGTCACGGGCCTGATGTGGTACTTAGCCCAAACAAAGGACCTGAGGGAGCTCTTCTCAGCCTTTCGTCACTACCACGAAGCTTCATCACCCAGTGTTGAGAGACACGATTGTCCGCTGGATCACCTCGACCTGCATTGCCCAGTAGTCATCTAAACCAGACCAGCAAACCCATTGATACATCAACACCCAAGATGTGAGTACAGTATTCGCATCCTGGCCCTACTTCTGAGTTCTAGTATCAGACATGGGCAAGGCAGCATGATGGAAGTGCCCCTCCACTTTCACCTCTAGAGCGACTTGACACATGTATGGCAGGATGATCCTGGCTCTAGTGACGTGGAAGCAAGAAGCCCCTAAGGCCAGCTGACAGATGAGCGAGACCTGTACGGAAGCTCTGCCCATGGGAAACTCATGATGGGCATTGTGCCCACTATGCTAACCTGATTCATATCCACCATACTTTCCTGGCTCTCCTCGTAGCCAACCCCCCACTGGAATTTGGTGCCACTCTGCATATAGTACCGTAGTAACCGTCTTTGGTATTAGATTGAAGGCAGGACACTATCCCCACCTGTTGTGGGTTGAGTCTACTAGTTCAAACCTACCCCAGACGGTTGCGTCCCCCCCGTCCTCCCCACTTCTGGCCTCGAGCCTCCTGGCTTTGAAAAGAAGGACAATCATTGCTGCTATGTCGGTATGCATTGTGTGAGGTCAGGGTGCACCATGGTTGATCACTTCAGCGAAGCAGCAAATTGGCGCAGGGGAATTTGCATATAATAGTAACTATCTGGGGTAGGTATGAACTAGTATACTCAACCCACAACAGCTGGGGAGAATATATATCACTTGGTTAAGCGTTCGTGATTAGCTAACATTGTTAGCTATCGGCAGGCTCAGTGGAGCACGACCTGTCGTACGATAACGAAAAGAAAAGTAACACTTTGTGGTGTAATTGTCACAGCATATGTTATCAGCACGTCTGATTGGTGACATTTTCCAATTAAAGTTATGAAAGTTGATGTTGAAGGGTTGTATAATTATCGTGTTTTGTATTATGCATAGTTTGAGCTGTCTGATCAATCGCCAACATGAGAATGATTTGAAATGCATTTAAAATGCTAGATACATTTATTAAAATATCAATAAAATACCGAATGTCCGCTGGCGTTTTACAAGTTTTTTGTTTGAGGAAAGGACATGGACATTTTCAAAATAACAATGATATATAATACTCTGTTTACATAACTGTTCGGCACATTACTTCAACAGCCATGCAGGGGCAGCTATACTGCATTTTGTTAAATACAAAAAGCTTGGTAATTTGTGGTTAGAACCTGTTTTTTTATATATAAAAGACACACCTGCACACCACAGAGACTATTCTAATACCAATGAGAGACTTTTGAGAACCGGTCATTGTTTTGCATGCGCGCGGAATTGCCTGCGCGTGTGCTGTTGAAATGAAGACCGATTCTCAAAAGTCTCCCATTGTATTGTTATTGTATTAAAAAGAGCCTTTTCAATGGAACACTTTGAAAACTAATCAAAATGCCTAGTTACTGATATTATTTTTGCTTGCAAACAGTGCTACAAATATAGAAAATGGTGAGCTCAACAAAGTGAAGAACAGACTAACAGGGAAGATGGGAACTGTTCCCGACACTGCCAGATATTATAAGGTAATGACTTCATTTTAACATATACATTTCATCTATTTTTTAACCAGTTTATTTAGTTCAGTTAAAAATGGCATGGTGTCTTGATGATTTTCCTTGACATGGCTTTGAAATGGCAACTTTTTCAGGCTAACATGACTGGCTGGGTCGTGATTGGAGATGAGAACTACGGTGAAGGCAGTAGTAGAGAGCATGCCGCTTTAGAACCAAGACATCTTGGTGGTAAAGCCATTATCGTTAAGAGTTTTGCACGCATTCATGGTGAGTTCATAGTTAATAGAATCAAACTGTTCGGATATGGCCGGAAATCTCTGAAAATGTTTAATTTCCTTGTTATTACAGAACTTAAACATGGATTGCTGGTGACCCGGGGTAGTTGCAAAAGTGGCTGTTGTCTTTTTTAATCTGTTTAAAGGTTTACTGTTATAAAAACACATATGAAGTTAAATACATCTGTATTGTTATAAAACTCAACCTGTCTATCATTGTTTGTGCTAAACAATATTGTATATAGAAAACAGAGGTATTTTAGGCCCATAATTTAGCACCCCACTTTTCGCGACGAAAAACATTGCTTACGTCACATGCAGAACTCCATGCAGTATAGTGTGTGGGAAGCCTATACTAGTTCTATATGTGACGTCACTTGGTATTGTTGCGTGGATCGGTTCCAAGAGGGACTTTTTTGGGGGTGGGGCATACATGTACTGATTTTGTGACGTTTTGGTCAAAAGTAAGCACTTACATAAACATATAAATTTATTTAGTCATTAATTATGTATTAAGCAATAATTTTAAAGCACTTTCACCCCTGTCCCAATTTTGATTACAGTAAACCTTTAAATAATAATAACAAAGGCCAATAATATTCGGCACCTACTATATCAATATACTCTTCTGTGCATTACCAAAAAAAATACTTAGCATTGAATAAAAGGTTGTTTTTTTTAACCTGGGCCCAATTTCATGGAATCCGTTACAGCCTATTTTTGTGCTTATGGGCACTGCTACGCGTGAAATCTATTTCATGGAATCCGTAAGCAAGACTCTCGGTTAGCGAAGAATTTCTAGGGTATTAAACCGTGATCATTTTCTGCTAACGCGCTGTCGTATGCATTCTGCACAAATTCCTTGCTTACCGTTACCAAAAAGGAAGCTCTTCCGTGAAATACGCTAAGCGTAACCAAAAAAATTCTGCTACCGTAAGCGAAGAATATTTGCTAACGGTAACGGATTCCATGAAATTGGGCCCTGGTCTTGAACTGATCTAGAGAGTTAGCCTGCCGAACAAAAACAAGAAGATTATTCCACAATTTGGGAGCAGCATACATGAATGCCCTGTCACCAAGTGTAATCTTTGATTTCCCAGATGAGTGTTTTGGTAATGTGCGGTCTTCAGAACTTTGTTATGATGATGATTTCAGCTCGACAAGTTCCTGAATGTATGCTGGTGCCATACCATGAATGGCCTTATAGGTCATCAACACAATTATCCTAATGGGTGACTTTGCATTCATTTGTTTGTGTTGGTGGTTTCACACAAATTCCCGTTAAAAGTAATCTACTTCGAAAGAATGATTATTTTGTCAGCTTCCTGTCAACGGGACTCTATTTAATATCCGAGAACATTATACTCTGCACTGTGTTTTCTAATTACATTTATCATGTTTGCAGAAACAAACCTGAAAAAACAAGGCATGTTGCCTTTGACTTTCGTCAACTTGGGAGATTATGATAAGATTCAACCTGACGATAAAGTTGGCCTTCTTGGATTAACTGAACTTGCTCCTGGTTCGGTAAGCATATCTTACTTCAGATAAAGACAAAGGTTTATGGTTGCTATTTTACCGTTACTTTTCACACATTGACATATGCAGGTAGGTGCAGGTTAAGTTCCTAGAACTCGCTTAATCACCTACTCACGAAACAACTTGGTACCCTACTTATCTTAGTACCCCACTTAAGTTAATAAAGCATACATTTGTTTGTGAAATTGTTTCTGTTGAGCATATATGAAGGTCTAACATCACCAATTGTTGCCAAGACTTACACGCAAGCAATCAATCACCGTTTTCTTAGCATGCTTATTTTTACTGATTATTTGATTTTTATGTTGGCATGTTTTCCAAACAATTTTTACAATGGGAGACTTTGGAGAACCGGTCTTCAAGTCTACAACGCGCGCATCTCACAATTGCATGCACGTGCGCTGTTGACTGGAAGACCAGTTCTCCAAAGTCTCCCATTAAACCAATTTGTACTTTTCTCTGATAAATAATTATGCGTGCTTTTGTCGCACACGCAATTCAGATGATTTATTTAGGCTGTCGATCAGCTTCTAAATTTTGTTGACAATATTCATCGTCATCATGTTTTAGTCATGATTAGTCCATGGGCCAGCCGATTTGTCGGTACAATCTGGATGGACTAATTCTAAATCGACTTTTGTGTTGTAGAACAATATAACACGACAAAACAATATGAAAGACTATGGACTTTTTCGATAATATGTTATCGGTAAGTTTCAAAGTTTTGAGAGCCTCTTTCAGTTTATGCAAAAGACATATTTAAGGAATTTGTTGTAAAGCAATTTCACGTACAAAAAAAAATGTATTCTGTTGACAGGAACCAGCCGTAGTTCAACACGTGCGGTGCCAATGTTTACATGCAAATTCATAACGATTTATTATTATTTATGTGTTTATTGCAAGAAATGTTGGATTACAAGCAGTGAAATTAAACGACCATAACTTTAAGTTATTTCTTGCCATGCTAGCTGGTCTGGTTTTGCGAAGAGGAAGTCATGAGTAGGCCTTATTCAAAATTCAGAAACTGTTCCGTGCGTGAAAAGAGATTTCTCAGTGTCTTCAATCTCTAAAGCCATGAAATCGAAACACGTAGATGTATCCCCTAGTCCTACCTTAAGTTTAAAGAAAAACTCCCAAAGGGAGTTCCGAAGGGAAGGCCTGTGGGTCAAATCAACCAATGGGGCTGCGGGTCACTTCTCCGATTTGGCTGAAATTCATTACTAACATTCATCTATATATATAATGAACATATGCAAAATTAAACATTTCTCTAAGCCGTTTCGGAATAAGGGCCTGTCAAAGTGGGCGTGGCATCGCATCATTGAAGAAATTGCGTTTTAAAATGTCCTTAAGATACAAAGGACAAAGCTACAAGATACAAAGCTGAAAACTGGTACCCAGGGTAACTTGCAAATCAAATCTTAAAACAGGTGTATTTCATCACTCGTTCTCTCTACAGGCAGCTCAAAACTCAAATATATTCTGCAGAAATAATTTCCATTTTCAGGCCCCCTAATACTCAGATTGATCATCAGAAAAGCTTCATATGTGTATTAAAGAGGTACATTATGGTCACCCTAAGCAAGCATATTGCCCTTACACATTCAAACAAAAATTGGTAATGCTCCAAAGTTGGTTCCAGACAGAAAATATCGAAAAAACGCAGTGTTGACCTAGGCAACACTTACCCACCAAATTGAAACTTGCAATATTTATTTATACATGTCTGATCTAACCCTGGACCAAATTTTGTCTTGGAGACTTTTCTCCTTCATGGTTGAAACATCCCGTTAAAATGTTTCCGCCTGAAATAGTGTATTTATCCAGAAATTAGTAAAACAACGACCGAAAATCTTGTTGATATTTTAAAAGATCAAAAATAAAAGAGAAAAGACTTAAGAAATACTGTTGCCGTTTACATCGTATGGGACTGAAATTTTCACAGATGACTATTACTGTATCGGCATTGATTTTTTTTTAATTTCTTTGACAGAAACCAATGTATGAATTTACCTTTAACTTAGGACAAAACTTCAATCAAAGTGATTAAGGCCACTGAAGAAAATCAGGAATCCTGCTTGAAATACTGTCCTACAGGGGCCAATAGTCACAAAACTGAGAATAAACACGAGTTTCAAAAGGGACTTTAAATCCCTTTTGTTTTTATATTTACCAACAAATTATCAGCCATACTCCTCAACGTATTATATGCATCTTAATTAGCCTGTCCGTGAAACTGCTATGCAATCAATTCCTTAAACATAAACGTAGAATAGACTCACAATCTTTGGAACCCACTGTTAAATGTTTTCAAAGATTTGACACAAACTACTGTTTTTACTCCAATGGTTGAATGAGCGCGACTTTTAAATTGTGACCCCACTGGACAAGGGCTTTAAGTAGTTATGTGAACACGTGGGATTTGTTACGCACGATTACCTGATTACCCGAGTTAAAGGGATGGTACAGAATGGGTAAGACAAAATACACTTAAATATCACAGATTCACATAAAACTTGCACAGTATAATGGTGATGATAGGAGAAAACATCCCATGAAATGTTTTTGTCTGAAATGCCATATATTCGTTGAGAAATAAATGAAACTATTTTACAATTGGAATAAAACGCTTCGTTGAAATGTGTAAAAGGGTTTTCACTATTTTCTCGTGACCCAAATGGCTGATTGACCTCAAACTTCTACAGGTTTGTCAGTTAAGGTATATGATGGATGTCATTTCGCTGTCAGCAACGATTTTGTCGCAAAAACCAGTTCTGTACCATCCCTTTAAGGAATAATTATGATAAATATGAAAAGTAATCAACCACAAGGGGAACTGATTGAAATTAAAGTCTTTGAAAAGAAATAAATATATTTGTGTGTAGTGGCAAGATCTGGTTCTGGTACCCTCCGACCCTTGCCAAAAAACTTAATTTATTTCTTTTCTAATCATCTATTGTAGATATTTCCTTGACGTCGGGTTTTCGATCAGAATTCATTTTTCAATTTCCGACAAAGAAATTTGTGTCGTATTTGATATTCTGTTTACTATTCTTCCCCATGTTTGTTACACACAGCTTGTCACATGTCGTTTGACTCACGCTGATGGGAGCATCGAAGATTTGCCACTTAATCACAGTATGAATGAAGGTCAAATTGGATGGTTCCAAGCGGGAAGCGCCCTCAATAGGATGCGATTGCTCACAGAGGGCAAGTAGATCCTGCTAGTATGGATAACGTGCCACATGGATACTAAAGTAATACAAATCATAAGGTCGCAAAACAGCACTCTCACTTTGTTTGATCAAGCAATGTACAATAACATGATAAACTTGTGAAAAATTTAGCTCAATGTACGTACTCTCTTCTGAGTGTGTGGTTCTAAAAAGAACAGGGTGTCACCGTAAACCTGTTATTTTACTATATCCACCATTCATAGATTCACGTTATTAAGTCACATGTTGATATGTTCGAAATAATTTGTTTGGAATTGTTCAACTTTGAAACCTTGTAAATACCTCATAATACAACCGGACATTTCTCCCGTGGACGACCTACCTTAATGCCATGCCACAAATATGACATTGTACTTTCGTAGGATTTTTTTTTTGGCGGGGGGGGGGGGGCAAATTAAGAATTGTATACAAGTCTGACTTAATAGACCACTATTTTAGATCAAAAGATCTCCTACGATTCTTTATGACTCATTGCATTCAAATGTTGTTTAATATTATACTGCGTCGTTTAAATTAAATTCTCTTAGGCAACTTCTTATTTTGTTGCAGTGGACTGAAAATTGCTTGTTTCATTCAATAGACTCTTTCTGAAAACCATTGTTGAAAGTACATGTACATGAGGCCACGGGTGCAGGTTCGTGTGACCGACTGCATTATTGTTTTGATTGTCAAATTTATTTCAGAAATGTTGTTTCGTTGATACCACTAATTCAATTTCACATAGTTTTGTCATTTCCAATACAGAAAAAAGGAAAGGAAGGGCAAAGTTACCAATATCTCTATAATAGGTATTTGTTGTGAGCGAGCTATCTCACATTTAAAAGACGACGACTTTTTCTGTGAAATTATGCTTGCTCTTTTGTTCTCCGGTATGAAATGAGGTTTGATAAACTAAAGTAAACCTGAAAAATATTGAAAGTGCCAGTTAATATTATATTTGTCATGAGGCTTTCCTTCTCTTATCAGGCTTTCAATTAATTATAGAAAATTGTAACAATCGCTTGTGATTACTGTATAACACAATAGTAGTACGAAAATAATTCTGCAGTGAGTGTCGTTTCAATAAAGAATATATCTTAAAATCAAAAATGCAACAATGGCATTTGACTGATCATTTAATCGTCTCGTCACAGTCAAACAACTTGCCAATACGGGCGTTTCACAATTTAGAGCGCCACCAAGAGGGTACCAGGGAAAGGCCGATTTACGCGGTGCATGATGGGAAATTGTAGACATGGGAGATTTTTTCCCCTATACGTTCAATCATCTTCGCCATTTAACCCACCGTATATCTTTCATCCATAGGTATTTCTCAATGTTTTCCAGTTTGGATGTGTTGTGGTGTGCATCCGAAAGATTCCGCAAACATAAACCATTGTGATGACACGTGAAATAAACGCACAAAACGGCCCAAGAATTAGCAATAACGTTGAACGTATAGGGGAAAAATCTCCGATGTCGACAATTTCCCATCATGCACCGCGTAAATCGGCCTCTCCCTGCTGCCCTCTTGGTGGCGCTCTAAATTGTGAAACGCCCGTATTGATTTAAAAAGCGAGAAGAATGTGGTTGTCAACTTATGTAATAGCGCTAAATATTCATCTTGACCTCATGTTTGTTACACACAGCTTGTCACATGTCGTTTGACTCACGCTGATGGGAGCATCGAAGATTTGCCACTTAATCACAGTATGAATGAAGGTCAAATTGGATGGTTCCAAGCGGGAAGCGCCCTCAATAGGATGCGATTGCTCACAGAGGGCAAGTAGATCCTGCTAGTATGGATAACGTGCCACATGGATACTAAAGTAATACAAATCATAAGGTCGCAAAACAGCACTCTCACTTTGTTTGATCAAGCAATGTACAATAACATGATAAACTTGTGAAAAATTTAGCTCAATGTACGTACTCTCTTCTGAGTGTGTGGTTCTAAAAAGAACAGGGTGTCACCGTAAACCTGTTATTTTACTATATCCACCATTCATAGATTCACGTTATTAAGTCACATGTTGATATGTTCGAAATAATTTGTTTGGAATTGTTCAACTTTGAAACCTTGTAAATACCTCATAATACAACCGGACATTTCTCCCGTGGACGACCTACCTTAATGCCATGCCACAAATATGACATTGTACTTTCGTAGGATTTTTTTTTTGGCGGGGGGGGGGGGGGCAAATTAAGAATTGTATACAAGTCTGACTTAATAGACCACTATTTTAGATCAAAAGATCTCCTACGATTCTTTATGACTCATTGCATTCAAATGTTGTTTAATATTATACTGCGTCGTTTAAATTAAATTCTCTTAGGCAACTTCTTATTTTGTTGCAGTGGACTGAAAATTGCTTGTTTCATTCAATAGACTCTTTCTGAAAACCATTGTTGAAAGTACATGTACATGAGGCCACGGGTGCAGGTTCGTGTGACCGACTGCATTATTGTTTTGATTGTCAAATTTATTTCAGAAATGTTGTTTCGTTGATACCACTAATTCAATTTCACATAGTTTTGTCATTTCCAATACAGAAAAAAGGAAAGGAAGGGCAAAGTTACCAATATCTCTATAATAGGTATTTGTTGTGAGCGAGCTATCTCACATTTAAAAGACGACGACTTTTTCTGTGAAATTATGCTTGCTCTTTTGTTCTCCGGTATGAAATGAGGTTTGATAAACTAAAGTAAACCTGAAAAATATTGAAAGTGCCAGTTAATATTATATTTGTCATGAGGCTTTCCTTCTCTTATCAGGCTTTCAATTAATTATAGAAAATTGTAACAATCGCTTGTGATTACTGTATAACACAATAGTAGTACGAAAATAATTCTGCAGTGAGTGTCGTTTCAATAAAGAATATATCTTAAAATCAAAAATGCAACAATGGCATTTGACTGATCATTTAATCGTCTCGTCACAGTCAAACAACTTGCCAATACGGGCGTTTCACAATTTAGAGCGCCACCAAGAGGGTACCAGGGAAAGGCCGATTTACGCGGTGCATGATGGGAAATTGTAGACATGGGAGATTTTTTCCCCTATACGTTCAATCATCTTCGCCATTTAACCCACCGTATATCTTTCATCCATAGGTATTTCTCAATGTTTTCCAGTTTGGATGTGTTGTGGTGTGCATCCGAAAGATTCCGCAAACATAAACCATTGTGATGACACGTGAAATAAACGCACAAAACGGCCCAAGAATTAGCAATAACGTTGAACGTATAGGGGAAAAATCTCCGATGTCGACAATTTCCCATCATGCACCGCGTAAATCGGCCTCTCCCTGCTGCCCTCTTGGTGGCGCTCTAAATTGTGAAACGCCCGTATTGATTTAAAAAGCGAGAAGAATGTGGTTGTCAACTTATGTAATAGCGCTAAATATTCATCTTGACCTCATGATGACCTACTCTGTCTTACTTGAACATACATGTACGTTCAAATACAACGAATTAACCTTCTGGCATCAAGCGCTCGTGTGACGTGGTCAGACAATCCATTCTTGCTAGTAACAGTTTTGACTCGCAGTTAAGATTGACAAATTTCTTTCAACAGGTATCTCTGACATAAAGAAAGAGAGTTGGGTAAGAAAGAGAGAAGAATACATTTGTAATACGAGAAATGTTTTAAAGAAAGGTTGATATGTTCAAGGTATGGTCAACTAAGACAATGGACAACCCTGCAGTTAAGATTTATATTTAGCACGTTTACATACGTTGATTCGCCCATTTATGTAAATCGCCCTGATCATTCGTTGGAAAAAAAATATGCAAGCATCAGTATCCTGCAGTCACCGGTTTCCGATGGGATAACGGGAAAACTTCTATAAAACAGAAACGAAATAAAATTTCAGAAAATCACTTCACTAACTTTGAACTGGACACTTCCAGATTATACTCTGTAAAAATCATCGAAGTTGAAGTCTTTTCTTTGGAAATATTGTCCGTCATTTACAGCGACATCGATTCCGCTACGTAAACAACGCGTCACCAGTTTTCGATAACTTGGTTGTGCGGCAAAGTTCATTGACATCGGAGTAGCTATGGCGTGCCAAATCACTCAAAAATTGATGAAATATTGTCCTGACTTGATTTGATCGAACTGGGTCGATGGAGTTATTTATAAAAGGTCCTGAAACTGTTTTGATTCAAAGATCGTGAATGATAAATTATTTTTTATAAATAAATGGTTGAATCAACAAAATGAGAATTTGGTACAGATCATGGTAGGTAAAATTATTATCACTACATTTTTATAATATATGGCATCATTATGAGAGGCCTAAACGTGGATAGCTTAAGTTCATCAGCTTAGCAAAGTTTCAAATTAAAAAGAGAAAAATAAAATTATGGCACTTAGATTTGAGAAAGACTTTAACACTTTTGTTACATTGGCATGCCATAAAAACCCAGATCGCACTGGGATCACGTGACCTGCCGTCTGACATCGGAAGAATGAAAGTTGCTCGAGCAGACGACAGTTTAGTTTGGAATATTTGACCACAGATTGTGTCTTTTATAAACGTTTGAACATTAGCCTTAAAATGCATTAGTAATCTATACCCAAAATTACATTTTTTTTTAACTTTTGAGTATCACTCACAACTGAAAACTTTATTCTCAATATCCTGAATGTTGGAGATAGCCCTGAGTGTAGTCATCACTTCAGGCATACTGGTCACGAAGTATCACGCACGGTCTCGCGGTAAATGGGAATCAAATTTCGTCATCGAAAACATATGTCCATCGGAAACTTATGACCGGACGATATATACGCATCAAATCTCAAATCTGAAAGATCAGAGCCGACAGCTCAAAGATAAGATCACAAAGCACAAAGTTCGAAGCACAAAGGCAGCTCCAAAGCACAAAGCTCGCAGCACAAAATTAAAATCAAGAAAGCTCAAAGCTCTCTTCTCAAAGTCCAAAGCTCGTACCGCAAAGGCCACACGCAATTGCTCAAAGCTCAAAGCATAAAGCTCTGATCTCAAAGCTCAAACCTCAAAGCATAAAGCTCAAAGCCCAAAGCTTTCAGGCTCAAAGCACAAACCTCATACGACCAAAGGCCTCATCTCAATTGCCCAAAGCTCAATATTCCAATTGCCCAAAGCTCGAAGCACAAAGCTCACACGGCAAAATACAAACATCTCAATTGCCCAAAGCTCAAAGCGTGAAGCTTAAGGGCTCACAGCTCAAAGCTGAAGGCTCAAAGCTCAATGCTCAGAGCTGAAAGCTCAAAAGCTTCAAAGCTCAAAGCATAAAGCCCAAAGCTCAAAGCATAAAGCTCAAAGCTCACAGATCAATGCTCAAAGGTCACAGATTCAAAGCTCAAAGCTCAGAGCGTAAAGCTCAAACCATGAAGCTCAAAACTCAAAGCTCAAACCATGAAGCTCAAAGCTCACAGCTCACATCTCAAAGCTCAAAGCTCAAAGCTCAAAGCTCAAAGCACAGAGCATGAAGCTCAAAGCACAGAGCATGAAGCTCAAAGCTTAAGAATCACAGTTCAAGGGCTCAAAGATTTCATGCTCGAACTATAAAGCTGATAGCACAGAGCATAAATTATTAAAGCTGTAAGCTCAAAGATGCAAGAGCTTCAGGCTCAAAGTTGAAAGCTTAAATCTCCAAGCTCAAACTCAAAGCACAAAGCGTGAAGCTCAAAGCGTGAAGCTCAAAGCTCAAAATCCAAAGGCTCAAAGCTCAACGCCCAAAGCTCAAAGCTCAAAGCTCAAAGCTCAAAGCTCAAAGCTCAAAGCTCAAAGCTCAAAGCTCAAAGCTCAAATCTCAAAGCTCAACGCCCAAAGCTCAAAGCTCAAAGCTCAAAGCTCAAAGCTCAAAGCTCAAAGCTCAAAGCTCAAAGCTCAAAGCTCAAAGCTCAACGCCCAAAGCTCAAACCATAAAGCTCAAAGATCACACCTCAAAGCTCAAAGCTAAATGCTCACAGGTCAAAGCTTAAAGCATGAAACCCAAAGCATGTGAAGCTCAAAGCTCAAAGCTCACAGCTTGAAGCTCAAAGCATGAAGCTCACAGCTTGAAGCTCAAAGCATGAAACCCAAAGCATGAAGCTCAAAGCTCAAAGCTCACAGCTTGAAGCTCAAAGCATGAACCTCACAGCTCAAAGCATGAAGCTCAAAGCATGAAGCTCAAAGCATGCAGCTCAAAGCTCACAGCTCAAAGCTCAAAGCTCAAAGCTCAAAGCTCAAAGCGTAAAGCTCAAAGCTCAAAGATCAAACCTCAAAAGCTTCATGCTCACATGTCAAAGCTTCAAAGCTCACAGCTCAAAGCTCAAAAGCTCAAAGCTCAAAGCTTAATGCTCACAGGTCAAAGCTCAAACCATGAAGCTTAACGCTCACAGGACAAAGCTCAAACCATGAAGCTCAAAGCTCAAAGTTCAAAGCTCAAACCATGCAGCTCAAAGCTCAAAGATCAAAGATGATACCTTAAAGCTCAAAGCTCAGAGCTTTAAAGCTCAAACCATGAAGCTCAAAACTCAAAGCTCAAACCATGAAGCTCAAAACTCAAAGCTCAAACCATGAAGCTCAAAGCTCAAACCTCACAGCTCACAGGTTAAAAGCTCAAAGCTTTACAGCTCACAGCTCACAGCTCACAGCTCAAAGCTCAAAGCTCAAAGCTCATAGCTTAATGCTCACAGGTCAAAGCTCAAACCATGCAGCTCAAAGCTCAAAGCTCAAAGCTCAAAGCTCAAAGCTCAAAGATTCAAAGCTCAAAGCTCAAAGATCAAACCTCAAAAGCTTCATGCTCACATGTCAAAGCTCAAAACTCACACAGCTCACAGCTGAAAGCTGAAAGCTCAAAGCTTAATGCTCACAGGTCAAAGCTCAAACCATTAAGCTCAAAGCTCAAAGATCACACCTCAAAGCTCACAGCTAAATGCTCACAGGTCAATTTTAAAGCTTATTGTTCACAGGTCAAAGCTCAAAGCTCACAGCTTGAAGCTCAAAGCATGAAACCCAAAGCATGTGAAGCTCAAAGCTCAAAGCTCACAGCTTTTAAGCTGTGAGCTTCAGCTCAAAGCATGAAGCTCACAGCTTGAAGCTCAAAGCATGAAACCCAAAGCATGAAGCTCAAAGCTCAAAGCTCAAAGCTCACAGCTTGAAGCTCAAAGCATGAACCTCACAGCTTGAAGCTCAAAGCATGAAGCGTAAAGCTCAAAGCTCAAAGATCAAACCTCAAAAGCTTCATGCTCACATGTCAAAGCTCAAAGCTCACACAGCTCACAGCTCAAAGCTCAAAAGCTCAAAGCTCAAAGCTTAATGCTCACAGATCAAAGCTTAAAGCTCAAAGCTCAAAGCTCAAGGCTCAAAGCATTAAAGCTCTCAGCTCAAGGCTCAAAGCACAGAGCATGAAGCTCAAAGCTCAAAGCTCAAAGATCAAACCTGAAGGCTCAAAGCTCAAAGATCACACCTCAAAGCTCAAAGCTTACAGCGCACAGCTCACAGCTTAAAGCTCAAAGCTCAAACCATGAAGCTTTAAAGCTCAAAGATCACACCTCAAAGCTCAAAGCTAAATGCTCACAGATCAAAGCATTAAAGCTCTCAGCTCAAGGCTCAAAGCACAGAGCATGAAGCTCAAAGCACAGAGCATGAAGCTCAAAGCTTAAGACTCACAGTTCAAGTGCTCAGATTTCATGCTCGAACTATAAAGCTGATACCACAGAGCATAAATCATTAAAGCTGTAAGCTCAAAGATGCAAGAGCTTCAGGCTCAAAGTTGAAAGCTTAAATCTCCAAGCTCAAAGCTCAAAGCTCAAAGGTCAAAGGTCAAAGCTCAAAGCTCAAAGCTCAAAGATTCAAAGCTCAAAGCTCAAAGATCAAAGCTCAAAAGCTTCATGCTCACATGTCAAAGCTCAAAGCCCAAAGCTCAAAGCTCAAAGCTCACAGCTCACAGCTCACATATCAAAGCTCAAAGCTTAAAGCTCAAAACCATGAAGCTCAAAACTCAAAGCTCAAACCATGAAGCTCAAAGATCAAAGCTCAAACCTCACAGCTCACAGGTTAAAAGCTCAAAGCTTACAGCTCACAGCTCACAGCTCACAGCTCACAGGTCAAAGCTCAAACCATGCAGCTCAAAGCTCAAAGCTCAAAGCTCAAAGATTCAAAGCTCAAAGATCAAACCTGAAAAGCTTCATGCTCACATGTCAAAGCTCAAAGCTCACACAGCTCACAGCTGAAAGCTCAAAGCTCAAAGCTTAATGCTCACAGGTCAAAGCTCAAACCATTAAGCTCAAAGCTCAAAGATCACACCTCAAAGCTCACAGCTAAATGCTCACAGGTCAATTTTAAAACTTATTGCTCACAGGTCAAAGCTCAAAGCTCACAGCTTGAAGCTCAAAGCATGAAACCCAAAGCATGTGAAGCTCAAAGCTCAAAGCTCACAGCTTGAAGCTCAAAGCATGAAGCTCACAGCTTGAAGCTCAAAGCATGAAACCCAAAGCATGAAGCTCAAAGCTCAAAGCTCAAAGCTCAAAGCTCACAGCTTGAAGCTCAAAGCATGAACCTCACAGCTTGAAGCTCAAAGCATGAAGCGTAAAGCTCAAAGCTCAAAGATCAAACCTCAAAAGCTTCATGCTCACATGTCAAAGCTCAAAGCTCACACAGCTCACAGCTCAAAGCTCAAAAGCTCAAAGCTCAAAGCTCAAAGCTTAATGCTCACAGGTCAAAGCTCAAACCATGAAGCTTAATGCTCAAAGTTCAAAGCTAAAACCATGCAGCTCAAAGCTAAAAGCTCAAAGCTCAAAGATCAAAGCTTATAGGTCAAAACCATGGCGCTCAAAGCTTAATGCTCACAGATCAAAGCTTAAAGCTCAAAGCTCAAGGCTCAAAGCATTAAAGCTCTCAGCTCAAAGCTCAAAGCACAGAGCATGAAGCTCAAAGCTCAAAGCTCAAAGATCAAACCTGAAGGCTCAAAGCTCAAAGATCACACCTCAAAGCTCAAAGCTTACAGCGCACAGCTCACAGCTTAAGCTCAAAGCTCAAACCATGAAGCTCAAAGCTCAAAGATCACACCTCAAAGCTCAAAGCTAAATGCTCACAGATCAAAGCATTAAAGCTCTCAGCTCAAGGCTCAAAGCACAGAGCATGAAGCTCAAAGCACAGAGCATGAAGCTCAAAGCTTTAGACTCACAGTTCAAGTGCTCAGATTTCATGCTCGAACTATAAAGCTGATACCACAGAGCATAAATCATTAAAGCTGTAAGCTCAAAGATGCAAGAGCTTCAGGCTCAAAGTTGAAAGCTTAAATCTCCAAGCTCAAAGATCAAAGCTCAAAGCTCAAAGCTCAAAGCTCAAAGCTCAAAGCTCAAAGCTCAAAGATTCAAAGCTCAAAGCTCAAAGCTCAAAGATCAAACCTCAAAGCTTCATGCTCACATGTCAAAGCTCAAAGCCAAAAGCTCAAAGCTCAAAGCTCACAGCTCACAGCTCACATCTCAAAGCTCAAAGTTTAAAGCTCAAAACCATGAAGCTCAAAGCTCAAAGTTCAAAGCTCAAAGCTCATGAAGCTCAAACCATGAAGCTCAAAGCTCAAAGTTCAAAGCTCAAAGCTCAAAGTTCAAAGCTCAAAGCTCAAAGCTCAAAGCTCAAACCATGAAGCTCAAAGCTAAATGCTCACAGGTCAAAGCTCAAAGCTTAATGCTCACAGGTCAAAGCTCAAAGCTCAAAGAATGAAGCTCAAAGCTCAAAGCTCAAAGCTTGAGCTTTGAAGCTCAAAGCTCAAAGCTCACAGCTTGAAGCTCAAAGCTCAAAGCTCAAAGCTCACAGCTTGAAGCTCAAAGCATGAAGCTCAAGCATGAAGCTCAAAGCTCAAAGCTCAAAGCTCAAAGCTCAAAGCTCACAGCTTGAAGCTCAAAGCATGAAACCCAAAGCATGAAGCTCAAAGCATGAAGCTCAAAAGCTCAAAGCTCAAAGCTCACAGCTTGAAACTCAAAGCATGAACCTCACAGCTTGAAGCTCAAAGCATGAAGCTCAAAGCATGAAGCTCAAAGCATGAAGCTCAAAGCTCAAAATTCAAAGCTCAAACTTCAAAGCTCAAAGCTCAAAGCTCAAGGCTCAAAGCTCAAAGCTCAAGGCTCAAGGCTCAAGGCTCAAGTCTCAAGGCTCAATGCACAATGCACAAGCCTCAAAACTCAAGGCGCAAGGCTCAAAGCTCAGAGCTCAAGGCTCAAAGATCAAAGCTCAGAGCTCAAGGCTCAAGCTCAAAGCTCAACGCTCAAAGCTCAAAGCTCAATTAAGCTCAAAGCTCAAAGCTCATAGCTCAAATTCAAAGCTCAGAGCTCAGAGCTCACAGCTTGAAGCTCAAAGCATGAAACCCAAAGCATGAAGCTCAAAGCATGAGCTCAACGCTCAAACCTCGGATCTCAAAGCTTAAGGCTCAAATCTCACAGTTCAAAGCATGACGCTGAAGGCTCAAAGCTCAAAGCTCAAATCTCAGACCTCAGACCTCAGACCTCAAAGGTCAAATGTAAGAGGTCAGGGGTCAGAGCTCAAAGCTGACATCTCAAAGCATGAATCTCAAATCTCAAAGCTCAGACCTCAAAGCTCAAAGCTCAAGGCTCAAGGCTCAAGGCTCAAGGCTCAAGTCTCAAGGCTCAAGGCACAATGCACAATGCACAAGCCTCAAAACTCAAGGCGCAAGGCTCAAAGCTCAGAGCTCAAGGCTCAAAGATCAAAGCTCAGAGCTCAAGGCTCAAGCTCAAAGCTCAACGCTCAAAGCTCAAAGCTCAATTAAGCTCAAAGCTCAAAGCTCATAGCTCAAAATTCAAAGCTCAGAGCTCACAGCTTGAAGCTCAAAGCATGAAACCCAAAGCATGAAGCTCAAAGCATGAAGCTCAACGCTCAAACCTCGGATCTCAAAGCTTAAGGCTCAAATCTCACAGTTCAAAGCATGACGCTGAGGCTCAAAGCTCAAAGCTCAAATCTCAGACCTCAGACCTCAGACCCTCAAAGGTCAAATGTAAGAGGTCAGGGGTCAGAGCTCAAAGCTGACATCTCAAAGCATGAATCTCAAATCTCAAAGCTCAGACCTCAAAGCTCAAAGCTCAAGGCTCAAGGCTCAAGCTCAAGGCTCAAGTCTCAAGGCTCAAGGCACAATGCACAATGCACAAGCCTCAAAACTCAAGGCGCAAGGCTCAAAGCTCAGAGCTCAAGGCTCAAAGATCAAAGCTCAGAGCTCAAGGCTCAAAGCTCAACGCTCAAAGCTCACAGCTCAAAATTAAAAGCTCAGAGCTCAGAGCTCAAAACTTAAAGCTCGGAGCTCAAAGCTTAAGGCAGAAGCTCAAATCTCAGACCTCAGACCTCAGACCTCAAAGGTCAAAGGTCAGAGGTCAGAGGTTAAAGTTCAGATGGTCAGAGGTCAGGGGTCAGAGGTGAGAGTTCAAAGCTCAGGGCTCAAAGCTCAAAGCTCAAAGCTCAAGGCTCAAGGCTCAAATCTCAGACCTCAGACCTCAAAGGTCAAAAGCTTCATGCTCACATGTCAAAGCTCAAAGCCCAAAGCACAAAGCTCAATTCTCAAAGTTCAAAGCTCAAAGCTCATGAAGCTCAAAACATGAAGCTCAAAGCTCAAAATTCAAAGCTCAAAGCTCATGAAGCTCAAAACCATGAAGCTCAAAGCTCAAAGCTCAAAGCTCAAAGCTCAAACCATGAATCTCAAAGCTCAAAGCTCAAAGCTCAAAGCTCAAAGCTCAAAGCATGAATCTCAAATCTCAAATCTCAGACCTCAAAGCTCAAAAAGCTCAAGGCTCAAGGCTCAAGGCTCAAGTCTCAAGGCTCAAGGCACAATGCACAAGCCTCAAAACTCAAGGCGCAAGGCTCAAAGCTCAGAGCTCAAGGCTCAAAGATCAAAGCTCAGAGCTCAAGGCTCAAGCTCAAAGCTCAACGCTCAAAGCTCAACGCTCAAAGCTCAAAGCTCAATTAAGCTCACAGCTCAAAGCTCATAGCTCAAAATTCAAAGCTCAGAGCTCAAAGCTCAAAGCTCAAAGCTCAAAGCTCAAAACTTAAAGCTCGGAGCTCAAAGCTTAAGGCTCAAAGCTCACAGCTCAAAGCATGAAGCTCAAAGCTCAAAGGTCAAAGCTCAAATCTCAGACCTCAGACCTAGAAGGTCAAAGGTCAGAGGTCAGAGGTTAAAGTTCAGATGGTCAGAGGTCAGAGGTCAGGGGTCAGAGGTGAGAGTTCAAAGCTCAGGGCTCAAGGCTCAAATCTCAGACCTCAGACCTCAAAGGTCAAAGCTCAAAGCATGAAGCTCAAAGCTCAAAGCTCAAAGCATGAAGCTCAAAGCTCAAAGGTCAGAGGTCAGAGGTCAAATTCAAAGGTCAGAGGTAAGAGGTCAGATGTCAAAGCTCAAAGCTAAAGCTCAAAGCTCAAGGCTCAAGGCTCAAATCTCAGACCTAAGACCTCAGACCTCATACCTCAAAGGTCAAATGTAAGAGGTCAGAGGTCAAAGGTCAGATGGTCAGAGGTCAGAGGTCAGGGGGTCAGAGCTCAAAGCTGACATCTCAAAGCATGAATCTCAAATCTCAAAGCTCAGACCTCAAAGGTCAGAGGTCAGAGCTCAAAGCTCAAAGATCAAAGCTCAAAGCTTAAAGCTCGGAGCTCAAAGCTTAAGGCTCAAAGCTCAAAGCTCAAAGCTCAAAGCTCAAAGCTCAAAGCTCAAAGATTCAAAGCTCAAAGCTCAAAGATCAAACCTCAAAAGCTTCATGCTCACATGTCAAAGCTCAAAGCCCAAAGCTCAAAGCTCAAAGCTCACAGCTCACAGCTCACATCTCAAAGCTCAAAGCTTAAAGCTCAAAACCATGAAGCTCAAAGCTCAAAGTTCAAAGCTCAAAGCTCATGAAGCTCAAAACCATGAAGCTCAAAGCTCAAAGTTCAAAGCTCAAAGCTCAAAGTTCAAAGCTCAAAGCTCAAAGCTCAAAGCTCAAACCATGAAGCTCAAAGCTAAATGCTCACAGGTCAAAGCTGAAAGCTTAATGCTCACAGGTCAAAGCTCAAAGCTCAAAGAATGAAGCTCAAAGCTCAAAGCTCAAAGCTTGAGCTTTGAAGCTCAAAGCTCAAAGCTCACAGCTTGAAGCTCAAAGCTCAAAGCTCACAGCTTGAAGCTCAAAGCATGAAGCTCAAAGCATGAAGCTCAAAGCTCAAAGCTCAAAGCTCAAAGCTCAAAGCTCACAGCTTGAAGCTCAAAGCATGAAACCCAAAGCATGAAGCTCAAAGCATGAAGCTCAAAGCTCAAAGCTCAAAGCTCACAGCTTGAAACTCAAAGCATGAACCTCACAGCTTGAAGCTCAAAGCATGAAGCTCAAAGCATGAAGCTCAAAGCATGAAGCTCAAAGCTCAAAATTCAAAGCTCAAACTTCAAAGCTCAAAGCTCAAAGCTCAAGGCTCAAAGCTCAAAGCTCAAAGCTCAAGGCTCAAGGCTCAAGGCTCAAGTCTCAAGGCTCAAGGCACAATGCACAATGCACAAGCCTCAAAACTCAAGGCGCAAGGCTCAAAGCTCAGAGCTCAAGGATCAAAGCTCAGAGCTCAAGGCTCAAGCTCAAAGCTCAACGCTCAAAGCTCAATTAAGCTCAAAGCTCAAAGCTCATAGCTCAAAATTCAAAGCTCAGAGCTCAGAGCTCACAGCTTGAAGCTCAAAGCATGAAACCCAAAGCATGAAGCTCAAAGCATGAAGCTCAACGCTCAAACCTCGGATCTCAAAGCTTAAGGCTCAAATCTCACAGTTCAAAGCATGACGCTGAAGGCTCAAAGCTCAAAGCTCAAATCTCAGACCTCAGACCTCAGACCTCAAAGGTCAAATGTAAGAGGTCAGGGGTCAGAGCTCAAGCTGACATCTCAAAGCATGAATCTCAAATCTCAAAGCTCAGACCTCAAAGCTCAAAGCTCAAGGCTCAAGGCTCAAGGCTCAAGGCTCAAGTCTCAAGGCTCAAGGCACAATGCACAATGCACAAGCCTCAAAACTCAAGGCGCAAGGCTCAAAGCTCAGAGCTCAAGGCTCAAAGATCAAAGCTCAGAGCTCAAGGCTCAAAGCTCAACGCTCAAAGCTCACAGCTCAAAATTAAAAGCTCAGAGCTCAGAGCTCAAAGCTCAAAGCTCAAAGCTCAAAACTTAAAGCTCGGAGCTCAAAGCTTAAGGCAGAAGCTCAAATCTCAGACCTCAGACCTCAGACCTCAAAGGTCAAAGGTCAGAGGTCAGAGGTTAAAGTTCAGATGGTCAGAGGTCAGGGGTCAGAGGTGAGAGTTCAAAGCTCAGGGCTCAAAGCTCAAAGCTCAAAGCTCAAGGCTCAAGGCTCCAAATCTCAGACCTCAGACCTCAAAGGTCAAAAGCTTCATGCTCACATGTCAAAGCTCAAAGCCCAAAGCACAAAGCTCACAGCTCACAGCTCACATCTCAAAGCTTAAGCTCAAAACCATGAAGCTCAATTCTCAAAGTTCAAAGCTCAAAGCTCATGAAGCTCAAACCATGAAGCTCAAAGCTCAAAATTCAAAGCTCAAAGCTCATGAAGCTCAAAACCATGAAGCTCAAGCTCAAAGCTCAAAGCTCAAAGCTCAAAGCATGAATCTCAAATCTCAAATCTCAGACCTCAAAGCTCAAAAGCTCAAGGCTCAAGGCTCAAGGCTCAAGTCTCAAGGCTCAAGGCACAATGCACAAGCCTCAAAACTCAAGGCGCAAGGCTAAAAGCTCAGAGCTCAAGGCTCAAAGATCAAAGCTCAGAGCTCAAGGCTCAAGCTCAAAGCTCAACGCTCAAAGCTCAACGCTCAAAGCTCAAAGCTCAATTAAGCTCACAGCTCAAAGCTCATAGCTCAAAATTCAAAGCTCAGAGCTCAAAGCTCAAAGCTCAAAGCTCAAGCTCAAGCTCAAGCTCAAAACTTAAAGCTCGGAGCTCAAAGCTTAAGGCTCAAGCTCACAGCTCAAAGCATG